>VXBO01000515.1:416427-443089 GCA_013400135.1 Rhinoptilus africanus
GGGAGGGGGAACCTGCAACCCCCCCCATCCCCGTCCCCGGCTCCCACCCAGGAGCTGCGGTCCCCGATGGCACACGGGGCACAGCCTGCCACGGGGCTGAAGGAAACGATACCAGCCATTAAAAAAAAAATAAATATCCCCACAACTTAAAAAAAACCACCCCAAACTACATTAAAAAGAATAATAATAAAACAGAGTCCAGAGAAGGTCATGAAGATAATCCAAGGGCTGGAGCCCCTCTGCTGTGAGGACAGGCTGNCTCTTGCAACCTAAACCATTCTATGATACACACAAACACTTCTAGACTCTTTCCCTGAGTGATGAGCACTGCGAATACAAGCCCACAGAGATGACAGCAGCGTCGCACAGCACCGAGCTCAGAGCCGTCATGGTGGGCAGAGCAGCCTCAGCCATGGGGGGAGCCCAGCCCCATGGTCCCACACACAACAGGGGGCAACGGGCAGTGGCAAGTCCCTCCCAGTGCAGAACAGGGTCACAAGCCCCTTGGCAAGCCTGTCCCAAAGTGCCGCAGCGAGCTTCAAGAAGGCAGCGTGTTACTATACACTCTGTTGCTCATGGCAGTCTCTGTCGCCCTGTAATTACGACCGCAGAAATAACAGTGTACAACAGTATTGTAGTGGGGTGGAAGGACTTGTAGATATTTTTGGGCCTCGTATTTAGAGACAAAAATCAGTGGAAATGCACATTACTGAAATAAAGTCCTTAAGCATTCCTGACCAATACGTTGTCCCCTCCCAGAGGGAGCAAAGGGGACAAAATTCTCAATCAGTATTTTCACAATTGCAGATGTGAAATCAAGACAAAGTGGTCAAAGCATCTTTGGTGCCTATTAGCACATCACGGGGGACGCAATGCCAGCAGCGGAGTGGCAGTGTTGTAATAAAAGCATTGGGCAATTTCCTTGAAAGAAATGCTGATGCGTCACCCAACTTCAAAGTATTCTTTTAAAACACTCCCCGCTGGGTACGTTATCTGCTAAAGGGACCCAGGCGTTTTGCTGACTCTGTTGGGCAACATATTGATGCGCTGCTAACAGATTTGAGGCCGATTGCTGCATTAAAGCATATGTTTGTTGAAGAACTGTATGTGCATAACGCAGCTATGCACGACAGGGGCAGAAATCCACACGCAGCAACAGCCCAAGCCCCTCTCTGTGCCCAGACACTAGCTCTCCCCTGGGCAGCATTTGGAAAATTCTGGCTCTCACATCCCCTTTGACAAAGTTAAACCACAGTTTTGCTCCCCATTATAGCCTTCCTGCCTTACATAAATCCATCATTAGCTTTTCTGCTTGTGTTACTTCTCACAATCCCTCTTTATCTCTTCCTTAACCTTCAGGCTGTCCTTTGTCTCTTGCCACTTTCCACTTCCTTCCTGCTTCCATGGTGAGAGCTGGTGTGAAACTCCCAGTTGCTGCCTACCAGACGCCCTCTCTCTTGCTCCATCTCTCAGATTCTTTGCCGAAATTAATCGTGCCCACCTGCCTTGCTTCTGGTGAGTGCACCAACCTGAGGATTAATTTCCACTTGACAGAAAGTTCTACTCAAAACCAATACAAAAATCTGGTTTTAGAAGTACGGTGTGGCTTGTGGTATTTCTGCAGACATGTCTCAGTATCTCTTTGCTACATGGATTTACCACCTTTCATTATCTTCCCTCCACTGAACCCTGGTGCCGGCAGGGTTTCTGTGGACACTCCAGTCCCACTTGTACCATTGCGGGCAAAGCCTCGTCAGCTTCACTTGCTGCCGAAGAAGGCAGCACATCTTTTCCCCCATAAAGGCCTTGCAGGTCTGACACAGTCAGCAGCTGGCTTTGTCACCGATATTCACAGCAGGTCTGTTGAGGGTGAAAATGCCCTCAATGCAGGAGACAAGGCTACTTTTCAGAGCAGAACCAGATTTACAAGCCCCGCATTCTTCATCACCAGCCTGATGACTGGTTCTGCAGAAACAGAAACTCTGCTCCAGGTGCCCCCCACGGCCTCGCGCCCTGCTTCTGCTCCAGCCCTCCCCAAAACACACGCAGACAGGGCCCTCGTGCTATTGCCGACTTGCAAGCGCGCTGCGGCACCTTGCTCTGCCACACAAAGCCACATGGCAGAGTAACTCCCAGGAATCAGGAAATTCACTGCCTTAGTGCAACCTGACTGTTAATAATCTAGAAACCTATATTCATCTCATCAGTAATAAAAAGTGAACAGGATGCCTTAAGAATAAATTCAATTTAAAAAACCAACAACCAGAAACAAAACCCCAAACACAACAAACACGAGACAATTAAATGCTATCAGTACAGCTTTGCTCTCCAACAGCTGCAGTCAAACCCCTGCAGCCAAATTCAGCAACCACAGACCTGAGCATGAAAACCTTTCAAATGTCTCTGTGCGTGCAAAGGATGTTTTGCGTTAAAAGGGAAGTGCAAGCATGAAGGGGGAAGAGCTTCCTTTGTTTCAGCAAAGGAAATGCCATTGTACCCCAGAAGTACGGGGCTAATCCTGAGCTCTTCTGTCTGCATCCCACCCCCCAAACTCAGATTTGGGTCCATAATAGTATTGCTAATAGGAATTGCCCCTGCCAGATGCGACACTCGGGAAAGGAAGAGAGTGTTTAAAGCTGAGGCTGGAATTGCCATGCTGGCTCGTTTCCTTTAGCTTTGTTTACACTGGGGTCTCAGCTACAGGTGTGAAGCTGGCAGAGAAAAAAACCCAAAAAGATAACTCATAAGAGAACAGGATTTCCGGTCTGCAGGAAATAAACAGCTGCTTAAAATTTAGTTTCAGTCTGAACTGGACAAACTAACTGGTCAAAACTGTATAGTCAGAGAAATTATCATTCAGGACAACTCAGACACACAGGATCTTCTCCTTGAAGTGATCCCCCTGATGCTGCTCAGGGAACGGACATCCCTGCCACTCCCTCGCCTGCGGGAACAGCCCGGCTCAGCCGTTCATGCCACAGCCATGGCTCCAGAGCCAACCCTCTGCGTGTACTTCCCAATATTTTCAGGATCCAAATCCCAGCTTTGCAACAGGGAGCCCAGAAAACCCAAAGCTCAGGTTCTCTCTGCTATAGGAAGCTTGTAGGAAGCAAAAGCCCCGTGTCGCGCCCCGTGGTTCCCCGGCTCCCAGCGTCACGGCAGAGCCAGAGCCCGAGCCCAGCATGCCGGCCTTCCCCAGAACTCCACTCTGCAGTCGCTCCCCAGCACTTGCTCCAGAGTCAGACAGGATCCCTGTAGACATCAGCTTTCCTTGGCACCAAAACATTCCCAGAGAGATTTATTTTGCTGGAAGTTTTCCTACCTTCTGTAAGGAAGCTGCATTCTGCCAGGCCGCCTGGTTGGTTGATGCAGACTCGAACGCTCAGCCATCAGCACCTTTCTCCCAGAATAAGAATCCTTTACAAAATTCCCCATCACTTTTGGGTTTTTACATGAACGCATATTTAGACATCTATGTAGTGTTCCTTTAGGGCACAGCCTTTAGCTGGGAGGCAGCAAAGTGACACAAAAGCCCATGAAATCTGCTTGTAACTACAGACTTCACCCTCCACTTCCAGCAGCTCTCTCTGCATTGCTCGAAGAGGAAGGCCAGTCTTTTTGCCTAATGCTTTCAGAAACCATTTTGTCTTTGTTTGGTAGCACCAGAACCAGATGATTACCAGCTGTTAAATGCTGATTGCAGGAGAGTCAATGGGTGGCAACAGCCAGCGTGGCATTAAGCCCAAATTCATCCATGAGTAGGGTCTCTTGGCTGCCACTTGAACTCATTACCACGTACAGCGTCATTATGGAAGTGATTTATTATTACTAATGGTTTTCATGAAGTCCTGGACTACAAAAAAACCATCTTGATTTATTAGGCAGCCACTAACTTTAAAGTTGTCCCCTTCCGTTTCCAATTATAGCATGGTTTAGTACCGTGGGTGGCTTTGCTAGGTTGTCAGGAACAAGATTACACGTTAAAACACCATCTAGGATTGTATGCAGCTCGGGTACGTCTTCATGGTAGCTTGGTGTCAGTCACACAATGCCATGAGTACTGTTTGATGAACGCAGAAAAGCAGAGAATACTTTCATCAGGTCACACCTTGGAAAACACCAGTACAATTTCACGCAGCTGCTGCAAAAATTCTTTGGCTTGCAGAGGAAAGATTTAAGTTCCAGGCTGTGGACACCCAGTTACTTGCATTCCAATTTAGTTAAAAGATGCTAAAAGAGATGAACCACCAGCCCCTCCCCCAACCCAATCCACTTCATAACTTCAGTATTTCTGTGACCCATCCCTGCAGTGCTTGGAAATCACAGTAAGTTGTCTTTGTTTTCAATAGATTGTTGGATTAAGCTCTGAATATTTCTCATGCTTTCTGCTGTTTGAACTAAAGAAAACTCCACTTCATTCCAAACACATTAAGGCTGGGCCAGAAAGTCATATTTAAACCTGAATCTCTCTTCAGATTTACATTTTGCAGAGGCTGCTGCATTAGGACTGAGACAGGGTTACTACCTTGAGTGAACTGGGAATACCAGAAATCCAGACAAACCAACCAAACCAGTCATTTCCCATACAATGCTCAGTAGCACATACAGTAGTTTTCAGCTCTTTAAAAATTAAATAACTTTTTTCAGTTCCTGGCAGCCACGCTAGTGCAGTTTCACAGGATATCCAAAATGAGACCAAACAGCTTCCTTCCCAAAGGATTCCTGAGTGGACAGGCAAGCTGGAAAAAGTGCCTCTCGCTACTGTAATCACAGCCAGGATGTCCACCTCATTTCCCAGAGTAACGCTTAAAATAAAGGTCTCCCACAAAACTTGCATTCGTTTGAACATCACTCACTGGGACTCTTGCAGAAATTTATTTTCTTTCCAACGGCACCCAAAGGAGCCCGCCCAAGGAAAGCGTGCCCCAGCACACAGAGAGCACGAGGAACCCTCTCCTTGCCGGACTGATAACCCTCTTTCACTGCGTGACCCATGACTTCACAGCATTGTTTCAGCACAGCACTTCGGAGTTTCCCATGTAAGAACGCTGCTGCTGGAAGTTTCCCGTCAGCCCAGCACACATCCCGGCTATCCCTGCCGACAGCCACACGAACGCTTTCAGGGAGAAGAGTCGAATTTTCTGTAGTGATGATATTTTGCACTTCTGGCTTTTGGACTCTCAGTTCCAGCCCCAATTAAATCCTCAATTGTGATTTTGTGCAGTAATAGACAAATCACACAGATAACTATTTCCCTGCGAGAAATCTATTTCTATTACATTGTCTCCTCATGGGAGTTTTCCCTCCTCCGATTTTCTTTTCTTTCCCGCGTCACCAGGCGTTTCACTGTGACTGAACGCCTAGTATGGGAACACCAACACAGCATCTGCATGGTACGGTAATACCAGCAGAGGAAGGCTGGCTGGCAATTCTGCAAAATTAAGAGCAAGATGATTTATCGAAATAAATTGAACTCGTACATTTTCTATTACTATTGCATATTACCGTTGTGCAGCCATCTGCCTAGCTATAAGTTCTTCCCTTCCCTCCCATCTTCTGCAAAGTTATTTCTTCATTCAAAGTGGCAACCATTTCAAACGCTTTGCAAGGAACAGTAGCTATATGTTACTAGGTCATCAGATCCCAGTGGGGTTTATGAATACCGTAATGAATTTCAGCCCAACATCTGTCTGCTCTCTGAAACAGATGCAATTATGGGAAAAAATAGCTGCTGCCTCTTCACAGGCACATTTCTCAGTAAAAAAACCCAAATACAAAGAAAACTGACATAGCATAGTTGAATCGCTACCACATTATTTTTATCAGTCAAAATATCATGCGGCACACACTTTTTTTGTGAAAGCAAGGCAAGTTGTGGTGACTTTTTCTGGCAGAGAGGCAGAGGGGTTTTTTGACTTTTAGAGGATCTTACAAGCATGGTTTTGGTATTGCCAACCAAATGCTAACCTTGGATGACTCAGGCGACGGTTCCCTTTTATCCAAACCACTGAAGTTTGGTGGTTAGCTAAGGAGGAACTGGTATCTGAATCACCCTTGGTTTAGAGGAATTGTCAGATAAAAGTCTTGGTCATGGGGTTTTGGGGGCAGGGTGTTGGTTGGGTTTTTTGTTGTGTGTTTTGTCCCCCTCTTCTCCACAGAAAAGAAAAAAATAATTAAACAACTTTAAAAGTAGGGACTTTAAAATAATTTTTTAAAAGATCAACTTTATCCTATCTTTTTAACCTTTTCAGTGTCATGTGTCAGGCTGGGTACATTCTCAGTAAATTAAACAGATTTTTTTCAGTCCTGTTCCAAGACTAACCTGTGCCTTACAAAATTACACAATTTTAACCTTGTCTTCAGCTACAAAAAAAGCCTACCTCATTGCTCAAGTCCCAGCTACATATCTGCAGTTCCCAGGCCTCCTGCTTCTCCTTTTCTTAGAGGAAAAAAAAAAAAAAAAAGGAAAAAGAGGAACTATAATTTATGAGCCCCCGGCGCAGCCCTCTGGAACAAAACCTGCCCTCGGTGACCTATTAAACATCTTCAGGGAATCCTCCTCTATTCTCACTCCAATTTCTATTTAGTTCCAAGTTGCTTTTCATCTCGGTAGTTTGTCAACTTTGAACATTTCAAACACACTTGGATGCCCCAGCGCAGTGCCTGAGCCTTTTAAATCCTCCTCTTTTCCTCAAGGGAAATGCATCCCATCTTTGGGATGTTGCCTAATGTGCGTCTGTGTGACTGCTGGAAGGGGAAGGCAAGGGGAAGCTCATTTGAGCCTTGAGCAACAGTCCTCTTCCAACACTAACTCATGAATAAGTCTATGCCTTTTCCTGTATATCCTTGCCAGTCCTATCTAAACATTCTCTATCTTTGTATATTAATAACCAGCACGTAACTTCCAGCCAAGTTTCAATTATGTCCATAGCACCAGGCTCAGGCTGGTAACGGCAGCGCGGCTCCGGTGAGGGGCTGTCAGTGCTCTCGCTGCACTCCCAGCACGCCTGGGACAGCAGCGGGCAGGTGCGCTTGCCTTGAAATAGCTGTTGAGACCGTAAACATTTTAAAAATTAAATTTGACAAGTTGCTTAGTGGCTTGGGAAGAATGGGAAGCCTCTGTACATCCTGCCAGTCATTCACCGATGTTTAGTCATGAAGTTTTGTGGGCAAGGCATGTGTTTGCACAGGTCCGAGACAGGGTGTATTCACTGTTTATATGGATAACCTGGAAACAAACACCAAGTAATCACTGCTTAGTTCACAGAGGGCACAAAGATGCGGCGGGGCAAGTGGCTGCGCTATACAGCACGCATGGCTCAGTAACCTAAACCCATCTGAACAGCCTTCATCTTAATAGCAGCTCGTAGCAGGCTATGCATAAGCCCAGCTTGGTGGGGTGGGTGGAAGGCTGTGGCACCGAGCGTCCGTCCCACACCAGGCCAGCTGCGCCCAGCACAGCCTGGACACCTCCCAGAGCGCTGAATCCCGGAGGCACTCCCAAACTACATCAAACAGAGCAAATCTGTGGGAATATCTTGGTGCAATGCTGTGGCAGAAGGGCTGATGGGATCACGGCCGCGTAGGCAGAGAGGAAAGACCAGGGAAGGGACTTCACCTCCCATAGGGCTTTGCCGAGATGGATGCTGGAACAGCAGCTCCACCGTCTTCCTGATAATGCGCAGAGCAGAAATGAAGACTTGGATTCAGTGCAATGAAGTGGCACAAAAATTAACAACTGAGGACAAAATGGCCTACTGCGCCCGCCTTAAATAGCTAGAGCTCTTACCTTATTAAAAAGAGAAGTGACTTTATATTTTCTCCTGAGGAGAAAGTAGCAGGCATTTTAATCACAAAAGACATAACGATAGTCAGTGGCTGATGCAGAAACCAGACAATAAAAAAACCCAAACCCCAACAAAATAGAAACAAAGGCACCACATGTTAACAGACCTCTTGGTTTCCATTTCTCATGTGTCTCTTGTTTTCTGCTTCCTAGGACAAGTGAAAGAGTGCTCAGACCTCACCAAATTCCAGCTGCTCTCAGCAGCCTCTCAGACTGTTTCACCAGTCCAAAGTAACTGGGGTACAAGATGTCCTGGCCATCGCAGCTCCTGTGGCACCCAGGAAATCCGTCCCCTCTGGAGGGCTGCCTGGCTGCCTTACAGTAGCCAAGTCGCAGCCAAGCCCAGAACTGGCACCCTATAGCACACTTGGGCTTAGCCTTCCAGCAGGGAGAATTGGGGATTTAAACCAGCTTCCCTTTTCACAGAAGCTTAAGTTCTTTAAGGAGTTTAGCTCAGTAAACCAATTAAGCACCTTTAAGTCCTTGAGCTCTCATACCTTCTCCGAGCAGTTTGCATGCTTACATTGGTTTAAAGGGCGAAAGCTGATTCCATCTAGCTGAGACCTGAGCATCTTATGAGGTCACGGGGCGAGCAATCCCAAGCAGAGTCAGCGAGTCTGGAATCCTCTACAGAGCAAATCTGGGGGGCTGCACTCCCGTGGCCTCATTTCTGCAAGCAAATTCTTAAGGATTGGAAAAGGCCAACTCCACCTTTAATTCTTTGCTTTCCAGAAGCCACAGTTCTAGGTTATGAAGTAATAGATGGCCCATGAGCTCATAAACTTTACATGCTAAGGGTGGGAGTAAAACAGCTATTATCTGCATTAACACATCCACTGCGGTACTGCAGGCAGACTTAACTGGTGTGTCACCCCCTCGAGTCCCATCCCACCGCCTTATCTGCCCTCCTTGTCTTTTTCCTTTGGATTAGTTAACACTAAAAGAAGGAGAACAATCATTTGATATTTGAATATGAAAGCTTACAACCAAATCTCTGAAGTACTGTTTTGAGCTTTTTGGTTTTTTTTTTTTTTAAATAGACAGATCAGCAACATCTTCAAAGCCAACAAACCACATCATAAAGTTTTATGTGAATCTATCACCAGCCCCCTTTGTTTCCTTAGGACATATCCCACATAGCTAGATGTATTTATATAAAGTATATAGACATGCATTATACATACATAAGTAAAATTACTGCATATCTCCTACATGCTGTAATTTTCATAGACACTATTTTTAAGTCAGTTAATAACCATACATCATTATGTTGTGTTAAAATACAGTTTTTAACTCCTGCACAGGAAAAACAACACGCTGCGGTAACAATGAGATTCTGTAAACAGTTGTGGATTAACATTCAGCGACCACTGGATCTTCTCTGTGATTAAAAATCCCCACCAGCTGCCCAATCTGCTTTTGTCAGTAAACTCTGCGTCATTTTATAGCAGTAAAAATACAGTTTGCCTACTCACTTGAGGTCAGTCACGTTCTTGTGCCTGAAAAGGAGCACTTACACAAGCGTTACATGAAGGCCAGAGCTGCTCCATTGCTCTGGAGCTGCTACTGCTGTAGCTTTGCTTACAAGGTCACTATCTCTGTTTTTTTCTAGAACAGTGACAAATAATGCCAAAAAATGCCCCATCCATCAGCTCTGCCAGCTCAGCACACAGACAGTGCCCTCTGTGTTAGGTTCACCTCAGGGGGACAAGACACTGAGGCACAGCCCCTGGACCCTAAAGCAGATCTGGGGGTGCTGGATTTTCACAGGGGCTTTCCAAAATGAGCCTTGTCCCAGTAAGGCATTTTGTGCAATTCATCACCTGAACCCAACTCATCAATAGGTTCAACTGCAGCTCCAACCATGAAACTTCCCAGCCTGAACCCTCCACACAAACAGGAGCCATCTCAGCAGTTCCTCCTTCCCCGCAAACACTGGTGTTTCCTGCAAACACAGATGGCGTTTCAAAAACTCACCTCACCTTTGATTCAGGATTCCCCAAACACAGCTCCTGCTAAACCATTCCCAGCACGACCAGCTCAGGCCGCACGCCCTCCATCACGTTGCCTGCAGCACTCACCCAGTGCCCCAAACCCCAGGAGCAGGAACATGAAACCACCTCCCCGCAGCTGAGCTCCCCCGTCGGGCTGGGGCCAGCTGCCAGCAGTCAGGGCTGGTAGGGAAGGTGAGCACAAGTGTTGCTGGTTTGTACTGATTTTGCATTCTGCCTCTTTGATAAAACCTTCACAAGGGCCCCTTCCTTGCAGAGACAAAGTGGGGGTGGTTTTGTACAGCCTGGAGACCTACAGCAATTGCAGCTCCCATTTGTGTTTTGCACTGTGCCAGTCTGCTGCCGCACAGCAGGAGTCACAGCCTGGCACAGCAGCACCCTCCACCCTGCTCCATCACACTTCCTCCAAAGCTTTCCACTCCATTAGTTTTAGGGCACCCCACCTGTAACTCAGGTCAAGGTCAAGGCAGCCCTTGCCAAATGGTTTCTCTTCCTCCGTGTGAGCACGCAGCTCCTGCCCCCGGCATGCCCTGCGCAGGAGCCTGGTGCCCATCCGACCGACCGGAGCAGGAGTACGGCCCTAAGCGCCCCCAGCCCCAAGCCGTGCCGCACTCTGCACTGCTCTCGCTCGGGCACCAGTGCCCATGGGGAGCCGCACACCCCTGTGCTGAGCCTGCCCTATGTTACGGGCTGGCCACCTTCCTCCTCCACCCTCAGGCCACCACCACGGCTCCCGTGGCCATGTGTGTGGTAAGCTGTCCCCTGCACAGCCCCGGCCAGAGCCACCTCCTTCACCCACTTGCATTTCGGAGCAGAGCACTGCCAAGCAGCCCACACCAGCACCTCGTGTGCTCCCGATCCCACCGGGATGAATCCCTGCAGGGACAGATAGTGGCGCAGCAGACTGCAATGTGGCAGGGGGACAGCAGTGACAAGTTATTTTGTGGTTTTATCCAATCCAGCACTGTCCCCCTTTGGCCTTGACCCTCGCTGTGCTGAGCCGTTGGGGAGGCAGCAGAGGCTGCTCACCAGCCTGGCTGGCTGTAGCCCTCCCCTGGCGCAGATTAACACCCTTGCTCTGGGCACTTTCTCTTCTTTAATCCGCTCTCTAAAACCAGAGATGTTCCTTGTGGTGACTGTGAATACGCACGTTCGCGCTGTGGGCACTCACACAGCTCGCCTGCTGCATGCTTTATACCACCTCTTCCTTTGAAGCAGAAATAGCACTTCCTTTTTCTTTTATTCCTAGCTGTTTTTTTTCTTTAATTAAAAAAAAACCCCAAACAAAAACCAGAAAAACTTTCAGTTTAACTCTGCAATACTTGAACCCTTTTGTTCTTTTCGCTGGACTTGGGTTACCCCACAAAGACCAATTGTTTTCTTTCTTGTCCAGACATGCTTTCCTGCTCAGCCAGATAACAATTTGCTTTACTGTTGTGTGGCTGTATGGGTTCGTGTTTTCCCTTGACATTTCTGTGAACAATGTAGCAGAGGTTGGTGTTGTGTATCCCCATTCCCTTTCTCTTTTTGGCTTATTTTGATGATTCTCTCGTACTGATGCTAGCTCTTTTTCCAGTCGTATTTAATCCCCTTTGTGGCCACCTCCACTTTTCCAATGCAGATGCTGGCATCAAATTGCCTGTTATCCTGTCCTAATTTCCATGTTACAACTGCTGGGAGGATAATCAGAATTTATCTATCTTTCTTTCTCTTTGCTGTGTCCCTTTCTATTGCTTATTCTTCATCTAGATTGGGAGGGCTTGCAAGTCCCTTCATGACTGTTATTTTTTCCACATGTCCAGGCTCAAACTGAGAATTAGAAAGCTTCCAGGGCAGATCCTTACTTGGCCAGCATTTCTATCACATTTTTCTTTTTAACCTTTTGAAAGCATTTTCTGCAGTTCTGCCTTCCCAGCTGATGAGAGAGGAAAGCAGAGACGGCAGGGGGGGCTCACTAGGGGCCAGCCCCCAGGGCGACTCTGCATTGGGGACCTGCTGACACCCTCCGCAGTGGTGCGGACTAGGAGAAAGGTAGCTGAATTGTAGCTGAATCAAGCTGAAACCCATTTGCCGTTGGGGTCAGGAGAGACAATTCTGGCCTCTGGGCAATGTTAGCTTTATGCTGTGACTTCTGGGGTCTTTTACAGTGCAGCTGACTGGGAGGGTTTGGTTGGTTTGAGAGGGGAGTGTGGTTTCAGCTCACTTCAAATTTGGGGCAGTACTTGATGTCTTACCCAGGTAATACTCAGGGGAAGGGGGAGAGCATGGTTTTGTACTTCAGACGGCAAACTGAAAACACGGCTGGTAACCCCTCTGCGTTAGAAGGAATCGCCAGTTCTGCCGAGCCACATCACATTAACTAGTCTCGTTACAAAAACACAGACCCTGTAACTCCCAGGTCTTTTTTTGTCCTTGGTAGAAGCTATTGGAGCAACTGAAGCCAAGTGCTCGGCATTATTACAATCTTCCTTTTAAGCGTCTCAGATTAATGGAACAAATTCTCATTCAGAGAAATCAGGTACAGATCCCTAGTGACTACACTGATCTGACTCTGGCTTTTGAGTAGTACAAATTACAGCAGAATATCATTATTAATTGCAGCTGTCCTCTGTTCTGGCAAATTATCATTCATCTCACAAAATGGATATCTCAGCTGGAGACCTTTATTTTATCAACTTAGTGTAAAAAATCCCCACTGCTTCCTCCCTCCAAATTAGCAGTCTATGATTTCCCTGGGGAAGTCTGTCTTAGGTGTAGTGCTATGACTTATGCTTGACTAATACCACCAAGACTAGGCAGGGCACCAGAACATTTTTACCTTCCGACACATACCTGAAATCTCTCACCAGGTCCATGACTGCCTGTTCAGGAGTTAGTCACTTCCTCCACAGCCTGTAGGGGAGACAGCAAAGTTAAAGAAAAGTTGCTCTGTTCTAGCAAAGCTTATCATCAGTGGCTACTGCTCACACGTACACTGAATTCATGTTTGTATGAGAAATGCCCAGGCTGCAGGCTGGGGACTGATTGTGGCATCATTAGACCCTACTTGGTGTTACCCGATAAGCTCCTGAATTAACCAAGTACCATAAAATGTAATTTGTAAATTACCGCGAGCCTCACTGCCCCAGTGCTGCATTTCAAGCTGCCTGTGAGGAGCCTTTCCCTTCCCACAGCCAGAGAATCATCTCGCACAGCTCGGTGCAAAGCAGGAGTTAAACAAGAATCACGAGGAGGAGGGTGCAGGGTCTGTGCCGGGTGGCCGAGGGTCAGCAGTGATAGCCCAGCACAGGATAAACCTGGGGAAAAGCAGAGTGGGCTGGGGCGAGGGAAGTCAGCCCAGGGGGAGGTTTCATTCCCGGTGGTGCCAGGCAAAGCCGTACGGACACGCAGAGACTGATGATTAGCTGAGCTTGTTCTGCTTCACCTACTTTGTGAAAACATGGCTTCCACACCACAATTTTTAAGTACTAAAGAAGCTAATAACTTGCTACAAGTCAAACTGGTCCAGACTAGGTTACCTGGTGATACTTAGTCTCACTCTGACATTGTAGCTTTGCTACCAGTGCTGTTCCTGCGGCGTTTGCTGGCTCAGGGGGAGCGTTAGAAATCAGACACTTTGGTGAGGTTTTGGGGACAACAAGGCCTGGTGGACATGTGCACTGAAGCCCTGTTGCACCTTCTGCTGAGGAAGCAACAGTACTTGAACCCTTGTGCCCTGGATGCTGGCCTCAGACGGGCATCCCCGTGCCACCCCTTGAACACTGCACCCTGCCCTGTGACACTGGACAACAGTTTGGTCTTTGGGCTTGCTCTAGCCTCAGCTTCTTTGCCAACTGAAGGGAAAAGGCTGCCAAAGGAGAGGTCCAGGCTTGTCCACTAGAAAGCGCCCCAAGATCAGCAAGTAGCGTCACAGAGAAGTGACGGTGGGATGGCAGCAGCTTTGGGCAGTCAGCCCGTGGCAGGGCGATGGGCGCTGCCTTTCCCCGTTGTACGGAGGCTGCCGGCTCTGTCCCTGCAGGGCAGCGTGTGAGGTTAGTGTCAGCCATCTCAGGTGGCCATGCTGGTTCCTGCTCTTCTGCCCATTCCCACCTCAACTTGTGTCACTGCCCTGCACAAACCACCGCACTTTCCCCTGGCTCTTGGGGAGAGTTTGTGCTTTACAGTGTTAATGTAAAACAACAAGAATCAGGCTTCTCAAATCAGGAATTTTCTCTAACAGGCTTCTGTGCTTTTGCTATAATCACTCCACATGGTCCTCTGACAATTTCTGTGACCTTATTTCACGAAAAAAAAAAAAAGACAACTCCCATCATCCCTCAAGTCTCAGTAGAGCTCTCCACACACCAAAGGAGTAGCAAAGGCTGCCAGCTCTCTATCTGGAGCTTTTCTTACACATGTTTGTTAACCCTCAGGGTACAATGGATGCTGAGAATTACTCTTTCGTAACATTTGTTTGGCTGCCAAAAAGGAAAAATGATTAGCAGCTCAAAGGTTACATTGCTGTATTTTGCAAGAGAAGCCCTTGTCATGGGCTGCCTCTATTTTGCTGACTGTGGACGTGACACCACGATGCTCGGCTGCCCGCGGGGCAGCAGGGGACTCTGCCCGTCGCTGTGCCGCTCCAGCTCTCCGTCCCGGTGCTCATGGTGCAGTGCTGGAGATTTCCACTGCCGCCCTGCAGATGTGTGTCCTCTCCTCCTCCCACGGATGGCAGTGCTCAGACCTCACAAGTGGTACCCAGACCTTGCAAGGGGCCACCTAAGGCCTCCTTTCTCACTTAATCTGTATGACTGTGACCAGCGTTATCCTGTGTGGAAAACACTCCCTGCTACAGGCAATGCTATTTCTATACCCCCTCTGGGGAATTCAGGATCTTAAAGGCAAGCATGATGATAAGTTTATAAGACATAGTTAATGGTTTAAGAAAGGGATTTAAAACAGATTGCTGAATTAATGACTGCTGTTATTGTTTCCTTTATTAGCCCCTTATTAGCCTTTTTTCCTGGGAGCAGAGTTTTACTTCTCTTTGGAGATTTACTTCTCTTTGGACCCTGTGGAGCTCGGGAATTGGGTACCATAAATAGTTTTGGAAGCCCTCCCATGGGCCTCAGAGCAGGCTGCAGTGCCCACGAGATGCTGCAGTGCCCAGGCCCTACGCATGCCCCCCAGCTGCTGGCACGGGCATGTCTCCTAGGCAGGCGGTGGTGGGCTCCAGCCCCTCACGCACTCTGCTCCTGCCCCTCTCTACCCCGAATCGCTGCTCCGTAGCACCTCTGGGATACACTCACCCACTGCCCCTGCCTCCGCCGCCCTGCTCTTACTACAGGGCACTTGGGCTTGTATTTCTCAGCTGGGGAGTCTGGCAAGAACAACCAGGTCAACCAAGTTCATGAACGTCCTCCTTTATTTTGCTGTCTCAGGCTCTTCTTTCATTCCACAATAAAGGGGCTGCTTTGAACCGCCTGTGCCCCAACATGTACCTGTTACCTGCTTGGTCTAGGCATTTCGCAAGGAGGAATGGTTCAGAAGGGTGACTGAAAACTTCTGGCCCTGGATTGAAGCCTTCCTCGCAGACTGGCACTGTCACATCACAGATGCTTACTCTGTTCATTATGTTGATGGGTGTTAGCAATGAAGTTTGAACTTTGTTCAGATTTTCCCTGAGTTTGGCAGTGTAACAGCCAGAGCTCTGATCTAGGTTCAGGCTGGTTGTTAGGTACAAATTATCTGTCAGTCCAATTTTTTTCCCTGCTGTCTCCTTTTGCCAATAATTTGCTACAGCACTGAGATTTCCTGTCATCTCGTCAGTCTGCGTCCTTCCAAAGTCACTTCACTGCCAGTGATTAGCTTCTGTCTTTTCACCTCTCTGCAGTGAGCTGCTGATCCCACAGGGATGTGTCACGATTCACTCGGGGAGAGCTCTCCTGGGCCCCCCAGAACAGCCATGGCACGACCCGTCTTGGGGACATTCAGAGGTTGTTCCTGCAGATTGGAACAGTCCTTTTCTGTAGATCAAGAGACAATGCGGGCACAGAGCCAGGCCAAGGCAACCCACTGAGAAGTTGCCAGTTCGGTCCAGGCAATATTATCTACTGGCCAGAACTCCGGACTGGGAGACTGGGGGCACAGCCCCAGCTCAGACTTTGGTTTTTAGTAGGATCTTGGGCAAAACGGATTTTAACCCTGTTTTTCATTTGCTAAAGGGAGAATAAAAACATTTCCCCAGCAGAGTTAGGTGTTAGATTAATTGTTTCATGATCATAAAGCCTTTGATATCCTTTAATCAAAGAGCTGTTAAGGGTTTTAAAGGTTGTTATAATGTGTGGAATAGATGTTAATTTTCTTTGTGCAGTCTACACAGAGCATGGACTCTCTAATGTTATTTGGGGACTAAATTGAAATGATCCCTTTTAGGTGCTGGCAGAAGTTACCTTTAAGCCACATACACACACTGATTAGAGTATATTGTACTTTAAAAGCTTCTTCACATCTCATTAGATCTTCTCTTCTTGAGTCACCTCAGAAGAGGCTATTTTACACTCAGTCTAGGCCACATCAGGGTCTGGATTTCTCATGAAAATATGTCTCGGTAGTGAAAGCAAAGCCTCTTCTGCTCTCTGCATGAGAATCACTACTTCTCTCCTCCACATCATAAATCCCAGGGCACGCTCTGAATCCCAAATAATTTGGATTTAGAAAGAAATGAGGCGCAGAATTCTTCCTTTGACAATTTTCATTTCCCCCTTGGCTTGCCTACATTTCTCCATTAAAAGAGGGCACCAGAGACTTTGCAAACCCCTCCGCACATGATGAGCACAGTCTGAACCGCTGCTACATTCTCTAGGCATTGCCCAGCCAAATTCCTGAGCCCACCCTGTCAGGCGTGAGCAGGGTGGGTACCCCGCTGCGCTCAAAGGTGGCCCTATTGCTCAGCTCCAACGGGTTCAGCAGTAGCCGCTGGTGCGCTCGCTCCAGCACACCACAGTGGAAACTTGCAGCCAGGAGGACATTTACCACCCGCTGCTGTCTACAAAGGAATTATTTTACAGTCTTTAAAGAAATTGCAAAACTCATCTAGGATAAAATACATTGTTTTGTCTTTGTGTTTGTCCCGAAGAGAAGAAAGCTCTTAAAATCTTGTAAAGCCAATTACGCTCTATCAAAATGAATTAGGGGAGTTGTTTATGGAATACCTACCGTGAGAATCTGGCTCAGCTTGACAAACTGTATTTTTGTTATTATTATTATTTATTTGCTTTCCTGCTCGGTCTGTAGCTGTACAATGATACTGCAATGAAGAGAAAATGCTGACAGGTCATGTTCTGCTTCTATTGGCAATGCTACTGTTTTACATTTAAATGACAAATATCCTGGCAAAGCTCGCTAACTTTTACTTTATGTTTCTTTTTTTTAAGACATTGTTTTTTACCTCTTTGGAGCAGCCTTATTAACCTCTGAATTTCTCCAGTGGCATCGAATTGATCAAATGGCTTCTTGCAGTAAGCACTGCACAGCTGTCCTTCCTTCACCATGACAAACACTTCAAGTCGTTTCTTCAGGGAAGTAAAGTACATTTCAGAATATTGTTCTTTGTGTTCACAAGAACGTCACTTGTCACTACTTTCAATTTTCAAATTTTGTTTTCCTCCTGTAAGAAAGCATTCCAAAATCCTGTATTTTTAACATTTGCTGTGCTAACTAGTGCCAAAATGGAACTGTTTTAATCACTATTATTTATGAAATTTCAAAATCTTAAACACTTTCAAGACCATGGAGGACGGTACTTTTATGTCTTTTTCATTATTTTATAAGCAAATAGACCAATATTGACTACATTCCATGAACACCATCGTTATTTCAGGTACCCATTTTCCTCCTGACCCGCAGGAGGAAGGGCCCGTTGACTCACTGCTGCCTTGGTGCGGCTCTTCCAGCTCTGCTGCTCAGAGCAGTCACCATTTCTCCGAGTCCTAACAAACTAATGTTGGCAACCCAACAACTGAGGACACGGACCACTACTTCCCATGGACTTTTGATAAGATCTGACTCCTGCGTGGCTGAATTGCTTTGGAAAAAGAGGCTCTGGCTGTGATTGCACTGCTCAGCAGACTGAAGAGTGAGACCCTCAGGGATGGTGCTGATGCAATCTGATAAAGCACCCACAAACTCCACGTTGCAAGAGCTGCAGAACTGCTGTCGGCGCAGTCCTCAACAGTAATGTTTGGTACCCACTTTTCTTCCGACTCTGGACCACGCTTACTGGAAATGTACATCTGGTAGAATGGGTCAATGGGAAAAGCGAGCGGTTTAGTTTGCTGAAATGCTGGAGCCAGAAGTTGTCCTCTCCAGCGGTGGGATGCACTGCACTGCAGAAACCGGTCACCTCATCCCCCTCACCAGAGGCGATCTATAACACTTCTGGCATTACATCCAAGTTTCAAACCCACAGCACCAGCAGAAAGCGTGAGTTTTTACTTTGTAAGGTATTTCCACACACATAAAGCAGCAGCTTTCTTTTTTTTTTTTTTTTTTTCTGTATAAGAAATCAAGAAAGTTTCCCATCCAACAGGAAACTGAAATTTCATTTTAAAATTATCAAGACAAGGGTTCTGAAGCAAGTCAGCCAGCAAGAAATGATATTTTTCTGGGGAACTTTGCCCAGCATCCATTGAATAGTGAAGAAACACGACACATTCATGCAAAAGCTGTCATGGTGCTACACTGAATCAGTGTTTCTGCCTGGGAAACCCTTGGCTTCTGACTCCTCTCTTCTTCCTCTCCCTTCTTCACACTCTCCACTAATTTCTTAGTGTCCCAGTAACTGTGGCCCCAGCACGAACCTGAAAGGGTGCAAAAAAGAAGAAGAACGCACAAGAGAAGATGCACAAAATCCTGCGTGGAGGTAGAGGTTTCTTACAGATAGTATTTCTAACCAAGCCGTCCCATGGCCACTGCCCATGGGGTAAGCTCCCAGTTGCCCAACTGGGATGCAGTAAAAAAAGCCATTGTTCTCCCATCTACCATTGAGTTCCCAAGGAGATGTCACTGCCAGGCTAAGAAGCATTGAAGCCTTTCTCTCTTGTAACCAGGACTGTGAGACCTGACAGCTGCTCTGCCATAACACTCGCATCTATTCAGAGACCAAAATCAGGAAAGCTGCTCTGAGGATGTCCGTAAGGGCACAATTTTAAAGGCTCCTAAATGTCATGATTTCTGGCACTGAACTACTCTTCCAGGCCCCTGCTCAGTAAAATATTTCTCACTGAATTAGGGGGAATTTAAGTATGTACTTATGCTTTTGGATGAACAGAGAAAGCCTGCTGAATCAAAGGAACCACTGAGAGCAGGGCAGAAGCCCTTAAAAATCATGTTGGGTTTTTTTTCCCTTAAAGTATCTGTTATTTATTCCCAAGTCCTTATCTTGTTTATAACAAAGAATGAACAAAATTCCTTTCCCAAGGCTGGACAGTCCTGGAGCATATCCGCACCAAACAGGAACAAAAATAAGCTTGATTTTAGGCAGATTAAATAAGCAAATGCTTATTAGTCTCTTGACTTCTTTCTCTCACGTTTGTCTTTTTTATTCCTTTGTACACAGTAAACCGAAGGTTTTATGGCCTTATCCAAAGTCTGCTAAATTTGATGGATCTCTTTCTATTGGCTTGAACGGGCTTTGGAGCAGATCTGTAGGCAGAATACAACAATATCTTTATACAGGTTTCTCATTTACTCTCTAGAGAAAGGAATATTAATTATTCAAACATTGGTCCAGCACACAGCCTCCAAGAACTGTCAATATTCACTCTAGTTTGTTACTTCATTTAAAATTACCCTGTTTTCTCTCTGAACTTTCTTTAGGAACATAAATTCTGTAGAGACTGAACAGGTTTCCAATTTCTAGCTCATTTATATACAACCTTCAAACCATAATTGCTTCGGAAGCACATCACACACAAAGGTAAGTATACAAACAGCAGTTTGCAAACATTATAATAAACCATCTTTAAAATGAAAGAGCCCCAAATCAGAAGCCCCACGTGTTGCAGTAAGGATGTTTGCTGCTGGTGATTTTGTCGCTGGGGAAGGCACAGCCTGACAAGCTGGGGGTGGCGAGGGCTGCACAGTCGCACAAGCGAGATGCAGCACCAGGCACTGCCAAGGGTAGTGCTCTGGCCTCTTCCCCGATAAATTCAGCTGAGTGAGTACACGGCTTTGGTGAGACAGAGGAACGCAAAATACCCTTATGCCCTTCCAGTTCAGCTAATGAAGTTCACGTGAATGAGCTAGAACATTTTTGCCACCATGGCCCTGATCCAGCCGTCACTGCCGCCACAAGGGACCCCGCCGCAGGGTTGCTACAGAGGTGATTTTCACAGTGGGACAAGCTCCTGGTCTCTGTGCTGCCCAAGTCCCACCGATGGATGGATTTCACTGTTTGACAGTATTTTTCCAGACCCTTAAGTGCTACTTACAGAAACACTTGGCCTCTAGCATGTCATACCGGTATTACATGAAACTCGGTCAGTGAGAGGTCTCCTGAGCTCAGGTCCCCATCCCCATCCTAAAAGCAGAGGGGTACAGGCGGTTCCGATTCATGTATATATTGTCGCAGTACTCAATACACACTTAGAAATCTTAAAGCAGATTGTGACTTGTCATCTAGAACTAAAAGATATCAATACACAGACAGATAATGTGCTTTTGCAAAATGACAGAAAAACTGTTCTTTTCATGTTACCTCAATGCAAACATGATTGCATTTTGCTTTTGAACAGCTACTGCTCTAAGAAACATTATCATCAGGTAAAGGAATTTACTACCCATATTTAATCATTGTAAATAAAAGAAGCAGACCAACCTGCATATGTTTTCTTTTTCTTTTTTTTTTTTTTGGAGTTTGCATGCTTAATACAGAACTAGTAGGTTTAAAATCTCACTGAGCATTCTATGTGAATTAACCAGATTCTAGAGCAACGTGGAAAGGAAAATAATGAAAAGTACAGCTTTTCATTTAAACATATGCAGCTCTTCATGCAGGGTTTTCTTTTAGGTTTTTTTTTCCCTTTGTTTAAATTACACTTTGCAGTAAAGAATATAGCCAGTGTAAACACAGTCTGTAACACTTATAAAACAGTGCAAATTTTGTAAATTTCTGGGAGGAGGTTGAAATACATATATTTATAATGGAGGTAAAATCACTTTCTCAGTAGAAAAATATGTATATTAAACACCTATATGTTCAGAACTTAACTTCACAAAAGAGCAAGTTATAGTCCTATACCGTGTAATAAATTAGTATCTTTTATAGATTTCCATTTTCAGTGTTAGTGTCAAATACATAATAATGCTAGAAAAAACAAGAGAAATGTATTATTTAGAACCTAATGAAAATCTTACAGACAATAACTGGTCTAAGAGGGCACAGAATAAAGAACTGGGGGAAGAAGCAATGGAAAAATACCGACCTCTGATGAATTATTGCACATTTGAGATCATTCTCATGGCCTTTGGGCCAATTCTGGATACTTTTAAGTCTTAGGTCAGTGTTTGTTTCCATTTGACTGTAGGGTACAATTTAGGAACCACTGCAAAATGTCAAGGATTTACTGAGCTTGTTTGCTGATGAAACCACAGGCAGCTGAGTGCAGAGTGCTAACTTCTATTCATGCAGTCAAAGAGAACAACGCTAAAAACATACTGAAATACAGGCAAGGTTGCCTGCCATAAAAATATTTTTGGGAACTTGCTCCAACAGATCTTATTGAGACAAAACTCCCATGTCTACTGTGTTTTCATTAAAGCCATGCCAAAAACTGCAAAACTGGCTTCTGCCTTCATTATTTAGAGCTTTTTTCTTGAATACCGTTTTCTCCATGGTCTGACTCTGCAACTCTTAATCAACTGAGTATGGAAATCTCCATGAAACATACTGGTCCAAAGAAAACTCAACTCGCTGAGTAGTAATGCCTGATGCTGAGTACCTGGATAACGCTTCTCATCCACAAGCAGCAAGAATGCTTTCCATGAAAGATAAATGACAGTCTCTTATTTGACTGATGGGATCACTCTCCTAAGTAAGAAATGCAAGACCTTACCAGCTGCTTAAAAATATCACTTTTCACTGAGTTGCACGGAGAGCAGAAATATTCCTGCTTCAGCCATATTTAAAAGGTACATAAATTGACAGGTAGAGAAGCAGAGAGAGAACTGTCTCAGGTGATTATCACTGCAATTGAAGTCAGAGTACTAGTAAACCTGAATAATTTAGCACTTAATCTCTGAATATTGCTGTAGTAATTACTTTCTATTGCTGATGTTCTCAGAAAAAGGTCAATTTCAAACTGTAACTACTGATTTTGGGAAAAAAAATCCTACGTAAAATCACATTGCCTTCACTACAAATCTTAAAAGAGCTCAACAGTTCTTAAGAAATTTCAAATTAATGAATTAACTATCAGACAGATAAATTCATACTTAAACTGTTTAAAAAATGTCATTAAAAATGTGCAAAAAATTGTGAAATAACCTGTAATTGACAGAAAAATTGTTTAAAATCCTCCTAAACATCTTCTGATATTCTAGTAAGTTAATAAAACCACATTGCTAACCACTGACTATGGATACAACATGCCTCAGTAATAAAATGAAGAGATGCTGATGTGAGCAGGTGATTTATTCTGCAGCAACTGTTACTATGCACTTCATTGATAAAGCCTCATCTGCATTGTTTCAGCTGGTCATCTTCTAAAATGTATTTGCGAGACAACATTACAGGGAAGGTTTCCTCCTCCTTCCTTTTGAGAATGACTCACCCCTTGTGGTCTGTGCAGGAGATAATCATTTTTGAAGCACGATTAGAATTTCAAACTGTAGTGAAGTCTATATGAAAAACCCAACAATTGCCATGTATTTCAAATACTATTACTTAAATACGTATGGATGTCGGAGATCATATACAGTGACCTTTTATCCATCCCAGATTGTAAACCTACTGTAAAATGATGGGATGTGTTTTTTCTATCCCCCCTCCTTTTTAAAGAAGCAATAAAACTGTACATTAAAAGACAGGAAGGACATTACTGAGTTACAAAAGAATGCCCCCTTTGTCAATAATTTGTAAACGTAAACAAAAAAGTTCAAGTAGAAAAGCAAACAAGTGTGCCGCTGCTTCCAGTATGTTTTCTCACCCCATGGGGTTAGGGCAAAGTTCTTTAAAAACGTGTCTTCATGGCGGTCATGAAGCATCTCAAGAGTCCTGATCTTCACTACCAAATATCACTGGTGAAACTAAGCTCCTTTGCTGATAAAGGTAGCAATGGGTTGTTCCTGTGAAACTCTTGGGGATCCTTCATGGTATTGTTAAGAGGTAGCTGTCCGTTTAGTAGTGTCAAAGGTATGTTACAGTATGTGTGATGGTTGCTTATGGAAGCTATTGGCAATGTTGCTGCTGACACATCATATTCGTATCCTCTGCAATAATGTCTCATTTGCACAGAATCTGCTTGATGGTAATCAGTTAAATCAGCCCGCGATTCTACCAACGTGGCAGAAGTGCCTGTGACGGCAAGAGAAGGTACAGTCTGGAGGTCTCCAAAAAGACCCTGCTCTGCAGAATCCAGGACCTGATGCCGAGACACCACTTCCTTTTTCTTCCCTGGCATTTCAAAGACTAGGCGCTTCCAAAACTTAGAATTCAGTTTGCTGCTTTTTGGTCCTTTCCACTTGACCACTGAGAGAAGTTTGATGGTGTGCTTTAGAGATTCCACTTCGTGATAATTCACTTTCCCTTTTAATTCAGTACACTCAATCAAAATAACCTTGATTTCTCCACTGACTAGCATGTTATGCAGTCTGTTTTCCATCTCAAAAATACTCCATCCTCTCCTGAGAACATAGTCTGGAGTTAACACGATAATGAGTCTTCTGCTTTGTTCAACACATCTTGTGAGATCTTCAATGTAGGCTACAAATTATAGAAAGAGAGAAAGAGTAAAGAATAAAGAAGTCTATTGTATCAAAACATCAGGCTTGCAATCAAGTACAACAAAATCCTATGGCTTACTGATCCACACCATTTAAGACAAGGGGCGTTCCATAATATACTCCAACAAAAATAGGATCACAACATACTTCTATTTATGGAGTACAAACAAAAAACTCCTTAATAACACCCTCCATCCTTTACTGGTTTTGCCTGTTTATCTCAACAGAAAGACATTTACGTAATATCCTCACTGTGTAGATGCATTAGTGACTAAAAATACGCAGTTCACTTACTAAAAAAATATAGGTCAAGATCAATGTAATGCTTGTGTAAATTTTAACAACACTGGTGACAATTAACATCTGATTGAGGGAAGCACAGTCTGGGAAGCAGTTCTTGTGTTTCAGATGCAAGGACATGAGGGTGCTGCAGGGTGTATGAACTGTAACTTGCAAGAGCTCAAAAAGAAATCAACCCATATCACATGCAGAACTTGTGCTATTGCATAGAAGCACCATGGTAGCTCCTTCTTCTTTGGCTATTGACCACAGAGGCACAAAAACATTCTTTGTGGCCCAATGGTATGCTTTAATATCACAAACCTGTGCTTCTATGTACCCCAACGTATTAACAGAAACTTCACGAGTGACAGGAACAAACGGAAAATTTAAACACATTGGAGGTGTTTATTTGTTGAGACACCAGTGACAAAGAAAATAGTATTGTTCTTTTATTCATGCATGCCAAGTAGTTGCAAATGATCAGTGTAAGCAGAAATGCCAGCCCCATCGTTAGCTCCATGATGTCAGCTTACTGAACCACAAAGTATTCTTGAAGTTGGACTTGATCCCTGAGTTTCACTTGTCCCAGGGATGGTAGGGAAGAGAAGCCAATTACACTGGTCTGACATGGAACAGGATGGGAAAAAGATCTACTTACAGACCTGATCCAAACCCCATTCAAATGAACAGACTTCAACAAATTTCAATGGGTTTTGGGTCAAGACCAGAAAACTGAAATCACTTGAAAAAACCAACCCACTAAGGTCAGAAAAGTGATCATTGGTTGCGTAGCATTGTGACTGTGAGCTCAGAGACAGGATATAATTTTATTTTTAAACTGAACCTCTTAAAGCGTGAACCTCTTGACCATGCTACTCAGAACGTGCCGTCTGAGAACAGAGGAGAAGCATGTGTTATAAATGAAGACTTGGACACAAGAGCTGCACAGAACAGATCTTTACTCAGCACAGGGCAGGGCCTCTCTTACACACACTGCCCTCTAGCAGGAACAATGATTACAAATAACATCATTAATCAACATCTGTTACTGCAAGACTCATTTTTATACTCCCAAGCACCGTACCACAGCATGCTTATTCACACCGCTTCCAGTAAAGTAAATAGCTACAAAATAGGCCAACAGGGACATTCTAAAAGAGCTTATTTTCATGAGACTGAAGGCATAGTTAGCATCAAATCTGCCTTTACCAATGTTTTATTTCACCACTTAGCAGCAAGAAGAATTTCTTTCACAAATGGAATAGAGGCAATTGCAAACATCCCACAGACACACAAAAATTTAAGACATACACATACATTACAAATGTCTATGCAACAATCCTGACTTGTAGTTAATGTTTTATGACTCTTTAATCATGCAGCATTTACAGTTTGGGTTTTTTTCCCTTAAAATATTTTATGAGGAAAAGCCCCACATTGCTCTGTGTAAAATAGTTACTCATTAATGAAAAAAATTCAACATTAAAATCCATGGGAGAGGCAGCAGAGAGGGGAGAGAATCAGCAACAATGAGAAAATGATAAGCAGAACTGGTGAAACAAAACTTAAGGAAAGGTAGAAATGTTCAATACAATGGAAAGAGATTATCCCAATGTATCAACAGCTCAGACTCTTCATTTTCTTCCTTTCTTTCTGCTCCCAAAAAGAAAGAATTTAGGTGGGAAGCTTCATCATTAGAGGATGAATCTGCAAGATACAGTAAAACAACAAACTATCATGCATCTTTCCTGAGACATATTCACCCCTCCTTCAAACAACTCAGAACACTGCTATGTACAAGACAGTTCTCTGCAGGACACAATACTGGTCAGTACCACGTATCCAGGTTAGTGCTAAGCACAGACATGCATATCCTATATGCATCCAATCAAAAAAACCCCAGCAAATAAAACAACAGAAAAACCAAAAAATCACTCCACTTTCATCTCTTCAAATATCCAGCAGCAATAATTTCAATAGCAACAACCCAGCAATAATCCGTCATTCAATCTCAATCTGTCGTCTCAATCAAAAACTCACCAGACTTTGCTTTAGTCAAACAGGGAACGAGGTGGGAAGAAGACAAGAAAAATTCCCTGTTTTCTCAGATGGATACTTCTCCCCTCCGTGCCTCTCCCATACTTCGGCATGCCCACCTTATTACTGGATATTGCATGAAGTTAGAGCTCTTTCTACAGACGCCTAAACAGACACCTTCAAAATGACCACTAGGATATCCTTCCATTCTAAGTTTGCATCTGGTTCACTGATAGACATGGCCAGTGTACAGGGGGTCTGTTAGTGCACTGAGGATAAAATGCACTGTATTATAGGAAACTGGAAATCCAAGTGAAAAGGCACACACATTTTCCAGCCATCTGGTCTGGAAGTACTTAGTACTCTCCCAGTAACTTCAGCTTGGGACTACTACTAAAGGTAGATGACAACTTCCCTGGAGCACATGGTTCCATTGGGTGAGCTCTACAATATGTCCAACTTGCACAACCTTACATAGTTCTGTGAGGAAAAGCTGTGGGGG
>VXBO01000515.1:443222-493361 GCA_013400135.1 Rhinoptilus africanus
GCATATTTCAGCCTGTGGAAATTCAAGCTTTATTTTTTCCAGTGGTACCAGACTGACCGCATAAACCTGTGAGTTGCTAAATCACCCACCCTCCTTTCACTTCAGAATTTGAGACTGCACAAAATACCACAGGTTGAGTTGTCTTCATAAGTGTTCAGTCCATTAGAAGGTATTAAATCCAAGCAATCTATATTGCAATGTAGGGGGGAGAAAGGGTTGTTTTCACCTTTCCAGTGAGCTAAGAAGTAATTGTCACGCAATGGCTCGGTTTCATTTTCAAGAAATAAACTGAGCACAAATTTCAGGAATGACATCACCAACTGTGAGATTCCAGACCAACACATTTCCATCAGATAAATATCACTTTGCTGAAACTCCACTTTTGCTGCAGGAGGTGTCAACTTCAATGACATTTCATTGTGAGGGGAGACAAAAAACCTGCCTTGACAAAATTAGCATGGAATTATTAATTTTTAATTCCCCAAAACTGTATTTTACCATAAACTAGAATGTAAAAATAAAATAAAATGTCAGCATTAGAATTAACCCACTTGATTTTATTGAAAAAGAACATTAAATTTTGACCCTTTTCTTCCTCCCTTGAAACACCATTTTGCAATACGGCACAAAAAACATTTCCAAAATGTTAGCATTTCCCATGGGTCAAAAAAAAACAGAAAAAATTCAGTAGTTTTATCAGTAACGTACTTGCCCCATGTCCAATGCAATGCCCAAGAAGGTGCGGACAGCAAGAACTTCTAGACCCACAAACAAATGCAGTTTTTGCATGGTTGCCCTTCAGTAATGAAGACAGATCATCTGAGAGCAAACGTGCTCACCAAACACTGTCAACATGCAACGATACTGAACTGCAGTTTGAAGCACTGGAGAAATCCAAGACATGCATCCAATTTGCAATTAAATCATGCGTAACTGCCTACTGAATCTTGAATGAGCTACACTAACCACAGGCTGGAAGGAAACCCAGACAACCTAATATGCGAGCAGACTAAGAGCAAGGAAATTAATGAACACCACGGACACAGAGTTGCTTACACAAAGAAATTACTGACTAACCACATTCAGATGATTTGCAGAGGCAGTTGAGGGAGAGGGAAAGAACACCAGAAATCATATGAAGTCCTATGGATATTTTCGGGAAGCATGGTCTGCAGAACCACAAGAACCAAAGAGTATCTACCATCAACCCCATATTGGCTGGTTCCTGGTGCTCTGAAAATAACCAGCCTTTCTGCTTTTGGCAATGTGACTATCACTTGAGAAAGCTATTTATAGAAGAATAATTCAGTCCTGTTTCCCTAGCGGTATGGTTCCCAAACCCTAACTCTGATTACTTTATTATAGCAAAAATGATTGCATGTCTTGCTTTTCCTGTTTATTAAATATCTGTTGCTTCTGTTAGCTCAGAGCAGAACAGCAATGCAGTTGGAACCGCTGAAACACAGACTGGAGTGACAGCCCCTTCCCAAAAAGAGCCCAATCCCAGTATAAGCTAAGGGACAGCTGATGAGTTCAACATAAAGAAACAAATAATGCAGATCAGCATGACACACAGCCCTTTCGGCATACCACTCCCTTAGCCATTGTCAGACGTTCCGTATTTGGCATGGCAGAGGAAGAAGAGATTAAGGAGAAGGAACAGATGGTGGCTCTGGGGATGTGTCCTTGCAGACTGAAGTATCTGAAGTGGGTAATTTTGGTGAAATTATTTTGGCAAAGATGTTGGAATCAAAATTCTGGATATTAAGAATCAACGAGTCATGGACTAGACATTAGAAGGGGTCTTTGGAGGTCTCCAGGTCAACACCCTGCACAAGGCAGGGCCAGCTATGATTGCTCAGGTCATTGTCCAGTACGGTCCTGTAGACCTCCAAGGTTGGAGGTTTCTTCTTAGTGTCTCTGGGTTCTGTTCCAGTGTCTGACCACCCTCATGGTGAAGAAAATTCTCCAAATGTTTAAATGGAATTTTCAGTGTTGCAACTCATACCTATGGCCCCCTGTTCAATAACTGCGCACCCTGAGAAAAGTCTGTCTCCATCATTGTGCTTTCCACTGGAAAGAGAACATTAATATTCCTCCTTGGCTTTGTCTTTGTTGGCCTTTTCTTCAAGAAACAGTTCTTTTGGGGTCTCCTCTTCTACTGTGTGCTCCAGCTCCCTGACCAGCTTGGAGGCCTTCAGTGGACTGTTACAGAGCAGCCAACCTTTGTGGCTTTCGGTCATATTTCTTCCAATTTCAACTGTCATTCCTCTGTGTCCCTGCTAGCCCTGCCCATGCCTGGCATTAAGTGTAAGATTCATACAGAGTAGACAACTAGGGACTTCTGAAAGGAGTTTGTGGAGCTGGGTATTCTATTCCCATTCCACATAAATGGTGTCCCATACCTAATTAAGGCTCCTTGGGAACTCCAGGCACGCAGTCCAACTGGGTTTTCTTCATCCAGGAACCCAGGAAGCTGGAATTCACCACGCAAAACCCACACAGGTGGGCAGACAAAACTATAAAGTGCCAGAACTGCAATATTGACTGTTGGGTGCTTTTTATCACATGCCTTAGGTGCTCTCCTGTTGTGCTGACAACCTCTCATTTTTCAGGTAAAAGCAAAGATTTTTATTCCATCACCGTTATTCTTTTCAGTGCCTGATCTCTTTACCCTGGGCTGAGCTGGAATGAATTGTTGATGTTTTTTCAATCCTGTCAAGATCAAATGCACATATGCTTAGAGAGCAACTAGATGATGCTCTGATAGATTTGTATTGCTGGTATTAAAAATCCAACTTGACAGTTTCGACCTCTTCACTTTCAGGGTTTAAAATAATTTGCAGAAACCATGTGAGAGAAATATCTTCCTCCAATACAGTCCCATTTTTAGAAGAGTCAAGTGCAAATAGAGCTTTCTCTCTGTAGGCACATCATCCTTAGCAAGACAGAAAATGGCTCAGGTAAAAACATAATTATTCCTATCCCCTCCCCGCCAGTCTCCTCAGGTCTCCTAACACTGAATTAAAAAGCTCACAGGGCTTGAGAGTCTGCTTGCTGTGGGAAAGGGTTTGTTAAAAAAGCCCTGAAAACTAATAGGGTGGAAAAAATGATAACTGCTGAGAAACTTTAGTAACAAGTGCAACTGTATCTTAGGGATCACAGTCTCCTTCTACAGGCTAACGTGTTCAATTACCGAGGCAGAAAGGTAGATGCGCTGTCAGCTTTGACAGGACGAAGAATGCTCTGTTAAGACTAAAGAATATCCCTTAAGAAAGAATAGCTGCTATAGTACTTCCTATAACATGCAACTCAAATTCCAGGTTACAAACTTGGTCTTGGCGCTTACGCAGCACACTGCATGTCATGTCCGCCTGCTGTGTCATCCCTCGCATCCTCCAGCCTGCATGGCCATGTGGGCTTCTGCACGAGCGAGAGCAGAGCAGCGGTGGGTGCTGGAGCCCCGTTTCTACCTCATGTGTCTGGGGAGCCGGGTCCATCTGTGCTGCTCTTGGGCAGCTCCAAGAGTCACCGCAAAGGTCCTTGCTGGCCACCATGTGGTGGGCATCACTGAGGCCCTTAGCATCCTTCACAGTGATTCTCCCACTGGGACAAAATGCTCCACCAGGATAACATCTGTATCCCAGCAGGGCACGGAAACCAACACCAACTGCAAAACATGACTCAGCCCCATCTGACCTGAACTCTGGATGCAGTGATCTGCTTCCCAACACTGAAGAGGTGGCCTCGGTCCCCAGAGCCATCACTTCTGTCCTCCTAGGGATGGAAATGGTCGCTCCCTGGGCATCCCTGAAACAGATGGTCCTCAGCGCAGAGCCGAAATGCAGAGCTTGGGTGTGCGATGCAGAGGGTGTGCACATCCCAGCTAAGTCACATCTGGCTGTTATCTCTCCCTTGGCTGCTCAGGGACAGGCAGAGCCTATCATAGATTTTCCCCAGAGGTTAGAGATGAACCAGCTGAACAAAAACATAATCAAACTTGTCCCTGAATTTTTCTGAAGTCAGCTTTTTAGTTTGTTCAGAAAAGTGTGCAAGTTAATGAAATACTATTTAACAAATCTATTTTTTGCTTGCTCTCAAACGCAAGTAGCAGCTGTATGTATTGCTTCATGCCGGGAAGCAAGCCCAACAATGCACACCCTCCTGTGGCAGCACCTTAAAATTGCAGAGATTTCATGAAACAACCAGCCTTACAAAACACACCTCATTTGCTGCAGTAGTGGAATGGCACACATTTAAGTACACAAGATATAGAAGGAAATACATCAGAATGGAGAGTGGGAAAACATTACATTACACCGAAAGTGATTTACACCAAAAGACAAGGAAATGCAGCAGTACATGTGAGAAGACATATTTCCCAAAATAAAAAAAGATAACTGTAGTCAAATCCTTTTTTTTTTTTATAGAAATCTACCCTGAAGAGCTATATATTTTTGTCCTATCTGCCACTTTTTAGGACAGTCCCTCTTATGTTTAACTCTGGAGTTTCTAGCAGGTCCATACCACACCACTCTGCCTGCTCCCTTCACTACGCGCTGCAAGTCCTTGTAAGACTGGTGAGCATTAAGCAGAACACAGCCACGTCCCACTTCTCCAGCACACATGGAGAGCTTGCAGATACAGGAGTCTTCCCTCCTTCCCCATCACCTCTCCCTCCCTCTTGCCCCCTCAAAATAAAGTGCCTTCCCCCATATCTTTTTCAAAGCTAAAGCATGCAAATCACATTCGTTTCAGTTACACATTTTATTCTGCATTGTCATTATGTCTGATTAAGCGTTCTTGAAGCTCCATGTGTTAGAATTAGGCCCTTTCATAATACTGAAGAAGTGAGTTTGAGAGGAAAAAAGAGGTATTAAATCTGTGAATGTTCATAAATGAGAACTGACATTTTCAGGTACCCTACATTTTCAGGAGAGTTTTAATGAATACCCAAAGTGATGACAAGTATTTGCTGAGTGTCTGACTGACAAAAATAGACAAAAATAAAATACCATGCTGGCTGGTACAGCAATTGGAAAGAAGAATCTCATTTCAGATTAATCTGTGCTTCAGTATAGTTATCATTGAAGGGCTAGCTTTAAACTCTTTAATTCAGTTGTATAATTACTATGTACGTCTGCTATATTGCTAGATATGAAACAACTATTTACAACTGCTCTGTGATTTTTAACACAAAAAGATGTATTTTACCTTAATAATATTGAAAAATTCAGTACTACTTGCTTGTGCAGTCAGAAATAAGAAGGCGAGCAGAGTTTCCTTTCTGGAATTTGTCAGTAAGGGAGTAAAATTCACACCTTCCAGGGGCAGGGCGAAAGGAAGAGGGGAAGCAGCTCTAATCTATGAGCTGCAAATGCACATGATAAATTCCAGCCACTACACTGGACTTTGCATGATCTCCGACTGGGCTCTGACTCTTTCCCAGTGGTAATGGGATTCAGAGCTCTGTCTCCACCTCCCTCAAATGTCAGAGAAGAAGTAGGCTCCAGCTTCTGGGGCGGGCACTGGGGTTTGGCAGCAGCAAGGCAGCAGTTTCAAGACTTCTGGCAGACTGGTTGCTAATGCAGCCATGGTATAGCTGTTTCATGTCTGGGGACATCTGCTCCAGCACAACCATTGCTTTGTTTTCTTATTCATATTTTCTATACAGTAACGCATACAGAGAGAAGTTCATATTCTGTTCTTATGTTTTTCATGGAAGTGGTCTGCAGACAGAATTTGTAAATAAAAGCTTATTTTTCACAAGGGTAGTATTTCAAATAAATGTGATATTAAAGCAAACATACTGTGCATTCAAAATTCACCAACATGATACATAAGATTCATGGTCCTTTTTGACTTGTCCAAAAAGGAATCTGGAAGACAAGATGCCGTAACTACGGCTAGGAAGGTATTAACTGGTGGTACAGACATCCAAAGGTGCTGCTGAATCTTCGGACACAGCAGCAAAACTGATCTGAAATGGACAACTGTATTTCACCATCAGCACAGAAAACAGCATCAGATCACTGGGCTGAACAGAGTCCTCTGAAGAATTAGTATTACTTACACAATACCAACACTGTTCAGAAATGCAACACTTCGTCAAAACTCTAATGAAAAAAGTGCACCTATACCATTAACTGGGAAACTATTGTAGCAACTTATGAGAATTCAAAGTTATGAAAAAAACCAAAAGACAATGGGAAAGATGACTTCTACTTGTAAAGCTCCTGTATACAAAGAAATAATTACCAGAAAAAAATAATAATCCCACTTTCAATGATAAAACAGAGACTACACAATCTTTTATCTTTTTTTGGAAGTTTCCGACTGAGCTACCTGTGTCTGATGTAGAGACTTTGGATTACAGTACTTCTTGCAGTGCTGCAGCCTTCCCTGTAGGAAGGTCCAGCTCCTGCCTCCACTGAAATCAATGGCAGTTCCCTCTGCTTTCAGTGGTGCAGGAACAAGCTCTAACCTGGAGCTCAAATTTGCCCTACGAGGGAACTTTTCCAATCCTCACAAGCAGTTCACAAAGACGGGTTTCCCATATGAAGAACTTATTGCGCAGTCCAGGCCTTCACGACACATCAGAAAGAATTAGAACTGAAAGGTCAGAAATACTTACTTCCACTAGGGATCAGGTCCCTATCCGGAATGAAGAGCTTATACCCATAGTGCTTTTCTAGAACATCTGGCAGAATTTCAAGTGCAAACTGCTCCTCTTCATTATTATCACAATCTAATGCATCAGGATCCACTTTGGTGTATGAAAGATACGCATCGTATTCCTTGTTATCTGTAAGAAAGCAAATTCACATTCAGCCTGCTGTCTGCAAGAGCGCTATAAGGAATACCAGAAAGTACTATGAAATCATATTATTCCTTGAAATGATTAAGCATTTCCCAACAAAACTGGGACTTGTCACAGGAACACAGAATCTGGGTTACACAGAGAAATCTTTCAGATCCAGAGAAACAATACCCTTTCAGTTTTCTTCTGCCTGTTGAGCTAGTTAGTAACTCTACTTCATGTGGTCAGTGTGCACGTTTCACATCTGAAAAGATCACAGGCAAAACTCTGATACAAATACTAAAGCTGGAACCTTTTATTTTAATCCTTTAGATATTGCTAATGGAAATCTTTCAACTACTATGCCTCAAGAGCGCTGTGATTACGCAAAAGTTTTGACCTTGGAAAAGTTTTTGAGCCTGGAAAGTTTGGAAAATTTTGAACATGGAAAACTTACTTGCACAAGTAATTGTGAGAAGATACATGACTTAAATGAATACTGATTATGCACAAAACAATGACAAGCAGTTCAAAGCATTTCTTAGAAAATCTTGTAGTTTTTAAAACCAGTGTCATAATTTTAGAGGTCACTTGATCCAGGACATTTTAAATACTTGGGGCTCACAGTATGAGAGACAGAAACACCTCCAGGAGCAAATGGGGCACAGGGGGAGACTTGTCCCTCCATTCTGCCTGCAGCTCAGGGTGGAGGCAAAATCTCATCAGAAGGTGTAGGCAGGCAGCGGGTGACAGAGGGGACCCAGGCAACGCCACATGAGGATCGCGGGGCTGCAAGACAGTGGTTTGGCTAGAAAGGGCAACACACCTCCTCCTCCTCCTGCACAGCACTGGGGCTTGTCTCCAGCTCTCTGCGTCCAAAACACAGAGCTGAGAGCTGGCAACTGTGCCAGGAAGAGAAGTGGCACCACTATTGAGCTTGGGTTCCATGCTGGGATCAGACTGCCTTGGTGACATTTCTCTTTGCAGTAATGGAAAACAGCATATTGAAAAAGACAACCTTCAGCAACTCAGTCTCCAGGGAAGAGCACAGCTGCCATTATTTACAGAAAATAAAAAATCAAATAGTTAATGTGAAGACAAAACCACATGAATGGAGGACTGCTGAGTAGCAATTATCTGTAAAGAATAACACACATGGAAGGTAATGAAAGCAGTTAAAAATCATCAATATACTCTGATAAAAAATAGCTAATCATAATACAACACATTCCTTGATGACCTTGAAATGATTGTTACTTTCTTACAATTCTTAACACAAAGCCAGACCCATGAGGGTCAGAGCTACAGACATAGCATGGGAATAATTGTATGTTGGTAAAAAGCAATTTGCCTAGTGTCACCATAGCTGTATGGGAGGATGTCCACCTGGCTTGCTGATATTTCTCTGAAATCAACAGCATACAAAAATAGTAGTTACTGGTGGAAAGGTGACAGAACATCATACAGCAAAGAAATAAAGGCCAGTAAGCTTCGGAGGCCTGTCCAAACGTGCCACCTTGTTCATAATGAAGCCTGCCAAAATCTTTTAAGAGAAGCCAGACACCAAGCAATCCAGGAGGCAGACATCCCTGCAAGCATTTGAGAGCTCTGCAATGGCAGCAAAGCAAGCCCAGAGCACTGACGTGCCTGGTTATAAAGCAGCATGAAAGCCGCACGTGGACCGTGTGCAAGCAGTCCCCGAGCCTCCTGCCCCTGCCAGCTGTGTGCGTACAACTGCCCTCTCCAGTCACCTCTAGTCACGATACGAGTAAGCAAGACGTAGACAAAACCGGTTCCCTCGGGCTCCTGTGAGTCCGTACGCTTCTGTTACATCTCTACGGTCTTGACTCCCTCTTCACAAGTTTCACATACACAGGATATAGCAGAAGGACCTGTCCATGCTTGTCCACTGCTTACTCTGTGTGCCTTGGATACAGCACTCTCTGGAGCCATTTTCTAAATGGCTTCCCTTAATCCTCAGTATCATTTTCTCTAAAAACAGTGCTACGCACAACGCAGGAAGCGAATGCAGCCAACACTGCTTACATAGGATATTTTTAGAAATATGAGTAGAGCAAATCTGTGGAGTTCCAAATATTCTACTTTAAAGAAATACATGTATAATCGAAAAGTGACCCTGCGATTGCATCTATACAGCTGACCGCTCATGGCAGCTCTGTATGTTCCCTTCCCACCATAGCCTACATGAGTAGAAAGAAACACCCCCATAATACATCTTGACTTCAGTAACATTCTGCCCCCATCTTTCATTCTGCAGGATTAGAATGAGACACAAAGCTGCAATAATTTTAATTCTAGTGCAATCATGCACTAGAAAAATAAAAGGTTGTTTTCACAATTAACATGCACACAAAATCTCCTATGGACTCAAGAAGCTTCCTCTTAAACAACTAGAAAATAATATTGTTTCATAAATTAAAAAGTGATTGAACCAAGGAAGTTACATGAACAAAAATGCATCAGCTTCATACTGCAAACACAAGGTAAATGAATCAAAGCAATCTGGAGGAAGGTACCACTTTGGGTCACTTTTTGTTGGTGTGAACCAGGGATGTTATGTTGGTATAATCCCAAGGTGTTAGAGGTAAATTCCTTCCAACACCACATAGTCTCACCCTCCTCCTTCTCCTAGGTATCAGCATAAATATTATACAGTATTGTGTAGTATTAAAAAAGCATCATTTTAGCTTTTCCCATTCACACATGAAGATCGAGAAAGAGGAAGTTTCCTGACCTCTATTCCTGCTATTTATCATTCCACATTTTAAAATCCCCTGGATATCATTCCACACATTCTACATAATTCCTATGGATTTCACTGTAGCGAAACATTTTAACACCATATGTGACCAGTGTTAAAAACCCCCAATTATTATTTTGATAACAGTAATGCTAACTGCAGAAACTAACATGTCTGTGCAGCTGCATATTGGTTTTGGCACAATAGAGGAAACGTGTTCCCTGCTTTTTTTTCAAATACATTATTGTTTCTAGATACACCATTCCAGACTGCCTACATGACTCACAAGTGTTGCAGTGGGCTATGAAAAGTACCTGTACTTTGTACCGTGAATACTGTACTTCAGATCTTTAGCAGATACTAGTCGTAAGCATATTAATAACATTAATTATGCTACAACAGAAATGTTAAGAATATAATAATAGGATTCAAACCACTTGGATTTAGTTTAGCAGGGTTTACTCCAGCTTCATAGGAGCAGGAATGTTCTGTATTCAGGAGAATTAAAGTTTCAATTTAAAAATACATGTGTAACTTTAGCCACCAAATGGAATATATGCTAGTGGAAGGGGTGGTGGGGGAAGAACACTGAAAAACAGCCTAGTTTATTCCTAAACATACTCTCCAGGCAAGCTGTACATTTCCACTAAGTTCTTTACCGTCTCACAGTTAACTGAGGTAACTAGTTAGCCTCAATGACAATTGCATCTCACTAGTTACTGGAGTTAGTTGACAGCCTGAAGACAATTAAAGGGAAATGTTTAATGAAAAATACCTGGCGAGAGGGCTGCCCACATACAGCATGGATCTCAGAAGTGATCCTGGGCACATAAACATGAAGAGTTCTCCAAAGGAACTGGTTCACAAATGACACTGAAGCCTCTATAACAAACACGTGAACAATTCTTCTGACTCCCATTTGCTTATGGCAGGGCCCAGTGACATTTCAGTGAAAAGACTCATTGATTTCAGAGGGCTTTGGGAGAAAGTCTAAGGGCTTTACACTGTTGGGTGCTTAGTAGTTTGAACTTAAACTGGCAGCACACTTTGGGTCTCTGAAATATTTCCACTGCATATATTGAGTTTCCCGAGCAACTGCTTACCATCAGCTGCTTCATCTCCTCCAAAGTTCTGTCTGTAGAACAGCATTAACTCTATGTTGTAGCACTTATAGATGGTCACGAGCAAAATAAGCAGAAGAAGGATGGCTCCCAGTCCGCCAGCAAGCTCTATTTTGTAGATCAAATCTAAAATTAGCAAGGAAAGACAAAAAGGTTATGATCTTTCCGAGCTTTATTTGCTCGAATCCACTGTACAATTCCACATAAAATTGTGCAGCTTCCAATTATAACCACTGTAACGTTAAGGATGACTAAGGTTTTGTTCATTTCCTATTACTTAACTTTACCCATTTACTCCATCTACTGCCCATCTGAAATTACCATCCAGAATGCATTTGAGGCTATAATCATAATTCTTCTACAAGAGAATTACATAGTGATTTTACACTGAGGATTAATTAACTTTTAATGAGCTTGTGGAGTTTGAAACTTCTGTATTGGCAGAATGCACCAAATGCTGTATGCAGCGTGTGAGACTAGGTATACTAGATGTATTGTACCCCATTTGGGAGGCCGTACTCCCCCCTAAATTATTAAACTTTGTCTTTATATTTGTGAAGCCAGCGGATGAGCTGATGTAAGCTGCCACGCCAGGACTTCAGCCGAATCACTGGAGAATGAATTGAGCATCCAGAATAACCAAGATAACGTGCGAAGCCAGGAGCACACATCAGGATGCTAAGAGCCACTTTGAGTTGTGATGGCTACTAACAGAGTTCTCACAGGTTTGCTTAGTACACATTGTACTTTAATGGGAACCAGTGGTTGTTAAATTTTTGTATTGGGATATTTCTGTTAGGAAACATCACAAGCAGCCTGCCTCAAAGAACTTCACAAATTCATACAAATGCAATTATCCATTTTTTACAGCTGGGGAAACAGAGGCACAGAAAACTGAGGCAACGTGCTCCAGGTCATTCAGTGAGCCAACGCCAGAATGGGATAAAACCCCTTGAATACCAGGCCAGTGCTCTACCTGATGTAAGACACTACCTTTAACAGTATAGCTCTTTAGCCTGAAACATCCTCTGCACACAATACTGCTTCTAACCCCACTTGGAATATTACTTAGCCATAAAAGACAAAAGATGTGAATTTGACAACAGCTACCTCTAACAGCCTATATTAGCTTAGATAAGACATCATGAAGATTCTTGCTGCTGTGATAAATACAACGTGAAGATGTAAAAACCATAATGCTGGAAAGACAAAGTTTTTGTGATCTTTACGCCTCTAAAACCTAGGTCAGAAAAAATTACTGGTATGTCATTTGTGTCCTTTTCAAGATAAAAAGCAAATTAGTTGTGTATCTTTTGGGGTTATTCTTGCTTTGCCATGCCTTGTATTTCAATAATTAACATCAGATGTCAAGCTATTCCCAATTTACAGTATCTCTGATGTCTGTCTTGTAAGAAGTCATGGACTAATAGATGGAAAAAGTCTATTATAATAGCTATTTAATCTCTTTGACAACACAGGGAATTCATGGGACTTTTATTACACTGCATGATAGAGTTAGCATGTGCTCTGGGGATAAATCTGGTCAAATGGAGAACAGAGTTGGTTAAAATCACTTTTCAGGGAAATAACTGTATTTTTGTTGTACAGAAACTTTTTTGCTAGGAAAATGAGATGATGGCAAAGCTGACAGCTTGGAAGGAGAGAAAATGCCAAGCCTTGATCACCTGCAGCCCAAGCATAAGCACAGACTTGTGTCCACTTGCTGGGGGAATGGCAGGGTATCGACCAAACCCACAAAATCCAGCTCAAAGGCTGAATCAATCTGCTTTTGCACGTCCTGTATTTGTCCTACTGCCCCATAAATTCTCCTAGAGCCCAGACATAAGGAGGCAGAAAGCCAAGGCTTTTGGGCTCTGTATTTCCATTCCAAGGTGAAGGCAATGGAAAAATTCCCAGAATGTTTCATTTTCTCGCCTACTCCAGCTCTTAGTCTCTGCCTATGATTAATGCCTTACTGCTCAAACGGTCCTCCTTGAGGTCAACAGGGAAGGTAGCACTCCCAACATTAGGAAAGGAGTTGACTCTGGGTGTTGTGCTATAATAGTGCCTGAAAATTAGCAAAAAATAATATTCCAGTAAAATAAAAGCAAACCTAGGATTGTCCAGAACTTATTTTCGAACTACCTGAAAGCAAATAACAATGCGGTCTTAAATAAGTCAGTAAAGAAGAATGTGATAGCAGACAGCAGTATTCAGGTCTCAGGAGCCTGACTGATAGTGTATTTGCATTGGTAGTGTTGGGTGTTTGAAACTGGATTTGGTTCTTTTTCAGTCAAAAAAAAAATCCTACATGATGATGGCCACTCTGGGGCTGTCAGCACATTCGTGCTGTACAGACAGCACCCCCGTGTTCTCCGAAAGCATTTGCGAGGACTGTACCACTAATACAGCAAAAGACTTCAACGTATTTTACCTTAAATATTTGAATACTTCCTTTTTCCTTCTTAAAGTGAAGTATGTGCCTAAAAGTAACCACCTGATGTCAAAACAAGAACTAACTCTAGAAACTCTTATACTACATTATAACTTAGATTTGCAGTTTAATTCTGTTTTTTTATCCAAGCTTTCCTAGTTTAGCACGATTCATGACTTATGTTTGCTTGGTGGACCTAATGTGCTGCAGTCACGCCTTAGAACAGCGGGCAGACATAACCTATGGCACTGTGACAACCTGGAGACAAAACGGAGCCACAAGCACCTCTTGCTGAACAGGGATAACCCAGCCTTTAACAGGCAAGACTTTAGCGGGAGGGGGATTTCTCTGGCTGAGAGATCTGTGCTTCCTCTTTGCTTTTCCAAAGTGCACCAGCATCTGGAAAGCTGCAGCACAGTAGGATAGGAATCCATGATCCCTTCTTTGACACGCACAAAGGATGCTGGCCAACAGCTTCCTGCCAGTCATACCCTAAATCCTGGCACAGGTCAGTAAATACAGTAGCACCTCCTGGCTCATGAATACTCTACAGTCAAATCCAAGCTGGAGAAAGCTAGGATGAGATGTAATTATATCAAGTTGCAGAAAGGAAAAGTTTGGTCAAGTATTTGTAAGAATTTAATAAATAACAAACAGGACAATGGGACAGGCAGTCAAAGGACACAGTGAAAATACTGTGGTTATTTTAAATTACACTTTAATAGCTTGAAAATCAGCTACTGAGAATGCCTGAGGGGAATATAAGCTTTCTACAGCCACAGTGCAGAGAGAATGAAATAGTAGCTGAGAAGTGATCCTTTCCACCTGCAAATTCTGTATTCAGCAGTGCTTCTTCCATAATTTCAGCAGAGCTCTGAAATATCTGCATTTTCTTGTTATAACTAAACCTAGCTTATTATTCTGATACATGCAACACAGCTGAACATTTAACAGTGTCAAGATAGATATACTATCAGTTGTATATTTATAAGGTTCAGTGGATGGAAAGGTAGAACGCTTTTTGCAGTAAAGAGGCTAATCCTTCATCATGATGACCAGATTCCTTAATTAAAGTTGTGACAACCTGTCAGTTTAGATGTTGAATATACATTCATGTGTGTTCCACACCACAACTGCAGGCCCTTGTTTCTCAGGGCAGTTTGCATCTTCCGTATTGTGTTTTATCTTTATTGCTTAGCATAAAATATAACCTATGTTATGCCTTTCTTTCTGGGAGGACATAAACCTCTCACATATAGAGGAAACTGTAAGTAGGAGTTGATTCAACTGATTTTGACAGGATTGCCTACTGCACTTTCACAGATGTAACCCATGGGTCACATAAAAGAATAGCAAAAAAAGAGGACATTGACCCAAAAGTTTCCTTTCCCTCGTAGCCCCTTTTTGCCCAATACCACCCCTCCCTCATCTTTCATTTTATATAGATCATAGCCATGAAACACAGCACTTAACATTCAGCATGCCTTTAGGAGAACTGATGACTATGGATGCTTTCCAGAACTGGAAAACATCTAGAGAGGCCTTGGCTGCTCTTCTGTTCTTTCACCTGGCTCTTAGTTCATCTGTCCCACCCTAATGTTTACCCTAGGCTCAGAGCTCAATCTGCAGCATGCTCAGGTACTAAGAATATATTTAAACCTTCTCCAAGTGGTGATGCTTTTGTGGGATTTTGCTTCAAGTGTGATGACAAAGAGCACTGGCTTTTTTAACTGACACAAACAGTGCAATTCACAATCTGCTGAGAAGCACGTCCTTTGCCTTAGCGGTCTGAAAGCACATGAAGGACTGGAACCGCACCTGCAGGTGTGCCTCCTGAAAACATTTTTTCCTCTCCTCTTCTGGCAAATTAATTTACAGACAAGAATACTGGCAGAGATCTGGACAATGTATTAACTCTTTAGTCAATTTCCTGTGCTGATGGCTCTGTGGTTTCACCTTAAGTCTTTATCCCAAGTGCATAACCTTCTTTTGTTTCCCCAACAGTTACTGTCTTACAGCTTTTGTGCTACCTACACTGTATCTTAGAGAGATCACCATCAAATTTAAATGCCATCCTATTTAAGAATAGGAGATGTGATTGAACAAACATAAGAACTGTAATGAGGTACTGTTACACTGCTTATGATAATGATTTCTACAAACAGCAGGGCATAGTAGCACCTTTTAATTTGGAACATTCAAACCAAAATGGTTTCCTTTCTGCTACAGATAATTTCTCAGTAGTAGTATTTCCAATTCCAAGTACAGTAACAAGCAAAGCAACCACGATAAAGTAATTCTCTATTGATTTGTAGCTCCCATTGCAATATTTTCATTCCTAATGCAGTTAGAAATCAAAATTCAGGGCAACTGCTTAAAGCTTTCAATTTAAACAGCAAAGCCAGGAAGTGGAGAAATACGAGAACATCTGACCCCACTGCTGAGGTACCAATTCTAAGAAATGCACATTTTGACTCCATCACACAATTACCTCTGGTCTAGTCAGTCAACTCTGGGTCAAATTCATAGGTTGTTTAGACCAAAATACTTCCACTGATTATATTAGTGCTTTACAGGTGACTGTATTCCAGGCGAGTGCATCACCTGCAAGGCTGATTCACTACAGACTAAAGAACAATTCATGATTTTTTTTTCACAAATGGTAAACTGAACCTGTAACACAAACATACTTCAGCTCCAAGTCGGACTCCAGCCTGGCTCAGAGGGGTCAGCAGGACCTTTGCTACTGGCTGACCTGTTGCTACTGAGGCAGGCGAGACTACGGATAATTAAATAAAGATAATTACCTTTCTTGCGCAGAAGAACACTGGCATGTTTCCGTCCATTTCTGTTTTCCACATGACACGTATAGTTAGCCAGGTCTGCCTCCTCTACAGCATCAAAGATCAATGTCAATTCAACTTCTTTTTCTCCAAGATGTTCTCTGAGGAGTCTGAAAGGAAGGATACAGTCTTTGCTTAACTGAATTAATATGGGTGGAAGATTCCCAAATGAACCATGATTTCTCAGCACAAGATACACAGTGTTCCTGCCCTCCTTCACTCATGGAGAAGGACTTAGTAGGAGAATTGAGTTGCGTGAAAGACACTCCACAGAGGCATCTTCCATGACAACCAAAAGCCTTTTTCTCTATCCATGTCTGTAGCAAGGAGCTGAATCAAGCACAGGAAGAGTTGCTACGAGCGCAACGGTTGCATGTGGCTTGTTTACCTCAGCTCCACGATTCAATGCTAAGAACAGTGTTTCTTTTAAAAGTAGCAATAAATACTCACTTTCCAGAGAAGTAAGTATGAACTACTAAGCCATCATACAGCAAATTATAAGGCAATATTTTTGAACTTGTGTATTGTGATACATTTTAATGCAGTTCTGTAAAACCAGTGAAAGAAGCTGTGCTACTTTGTGGAATTTTCCTCTGTTTTTGGGGTCTAGATCCTTACTTTCAAAGGGAACAGTGTCAAGAACAAGAGCTCTCTGCTCCTTTGAGAAGACTGGGGAGACATGCAAAACCCCCACAAAGGGAATAGGGAGTTCGAGCAGACTTTCAGGCCAGAGGTACTGTCTTTTCATGTCATTGCTCTAATGCCAACGTTAAAAAGAATGCAAAGTAAACGCAAGTGTTTTCTGATGCTGACACTAAGTCTAAAAATACAATGCCCTGTTCTCTCAAAAGGCTTCTTATCAGTTGCTCAAGAAAAAGTTACTGGTCCTTTGAACAAGGAAATGTAATGCCAAGTGAAATCCAACAGATTCATTTCATTCTGCTAGTGTATGGCAGCACAACGTGTAAGGGGGTAAACATAAAAGGTGTGATGCCCTCGCAGTTGCCTGTGAACTCATCATTGCATGTAGTACTTCAGTGAGTCTTTTCTCCAAAAAGACAGTGTACAGCACTAAGGGGTAAAGGCATAAATAAAAAACAGGTTTACCAAACAATAAAGATTTTCTCCAGAGACCTAAAGGGAGGTGACTGAGCACAAAGTAATCAACCAGAGCACTGTTTGCGCTGGGTGGAAACTGCTTCTGGAGAGCTTAAAATTTTTCAGTAACAACAACCAACCCCAAACTTCTCTATTATAAACCAATGCTGTTGTGGGGTTTCCAATGTGCACACACATTTTTGTATGTACATAATTTCATGTAACAAACATGGAACTCAAAATTTGGAAAATCAGAAGTGAAATATGAGGGCATTGCACCAGACAATCAAAAATGCAAGCCTGACTACTATAAAGCACATATTTACAGTAAGATTTCATACCGCACTTTAAAGGCTTGTGTAATCTGACAGAACTCAGAAGATGTACCAGAACATCGACAACAATTCAGTCTCTCTCACTATGGCCATGTAACTTGAAAAAAATCAAGTGGAAAAACATTAGTTTCAGAACAGGCATGTGTGTTGGAAACCTGGATTGCATCCTTTTTTGCAAATTCATTCTCATTTGTGGGGTATTTTTGCCTTTTTTGTTATTCTGGCCCTGAGTGCAAGTGCTGAAAATAATGCAAGAAAGCTGAATTTGCATCATATCTGGCCAGAAAAGAAACCTCCCAAGAGAGCTTGTTCTGCTTGCAGACTCAAATCAGTCTAAGTCATTGGGGGTCAGGTAAATCAATTCTCGTTTACATATTAATACTCCATATGTATATATATTGAAATATTTCAAACTCAGGAAAGTCTTCCCTGTTAGTAAACAATATGTTTCAGAAATTTTGGCCTACAAATCATGCTGTAAGGAACAAATGAAATCATTAACAGGGATGATATCTGGGACACTAATGTGGAACACTCTATGAATGTTCAGACTGTCTTGTGTCTACTATAATCAGCATATTTCACACAGAAGAAAATGAAGACAGATTACAATTAAGATAAAATAAACTATTATTCTCAATCCATTTAAAATAAACAACCCTTAACCTAAATTTAAATAAAAAGGAGCTTTCATAAAAAAGAACATGTATTTGGACTGAGATTTTTTTTTTTTCACTTATTTTCATGCTAATTGCAATCTGTAGGAAGACAATTCTTTAGAATGGGATCTATCACAAAAACACTGAGAGACACTTAAAAATTATGCCAGTAGAAAAATGTAGAAAGCTCTTAGTGGTGTTAAACCTTTCATTCCTGCTTTTTTTTCTTTTTTTTTTTTCTTTTAACTAGTACTCTACAGCTAATGATTCATTATTACCACAGAAATAAACAGTAGGTCATCTAAATTTTTTTTTAACATTTGTGCAGCCTTTAATTGATTGCATTTTGTAGTTAGTTCAGAGAACATTGAGCACAAAATCTTTGGGTTAGAAAAGGAATTCAGTATCACCAAGTAGGACCTTAAATCTGCAACAGTATTTGCTACATTCCCAGAAGATGAAGCTCTGTCCCTATCTGAATTGGGGGAACTTTGCCAGCAAAACTGCCAACATATGCCAGCTCCCACAGGTTTAGAAAGTAATAGCTCTTTTTTTCTGGTCTGATGAACAAACTATAAGAGTAATTACATCATTTAATACATAGGTAAATCAACGGCACTTGATGACTCACAAAAACCAGGATGGAGGGAGAGAGAAGAGGTGGGTGAACCAAAGAAAAATACCCAGTGCTTTCTTCTTGTTCAAGTTTGCTTTCTTTTTGTTCAAGCTGAAGCATTTTATTTGATCTGAAATATAAGGGTTTGTCTACTGATCACTCTTCAGTTAAGAAAATATGAATTAAAAACAAAAGTGTAATTTTAGTTTTCTTTGAAAAATATCCAATCTTTCAGATTTTTCAGAACTTTTGTCATATTTTTCCAACACGTTTATGCACTAGGTTGAATCTGAAGTTAAAATACCTTTGAAATCACATTTTCCTAAAATTTTCAGGCTTTGTATGATCACAGACATAAAGGCCATAAGAAAGCTTCACTTGGGTCTCTTTGCAATTCCAAGCCTTTACTAATCCGCATGAGAGTTGGAACTTACAAAAAAGGGAACTTTTATTCTTTATATAGTTGAGGATCTGGACAGTGAACAGGGATACGAACTCTAGTCCCTTCTTTCTAGTCCTTAACAAGAGTCTGTAGATGAAAGGACAGATCTGTGTGTACGTATATACCCCTCCAAGGAAAAGTAGTTCAACTAACAACACAGCACAACGATCTTCCCTCTCACTTTCCTGCATCGTGTTTCTCATTCTCTGCCCAGAAATTGCCTACTTGAATAGTGTAAGCTTTTCAGGGGAGAGCTGTCATTTCCATATTTCTCTGCAAGGCACCCAGGACATAAGCCAGGCAGGGATGGTAGTTCTGCCTCCCCCCCTCAGCATCCCCTCCTACAACATCCTCATCTTGTCGGAGCATTTTGCAACCATCAGTTGACTTCTTTGGGTGAAAAGGCAGAATGTTAAATTAATTGGTAGGAAGAAATAAAGCTGCAGTCCAAAATGTCTCCATTCACTTCTTTTCATGCCTTTAGAACAAGTTAAACTATTTACACTTCAAAAATGCAGGAAAGAAAAAAAAAAAAGGACAAACACGGTCTACAAATTGAGCATTATAAGGCACCTGCAAACTGTTCTGAAGTGTTGCCTGAAGAAGAAAAAGAAGCAACTCATAGGTGTCTGGGAGAGTAAGATTTATGCCTGAAAATACTTCTTTGCCATGGCAGAGAGACGGTGCTGAAATTTGCTGTGGGCTCCTTTGATAATTAGGTACAACTGTCAACTCTGCAGGCAGGCTTAAAGACTCTGATCCCTTCTTTAATAGCCCTGGTTCAATTTACATGACATTTTTATTACCACTGTGAAAAACCCACCTGGCAGCCAAAGTCTCTTTCTGCTTTTCCCCCTGTGGATGTCTAACATTTGGGGATCTTAATTCAAGGGAAGACAAGGAGGCGGGATGGAGAGGGGGTCATTACCTCTGAGTCCTTCAATGCTGATTAGTAACTTTTATTATGAGTCTCTGTAACAAGGTCTAATAAATAACGAGAAGCCCAGAGCTACACATATATTACACATGGTGAAGTCTGCCTACCAAAAAGACAGTTCCACGGCTTTGATTTTAACAGTCACGTGCATCCCTATCTCAGTGCTTTCATAAAAGCACGCTAATTGACTGGTTACTATGCTAGAGGATGCAAACTAGGGATGGATGTTTGGTACGCCCAGACTGCACTCATCTGCAAACCTGAACTCTCATCATATACAGAAAATCCAGTGGCACAATGGATAGGTACATTCCAGGGTCAGGACAACACCAAAAATTCAGACTGCTACTAAATTTGTGAACTAATTTAAGATAGGGGATGCAGGGTCAAAATGTTGTGTATTTGCCAAAGGAACAACGCATGTAGTATTTTGGTCTGGTTGTAATAATTCCCGATTAGTTGTAGTTTCTCAACATGAACAGGAACATGCTGATAATACCACACAGAAGCAAACTGATGGAAAAAGCATCTAACCAGCAAGTTCATTGTGGCTCACCATATCTGAAACATACATGACCTTTTTTGAAATACATCATAAATATGCCTGGGTGGAGGATGTGGGCTGTCTCAGGGTACTGCCAGAACAGTTAGTGCTGCTTAGTTTCCCTGAAGCAGCACACCTGTAATGGCACACACAAACAAGTGTTGTTACTGTGAAAAAATCATTTGCAAAAAGTTACTACTGCCGTTGCCATAGCTACTTCTAAATGAAAAAAAAGGATGGACTGTGGCACTGCTGGTAATGATGCAGTAGGTTTTGGTAAATGTTGTGTTTTTAATGCTGACCGTGATGCACGGGAGAATAGGTATGTGATAGCTTTGCTGAAGAGAAGATTCACTGAATTGTGACGGGTGTGTAAACTAAGTCAAAGCATTTTAATGGAGTGAGAAAAGGGAGTTGTCACAAAATTAATTTGAAACATGAATGTGTAATGAGATGGCAAAATGAAGGACAAATAGAGCTTTTTCAAACTCAATTTCACTAACATACATAAAGGAAAAGTTTTGAACTGGGCTAGAGCTGGAGAGATCTATAAATACTGAACCTCAAACTGTCCTTCTGATGCAGAGGAAGAACATGACCAAAATCACTCTGTTCATATATATACACAAGAGAGGACACAATGCCGTTAAATGCTGATTACTTGCAATAGCAGAAGTTTCCAGTAATTGTATTTTGTGGTCAGAAGCCCAAAAGAGGATTGTACACTTAAAGCCATTCTGGCAATATCTGATAAATTCCATCTGTATGCAATTAAGGTGCAATGTTAGGTCAGTTATTTTAGTGTATCTTAATAACTAGTGGTTAAATTGCTGAACTTCAAAGTATTGATCAAGTAATAAAGCAAAGGAATCTCTCTCTCTGCCTGCTCTCCAAAACCATTTTTACATCAAAGCAAACAACTCAGAAATGAGACCAAAAACTGCACAATGGAAGATGCAAAGCCCCTGTCTTTCTTTGTATCATTGTGTCTATAGGAGCCAGGATCACCTTGTCCATAGAATAACCATAGCTTAGTCTTTGCTCAAAGTGCTATTAATCAAGTAATTATTAAACAAGGAAGACAAGATGCTGTTAGGTGCAAATTCAATGAAAGTTGATGGGGATACAAGTGTTTGTTTTCTTTACAACTCGTACAGCAAATGATAACCAACATCTGGAACAAGCCAAGCACAAGCTGGATATCGGATATCCTCACACAGTGACTTCTCTCCCTTAAGTGTTAAGCATGGATGAACAAATGCTTTGAAAGCCCTGGTTAAGGCATACTGAGAGCTATATCACAGGCAGACAACACATTCAGTAGAAGAAAAAAAAAGCATGGTGACTTTGACAGGAGACCATTCATCTTGAAGATTAACACTGATGCTGAAATGAATGTCATCTTGCCAAGGACTGCCACAAGGGGCAGCTGCAGTGGACAGCATCATTTCCACGCAGGGCTAAAGTCAACCCCCCGAACACTCAGATGCTTCAGCTGCTGTGGGGGAATTTGATAACAGATTTCCAGGCACACAGATAGCTACTGTGTCTTTAGAGTTTATTTGCTAGACAGGAGAAGGAGCAACTCACCCTGCTCTGGTTCCAAGTCATTCATCACTCTTTAGACAGAAAACTATTTCCACTTCTAATTAAAAACCTGTTTTAAAAACACCAAACAGGCTTGTGGATTATACCATGTTTTTAACAGAAAATACCCCAAAATGTACCTGACTTCGCCTTCTCTAATGTGACCTTCTAATTCTTCTATGAATTTTTCTCCTTTCATCCAGTAGATCATAGGGCCCGATTCTCCACTGAATCCAAAGAAAGCTTTGCAGGCCACAGTCAGTGGGTTTCCTGATGACAAGAAGAAATGAGAGGGTTAGACACTTTGTCAAGGCCACAAGTGAAAGAATGATTATGAGAAATCTCAACATCTTAGATAAACCTCCCCATTTAAAATTGGAGGGGAAAAAAAAAGAAGGAATAACTATAAACCAAAGGAAAAAGGGTGATGTTGATTTGCATCTACAGGAGATAGCTGTGAAATGAAACTCTGAGGTTATCTATCATTTTATCGCAGAAAGATACTACATGAACAATGAGAAGGTATGGAAATGGTAGCAACATAAGGTGATGTCAAAAGAAAGGTTGTTAAAAAGAAAGAGATGACTTCTTTGTCAGACTCCTGGGATCTCTACCAGGACTGGGGAGCATGCCCTAAGAGGCAGGTAAATCACTGAACTTGCTTACTGCTGCCTATCCACCCATAAAAAAGACACAGTAATAATTTCTTCCTCACTTAGATAGAAATCAAATGTTAATGAAGTCTTGCTAAGCTGTTCAGAGAGCTTTTAAAGATCCCCAAGTAACACATGATGCCAGTGAGCACCACCAACACTCATGTTACTGTCAACAGGTTTTTGGCAAAGGACCAAACTTCAAAGCATTACTCAAGCAATAGAGTAAAGAACTCTCCCTTTCAGCTCTGCAAAAATACTTCCAAAAAACAAAATAAAACTTGGAAACTAATCAGATTTCTTTTCACTCCAGGAATTCAGCATTTAGATGGGTTTTTGTTTGGCTACAGTTTCAGCTGTACTAGCTAGTCCAGGACTGTGCTTACACTGCCAGGACAGATGGTTGTCTGCCTGCAGAAGACAAAAAAAAAAAAAAAAGAACAAAAAAACCCCCAAACAAGCCAGGAAAATCAGGAGAACTATGCCCATTCCCTTACTATGGGAATACAACTGCTGCACCTTCTTCTCTTTGCCTTTTTTACCCAGCATCCACGTTACAAACCAGCTGTAGAGTCACCAACTTACATGGGAGGACGGACCTTATTTAATGTCAATGGAGACTCCTGCTGAATCTTCTGTAACTTTTATCAAGTATGGAAAGGCCAAATAATGCACTTTATTTGTAAGAAATGTTTTATTTTGCCAGCCATTCTCAGTGCCAGCAGGAGACTCTCTTGATGCTGAAATAGAACAAGCCTACACTTTTTAAAAAGGGCTAGTCATTTGGAGCACATCCCTTGGTTGAGCATGGGCTAATGGTTTTGCGTGATTGACTTGCTGTGCCTTAATCAGTTCCCTCTTGTCCGCTCAGCAGTGGTAACTTGCTGTGTGCATACTTGGAGCACATCAGAGCTGTGTGTTAAAGCATCTTTGCCTAAACCCCCACAGAGCTGTCCTAAGTCAACTACTTGCACTTGCCTATCCATTATTTCAGTGCCCAATTTAAGACATGTCAAAAGAGTCTGATTAGTCAGGAAATGCAGCATTCCCAGACACTGAAAATCATCCGCCTTTAAATTGTTTCCAAGTCAAGATCCAAAATTACAAGTTCTTTTGAAACATTAGGATACAGCACGAAAAGGTTTAAAGACTGCACTTCAATCTCTGTTTCTCAAACATCAAAAGACAAAAATGGAACATGTTTATCCTGAAAATGTTTTACAGAATCTTTCATTATCTCCATATACACTATGAACCCTGGTACCACAGCTGTCCGCTGAACACATGCTGTTGCTGACAGATTATATACAAACAGCTCAAACACCCAAAATATAAGAAGGGGTGGATATTCACAGTTATCTGTACATCTCACAACACTGCCCACCACCATAAGAAAGTTCCAAACTTCATTAACTAATGAAGAGTCAGAAACATTTCTAGGCAGACATTTAATACCAATACAAGGCAATCAGAGAAGTCCATTTCCTTCTGCTCCTGCCCCGTTCCCCCAGCCCTGCGAGATGCTGCATGCCCTCCACGGGTGGAGGGGAGACTTGGAGCCTCTGGCTACATCCATCTCACATTTTCCTAACATGCTGAATGCCAGGTGTGACGTCTTTTGTGCCTCTTGCCTCAGAGTCACGATACACATCTCTTTAAATAGCACTTAGTGATTTCCTAGTATGTGGCTGCTCAGTCCATGTTTGATTTTAATGGAAAAAGACAATTGTAGCAATGTGAAAAAGAAAAGGGCTAGACGTGGCTTATCAGCATGGATAGTATTTGCCCTTTTCCTGGCACACCATGCTGGGCATTAAGTGTTACTGGCAAAATATATTACAGGGTGTGCTTTTCCTCAAACCAAGAGATTTTTACTTAAAAAACAAACCCTAAAGAAATGAAAGTATTCCAAGGTGAGTCTAAGATTTCTATACATGCGGAGTAAATATCCTGAGGTCATACATCTGGTCTGAAGAAATAAGGAGTTTTCTATACAAATAGGAAAATCGAAAAAACCCTAGCTGTTAGTACACAGCTTCTGTAATAAATAAACCCAACATAAAGCATCAGTAGCTTTTGCTGTGAAAGCCTGCATGCTCTGAACATGCCCGGGCAGATCTATTTGCCACCAGGGAAAACCACCAGAATAAACTAATACCATCAGCAGCAAACTTTAGACTGAATTAGTATTTTTAGCTCAAAGTCTGCAACTGGCAACACCTGAAAAAAAACATAGTCCATCTCATCTGCAAACCAGTCACTGATCAGAGGGAGGTATAAGCAATTGTTTCTCATGGAACAACTAATCTTTATCTAAGTAGCAGAATGAAGCACGCCTGGGTTGAGCTGATCTGTCCTGGGGGGGGAAAGAGCTCGGGGTTTGATGACACTTCAAGCAAGGTCCCATCCAAACTCCAACCCTCACACACTGCTCTTCTACTTCTCAAGCTGGTAAGGATATCTCGCTCTTCTGTAGCTCTCTGAAACACCTTCTGTTTTATAACCCTCATCACTCCTTTGTGGTTCTGGAAGCAGGACGAAGTCAGAAAAAGTAACACTGGTTCTTCCTTGCAGAAACACTTTACCTGCTCAAATAAGCCTCCACAAGGAAAGGGAGGTTTCCCCTCTCCTTCTACGTTAAGACACAGCTGGCCACAGCAGCAACCTGTTACTACTTGTTTTTCACAGAACTCCAACCAATTCCTACCCTGAAAAGAACAGGGCATCTCTCACTGCATTTCTCCCCAAGTACTGAGATCCTAAAACTGCACTGTAATTCCCCAGTTCCTAAATGCACCCTTGAATACGGGGAGAAACAGGCACTGAGCATGGAAAGAGCCCCTTGCAGGTCCTGATTTTGGGGCTGGCTTCAAGCCATGTGGTATCAGCCTGAGTCACAGTTCCATGCAGAAGGAACTAAGAGGCAGTTTATCACTCAAATAACTCATCTTGTGTTAGGCCCAAACTTTTGCATGGCGTTACTGCTATTCTGCACAACATTTCAGTATTTCCACTACTATCTGTTCTTATTTAGAAAAATTCCCCTTGCATCATGTAATTAATAACATCAAAGTTCCTAGAATGAATGATATCTGTTTAAATCAGATAGACATTTAAGTTGCAATTTTAATTGATAAATAATTTGCTGAGAAACAGAGAAAACAATCTGTGAGATTTCTAATGAACCAACACTTGAGAGAATGTTTTAAGAAACAAAGGAAGAAAGTAGAAAAGGCTGCTTGTAGACATCGCCGAGTCTACTGCTTTGCTGGGGTCACCTTGTTACAGTAAAGCCTCCGGTTCCAGCAAAAGTCTTTGCTTTGGCTTTTTTCCCTGCTCTGTCAATCAGGCAGGTTTGTTGTAAACTCCCAGCTGATAAGACACAACCACTGGCAACAGGAATGACTTTTATTGCTAAATCTTATTGTACATTTTTCACCTGACCGTTTTCACAATAAATGTGCGTGAACTCTACCATTCATTTTAGCAATTTTTTTTTCTGAAAAGGAGAATTCCACAGAAATGCAATTATTCAAGCAAAATAGCTGCCTGATGGTGGTAGGAGTACTGGCTAAGGATGGAAAAAGAGTCTGCAAAACAGTTTAGGCAGGCATGATTCTGAATGTACTTACTGTGGGTCCAACACGCTTTGAAAAAGACAGACAAATCCTGCAGCACAGTCGCTATTGAATAAGGCATGCTTCAAGTATGAAGTAAATGAAGCTTAAAATACCTAAAAGTCATTCAGTCTTTTAAAAACCAGCATGGAAGACAAAAGCTGTTCACAGGTCATAAGATCTGGCTTATGCTAAGGCATTTTTTCAGCATTTTTTTGGAAAATATGGATTTTTCACTCATTTTACACAACCAGGTGTATTTCATGGCATATTTGCCAGCATCCACTCAAGGATGCAATACAGAGTTCATCTTCACTGATGTCCACATTCTGCTGGTGCTCTGTTCTTACAGCAAATCAAGCTTTCACTCATAGAGAAAATCATCCCAGAGAACCCCATCAAACAGACGAAGTCTTCTAAGAATCCTTGGGTGTTTGTTTTTTTTTTTTTCCCTATGCCTTAAAACATTAGTGTTTTTTCCAATTCTTTCACATTTTTATGCCAGATACACCACTTCTGTCAACAAGCCTGAACCGAACCAGATGATCCTTGCAAGCTAGTGAGCAGAACTGCCTGAAAGTCTGAAAGGAAGACCTTTGTTTACCAAGCAAGATCAAAAGTCAATCCTGGACACTTTGCTAGCTGGATTTACATCTGCAGCTCCACCTCAGTGTTAATACCATTGTTTTTATCTCTTTCTGGGCTGGATGCTGTATACACGTAGAAGGAAAAACAAGTACACTGCTGCCACCAAAACTCATTCCAGCACTCCAAGACTCTCTTATCGATGCATATGTATCATGCAGCTCCTCTCTGATAATGGTGCCTTTGTCTCTTTCCCTATAAGACTGACAGAGAAGTGTTTGCAAAGGAGCAGCACCCCACTCTCGACACATGCAGATGTCATGCAGCCACTTCACAGACTTTTGTTTCCTCAGTTTGCTGAGACAGAGGACAAGAAAGGCAAGCTACTTATCACATCTCAGTAAGCATATTCTACAGGCTGTCTGCAGGATCAAATCTGACTTTCCAGGCTGCGAAGTTTGCAAGGCAAATCACCATGGCACTGACAAGAACATTATTGTTCTAACGTGCTTTATAAGTGCTAGAAACTGGTCAAAGAGCAGCAGAGTGATTTAAATTCCCCTAGCAAGGCAAGCTGGGTAGTATACAACCGTGAAGAAAAAAACACATTTCCTTTTCCTTCAGAAGGACATCCTGGCTAAGAAGATATGGGAGACAGAGCTTAGGCCTGCAATTTATCCACAAAACAAATGCCAGGGGCAACACAGACCCTTGACTTTAAAAAAACAATCTCTGTGTGTGGTAGCTTCTACCTAGTTTGCAGAGAATGTCATTTTTTTCTAAGTCCCTTGCAAGGACATCCTCTTAGCTGCTCTCCTATGCTCAGCAATTAGCGGGCAGAACCCAGAAGCACCATGAGGTGGTGCAGCTCAAGGCAAATCTTGAGCCCTAACCCCCTGCCTGAGGCTCATCCGCAATGGGATGACGTCCTGAAGAAGTCAGGAGGTATTTGGCAGAGGCAGCTGAGGATATACTTGGGTTTTGCTCATGTCACCCAGCACAGCTGATCACCTGTTTCCCAGTGCCCTGTCAGTACAGATCAAGGGACTGCAGTACCACTTCACAACATCAGGGTCTTCAGCATCTGTTCCTATAATCTGCTAAAGCAGTACTGAAATTCTTCACAGATTATTAGCAAATTTGCTGATGATACCAAACTGGGCAGTGCTGTTGACTCTCCTCAGGGACAAGAGGCCTTGCAGAAGGATCTAGACAGATAGGAGCATTGGGCTATGATTAATGGAATGAAACATAACAAGTCAAAATGCCAGATTCTGCACCTTGGACAGAGTAACGCCGAGCACAAGTACAAACTGGGAGAGGAGTGGCTGGAGAGCAGCCCCGCAGAAAAGGATCTGGGGAGGGATCTGGGGGTGCTGGCCAACAGCAGGCTCAACACGAGCCAGCAGCGTGCCCTGGCAGCCAAGAGGGCAAACTGCATCCTGGGGGGGATCAAACCCAGCATCACCAGCTGGTCAAGAGAGGGGATTATCCCACTGTATTCAGCATTGGCGCGGCCTCACCCGGAGCGTGCAGAGTTCTGGGCCCCACAATTTAAGAAGGATGTGAAGTTCCTTGATTGTCCCAGAGGAGGGCAACAAAGCTGGAAAGAATGTCCTGTGAGGAGCACCTGAGAACTTTGGGCTTGTCTAGTTGCAAAAAAGGAGGCTGAGGGGTGACCTTATTGTTCTTTACAACTTCCTGAGGAGGGGATGAGGAGAAGGAGGTGCTGAGCTCTTCTCCCTGGGATCCAGTGACAAGATGCATGGGACTGGTTCCAAGCTGTGCCAGAGGGGGGTTAGACTGGGCATTAGGAAGCATTCCTTCACCGAGAGGGTGGTCAAACNAGAGGGTGGTCAAACACTGGAACAGGCTTCCTAGAGAGGTGGTTGATGCTCCAAGTCTGTCAGTGTTTAAGAGGCATTTGGACAATGCCTTTAACAATATGCTTTAACTTTTGGTCAGCCCTGAATTGGTCAAGCAGCTGGACTAGATGATAGTTGTGGGTCCCTTCCAACCAAAATATTCCATTCCATTCCATTCCATTCCATTCCATTCCATTCCATTCCATTCCATTCCATTCCATTCCATTCCTCCACTACTGGATTTAGACAAAGCTGCAACACCCCAAAAAAACCTCAGGTACATTATCACCTCCCTCCTTTATTCTTCCCTGGTGATTTCCCAGTCTTCCTTGATCAAAGGTTCCACATTTTGTTTACCATAACAAGATTTGTAAAGTCAGTGCTAATTACTCTACCTGGACTGCTTCACCCTCCTCTCCTACCTGGCTATTTTACAGAACACAAGCCTGCATGCTAAACCATGTTACCCTTATTTAAGTAAAAGTCTCATGGAGTTTAGAGACTAGTTTGAGCATTAATGGATCCAGTGAAAATAAAGCATACTCAAATTATTTTCTCTGAAAAAAAAAAAAATTACAGAAAATCCTATAATGTTTCAAAACTCTATTCCAGCAGCCAGTAGATTCATGACTGGATATGATCCTTCCAAACATTTGCATAATTAAAGAGCAGCCAGCAATTACTGAACTGAAAGCATTTTAAATAAAATTAAGAAACCTGCTTTGTGTAGTGATAATTGCTTTAATAAGATAAATTTATAGTGAAATAAAACTTAACTAGCCTCCAGACGTTTCTAATCAGCTTAAGAGCATTTAAAAACACACACACATACATATATATACATATTTTACTAGATTGTTTTATTCTTCATGTTTCTACAAAGAAACAGATTAAAGGAAGTGCTCTTCCCCTAAGTAAGGCCCCGTGTCATGAACAGCGTATGCTAGCCATCAAAGTAATTGTAGCTGTATTGATATGTAGGAAAAATAAATGGTGGTGGCACGTGACATACATTAAGTTGGCTCTTCACCCATGTAAGAACTTTTTGACTAAGGCAAGTCTTTGGCAATAAGAGCAAGCCCAGTAAAAACTTTGACGAGAAAACCACAAAAGATCTTTAGGTCTTATTTTGTCTTCTGTAGCTTATGATCCTGTATTTTATAATCCTAATTTACCTTCTTGCTCTGCTGATATTTCTTATGCCATGAGGCATCACAAATAGCCATGAGGTATTTGCGCTTTTCTGTCTCACTCAAACAAGCGAATGGCATACATATAAAGTAGTGTAAAAATAACAGACTAACAGCAAGCAGCAAAACCCCAAACACGAAAAAAAGCAACTAAGCCTCTAAAGGTTTGTTGCCAAGAAGACAAGTCAATGCATTTGCTGTCATTTACATAGAGCCCCAATCATTTAAACAACACAATCATGAGCCATAACAAGTGCTGCTTGTAGGCTTGGCTATTTGACCATGGCTCTCACAAAAAGAGAAAAACAAAAGTAAAATACAGGCAAGGTTGAAATGTTGCTGATAAAAATTTATCAGGTGTTCCAAAATCAATCAATCAAGGCAAAATCTCCTAGAGCAAGTTTCTTACAAAAACACATCCAGAAAAACAACACACCCATCCCCCTGACAAAGTAAACCTCACCTAAATTCTGTAAACCCCTTTATCCCATTTTCAGAACTGCCTTGTGGTCAGAATTCAAAGTCTTAGTCATTGAGAGCTCAGGTGTAACTGAAAGTCAAGGACTTTAGCTTTTCAGTTATTCACCGAAAATGAAGACAGATGCTTAGGGGGATTTCCATAAGCTGCTTGACAGCTGCCTTGTGCTGACTTTAACTTGTGCTCAATGATGAAGTCCTTCTGAAAATCTAATTTCTGTGCATTCTGAGGCAGAGGAATATTATTTAAGAGAAATACCCTATAGGTATTTAAAAATGTTCCCTTGGTGGTAGGGTTCCAAGGGTTAGGGCAGCCCAATGGCAACAGAGCACCGACATCCAGACTAAAGTGAACTAAGCATGGAGCAAGATGGAACAAAGCATCTCATTATGGCCAGGACATGGCTCCATGCTTCACAGCAATCATTTCTCTCTATTCTGGTATCGCTTTTTAGCATGGCCAAAGTAGGTGTGCTGCTTCAAGAGAAGAGCAGGAAGAGAAGAATTATTCAGAGGGGTACTTGCTTCCTTAGATCACTGTCCCATGATGGAAAGGGCAAACAGCCAACTGTTTGTTTGAGCTACAAAGAGATGGACCACGAAGAGATGCTCCTGTCTCCTCCCAGCGATCAGCTGGCTCAAGGGGAAGGTAGGGTCCCTATCCCACACATAGCTGCTTCTTCCCAGCTTCAGGACTCTCCAACTCTCCAACTTGCCCCTTCATAAAATTTTCTAAGGACATTCAAGCCTTACATTTCAGTTTTCTGAGCAAGCACATCTTGATCTTTTCTCTCAGAGGAGAAAGAGGATGAAATCCAGCACCTCATTCTACAAGTAATCTGGCTTCATGTAAAGAAAGCGTATGGAGGGACCAACCTAGCCAAGATCTGCTACCATCAATACGGCCAAATTCTGAACCTCACTCACAGGAGTATGTAATGGGTGTTGAGTCGTTTGCCTCAGTGAGCTCCCATTTAGTACGCAGAGGGTACATTCAAGGTTGCTAAGGAAACCAGCTGCAGGCTGCAACAGACTGAAGAAATTACTCCAGACCTCTTCCAACTTCTGTGTTGATTTTTAAACAAATGATAGAACTTCTTAAGACAATGACTATAGAAGGGATAATTCTTCTTCACTTAGAAAGGACAAAGAAATGTGAACTTAAGCTTCGTGCTATGGATGTCCTGCCCTATAAACAAAGTGAGACTCTGAAATAAATGTATGCTTGAATCTAAGAGGTATTTTCAATCTCAGTTTGTGACTGTTCACTGAACTCCTGCTTAGAATCTGGCTAACCCAGCTCAAGCTAAGGCCTGATGTATGGTGGGAGCAGTGCCATCAGGTCAAAGCAAGAGCACCACCTAGGGCAGGACAGGTGGCCAGGCAGAGCTAAAGGGCTATTATGCACCATTATCACCTGCAAATTGCCATCCCAGCAGCCAGTATCTTTTCTGTGGCAGTTTCCTCAGAATCCACTAACTTAGGAAAATGGTATAGACCAAACCTCCAAGCTAGAAGGTATAAAACATCAATTTACCCAAAAAGCTTTTGAAGCTGCGCCAACAGCAGCTGGACTGCTGAGGCTTTCATGTTTCCCATGTGTTGTGGGGACACCCACAACTTGATGGAGGAGGAAGGATGAGTGCTATTACTGTCCGCTAGGTAACTAATTCTTTTCTTTTGCTCATAGGCACATGATATTAAGAGCTATGGATTATGCGCTCTGAACCTTGTGATTTGAATGGTGAATAATTGAATTCATGTGATAGACTAGTCTGGGCAAAAGGGGACTGAGCCCCTGTTTGTCATGTTTATTCATTGTATTTCTTAATTAGCTCTCAAAATAAAGTTTAAATCACAGAGTACATTTTTCTGTAAACCAGAAATATTCAAATGGACACTGACATCAGTTTTGTACAACGATGTTAATGAAAAACCTAATTTTCCCTTAATAGCTTGCTAATATCTTCAGAGTGCCCTGCAGCAGGCATATAGGACCAAAAATGTTAGTGTGGTTAACATATTACCTTGATGCACAATATTTTGATGTTAGCTAGGATCTTCCCTCTCTCTGCTGCCATGCTCCTGACACAGTGCAGGCAGCAATCACCTCTGATAGTGAATGTAACCACAACTGTCACCTCACTTGGCCTCAGTTATGCAGGTGGCCTCCCATCCACAGGGGCAGGATGTGCCTTGGCTTGTGATAAAATCATGCAAACTCCCACTTCCCCCGCACAGAGGGGCCAACAGGGACACAGCTATCAAGATCAGCTTGTACTCAAATGAGAATCTACAACTGACTGATGTGCTTAAAACTCAGCAAATACTCAAACATTTTGCTGAATAGGGAGAGGGCTCCCTATTGATTAAATTTAAGCACGTATTTAAGTGCTGTGCTATACTGAGTAAAGGCAACAGTGAGTGTTAAGACTGCAAAAAAGATTCAAAAAGAAAAACAACAGCCACAGAGCAACATCTCCAAGCTAGCTCCAGTAAACAATTCCCATTTATTATTTACTTAAATTTAGAGATAACATTCAGGTAGAGTAGGAAACTAAAACACAGTTCAATAAATACAACCTGTATGTTGCTTATTAAGTGAATCAGTATTATTCATCAGTTGTCCAATAAAGAATTTACAGGGAAGTTTAATCTCTTCTAATTTGTCAAAATCAAAGGAAACATTTTTATTTGCCCTTCTTATTGTTAAAATATAAAGTCATGATTAAAAAAAGCAAGTAACATTAAGGTGGATAGCATTTAAAAAAAAGTCAATCACACAGAAAACTCTCACTGTTTCACATCTTTTTTTGTTTGGTTTTTTCCTTCCCTCAAAACCTTGGGTTAAGAATCTTTTAACCAAGATACAAGACCTAAAGCAAGAACTTGTATCTTGGGTGCAAGTGAGCACTTAAGGATGTAAGGGTCATAAGAAAGTTTATAAATTCAGACTTCTCAGAGTTAAAACTACTCCTTCCTAAAGAGATGTGGTAGCATCCCCTTGGGCACAGTAATTTGAGCCATAATCTGTCAGTTCAGGTAACTGCCACGTTGAAAATGACCTTGTTTTTTTTCTCTGACAGACGTCATTCACAGAAGTCAATAGACTAATTGCCCTAAACCTATTAGCAGTGAGGACTCAGATTTACCCTAAGCCTCTTGCCTTGCATTTAGTTGATAGCATTCACATTAACCACACATTAAATGTAATTTTAGTTGTACAGGAGTCTAATAATCTCAGTTTTCCCTAGATGAGTGCCAAACCTTGAAGTCTGTAACTCTGAACTCCTAATTTCTGCCCCATCACTTTTTTTTCCCCTGCATCTTTACACACAGTGAAGGCACAGCCCGTGGTTTCACCTTCCCCAAATCCAGTTAATTCACCTTCATTCTCAACACTGCTGATTGACGATGATTAAAACCACTCCAAAAATCCAAAATCACTTTGCTGTCCCAAGCAGAAACTCTACCCTGTTCAAATTCATGGTGATGAGACATCACATGCTTGCAGAAAAGAGTGGGAATTTCAAGACTTAGCAGGGAAATCATTGCAAAACTCCGCTGGGTAAACAGGGAAGGAAAGATGTCTCTGCAAGGACTAAAACTGGCCTTCAGCAATCACAGCAGAGCACCCTTGAAGGAGGGTAACATTGCCTTTGGCTCACAACATCAGAGGAGCAGGGGTCAGCTTTTGTGGACTCCTCTTCCAGGTTTGAAAGGGGGCAACTGTCACCAGAGTAAGCTATAGATACAGAGCTCTCTGAATGGTACCAGCTCTACCCTACTTGCCACCAGCAGGGGATGCAGCAAAGCCCACATCTGGTGTGCCTGTGGGACTACAGTGGGAAAGAGGGGAGCATGGATTCACCATAAGGTGGTCCCATTGCCTTGGGGATTTCCCAGGCGGCCACATCGCTTGGCCACAGATTGCCTTTGCTAAGGCAAATGGCCACACTGTGAGAGGTATGTGGACTCAGAGCAAGAGATCCTCAGACCTCAGAGTGATACGGAAAGCAAATGCAAGGATAAGAAACCAGATCTTAAAATGAAAGGAAAGAATGAATATATCTGCCAGGCACGTAATCAGTCAGCTGCTTCCTTGGCAATGAACTAGGCCTTGAAATTCATCTATGGGTTAAAACATTGTGCTACAAAAATTTGGGCACAGATTCCACATAGCTGGAACCCTTCTGAAAGAATAAAACCCCCAAACCATAATAACACATAAATAAAAGACCTTCAACTCCACCCCACCCCCACCTCTTGAGGAGAGGGATGTCGTGTCTTCTTCAGACTTACAAGGAGATGTTATGAACTTGAATCTGAAACATATCGAGAAGAGGGAAGCTATATTGCCTTTCTTGCGGAGAACTTAGCATGAACTCCTTACATTTGGGAGAGCCATGTTATGAGCTAATTCAAGGCAACCTGCAAATTTAGTGGACCTATGTGGTTGATCTTAGAAATATATATATATATATTTGCAATTCTACAATAGAGAGGAATCAGGAAATAGGAGGCCTTCCTCTACTATGTGGGCAGGGCTGTCAGTCCTGTTACACACAGCAGGCAAAGCATGAGTGAGCTGCTGCCTGGCCCAGGTACGAGCTCAAGCCTGCCCTTTACTCCAGCACGCTGAGAGCAGCCGTGCAAGAGCACTCAGCACACAAAGCTGGCTCACACAGGCAGCAGCTTTGATTTCATTCAGTCATGGAGCCTCAGAACGGCCCCCTCATGTCTTGCCCACAGTGGTGTTTGGATATAAGGCAGTATCTTAGGAGATCAGAGCAGGATCTTAAAAAAACCCACCTCCTGAGAGAAAAGCTTTGCTCTTCTTTATTGCTTATCTCTTTCCTTAGCTGGGCTAGTGATGAGAAAGAAATTAAGCCGCTCTCTGCAAGATCTAATGTGAGACCACAGCTACTTCAGTGTTAAGATTGTTATTTGAGAGCTTTTTTCTAGTACCAGAAGCCTTTATGTGGCCTTCACCTCTGAATTAACCAGAAAAAGTTACAGACTTACTCTTCCCTCCCTTGGGAAAGCTCCTGCCACCGTCCAAAATGAAGCAAGGACCCAGGTAATTGTGATCATCTGGAATTGTGATGGTCTAATCACACACAGATGCGCAGGAGCAAGACCAAAGGACTGGCCTTTAGAGATGTGCATCTGCTACCTCACAGAGCACTAAATAAAGCTGTGCCTGCAGCTGATAACAGGCTGAGGCAAGTGACTGCCCCCAAAGTCTTGTGAATGTTTCTTTTAAGGATATTTAAAGGGATGCTGCATATGTTCTCAAAAGCTCATGTAGCAATACAAAATAGACACAAATACAACAGAAAAAAACTGCTGTATTCCAGAATAGATTTCCAAATTCAGGCAAGCCACTACTGCTTCATGCACAGGGTGATGTGAACACGGCAGCGCTTTGCTGTTATTTCCTACTCCAGCACCCAAATGAATGCTGGCAGAGTGTACCCAGCACTGGGTGATACCTGTGAAGGGTCGTTAGCTACCCTGAGAGAACTCCTGCACTTTGAAGTCAGAGAGGATTTTCTCCAAGCCTTTTTTCTGCTGACTCTGCTGTGTATTAGAGACAGAAAAAGCCAGGTAAAATTTTCCCTCTGTTTGGATAATTATCTTCTGTGCTACCTTGTTGAGAACCGAAGTGTCTGAACTAATTTCCTTCATTTCTCTGTCAAAACCAAAATTGTTTCCTCAGCTGATTCATTCTTCCTTGGGCTAGGGTTAGAAAATGACACTAACTCAGGTCAATTTGTCAAGAATTGTCTTGACTGAACTCTCCTCCCTTCAACCCTCAGCTCCAGAGCCACCCTTCCTGAAGCCTGAATCTCCACCACCACATCTGTGCTGACTCAGTGACGGATAGAAACCTTCTTTTCCTGGGCAAGGTTTCTGTACTCTGGGATTTCACTGGAGGCCTCTAGTATTTTGCCTTATATGCTTCTGCTGCTGCATTTCAGCCTAGTATTTCTCAGCACCATTTCCCTCTGCCAAATTGTGCAGATAATGGGCAAGATGCACTTCTTAGCTCTGCCTGGTGGACTCATCTCCGACAGCAAGCATGCCTGGAGGGAGACAGGGCTGGATGTAGCATCTGAAAAATCCTTCCCACATTGCAAAATTCAAACTGTGGGCAGGGCTGCAGGGGATTTGGGGCACTGAGGAAAGAGGCTGAATCTTCAGAGGTAGAGGAAGGATGCTGTCAGGTCTGGTCATGGGGACCAGGGATGACTGGAGGCTTGTTGAGGAGAGCCCTAAAGCAGCACTCCTTTGGGAAGACTAAGAGAGATTTAGGCTCTGTGCTACCTATACCTGTGTCATTTCTCATTTCGCACTAAGGAAAACCTCACAGCCTGGCGCAGAGAGTGAGCATAGACTCCCGCAGCCCATTGTACTTTGTGCCTCACAGCATGCTGAAAAACAGGATCCCTTGGGTAGTTATCAACCAAACAGACCAAATAATACTCACAATTCCCAAACGCCAAACAAATTAGCTACGCAGACACCCCCATCCCCCTTCAGTCACCCTAATGAAACTGACTTTAAAAGTCAGCTCCACACATAAACATAGCTCTATTTGCTAACAAGTCAGGATTTTTTCTTTCTTTTCCAGTGAGTTGCTGAATTTTTCTCGTTTTTCCAACAGACAGAAAAGCCATTAAATACTTCTGTACTGACTCCTGTAGCACTAATTTTTCAGCCTTTTCAGATTTACTGACCCCTACAAATTTTCTGTTGGAGCTGCTGACCTTCCCAGAGAGTCCTTGCCCCCACCGACACAAGGGTACAGCCCAACTCCCTTTCAGAGCCCTGAGGAGCCAACTTCCACGCTCCAGAGTCACCAGCCACTGCCCTGTGAAGTTACCCGACAGCAGAGCACACGGTGCTGTCTTCGCTGAGATGACGGAGTGTATGTAGCAGCTTACAGGGGACAGCTGTGGAAGGCAAAGAGCAATCTCCCTTTCAGAATACTGTTCAGAGACAGCTTCAAATGGGAGAGTAGTAAAAGGACATTTCAATAAAATGAGATATTAAACCTCAGCATAAGCAAACATTTCCCTTGTGTCTGGCATCGATACGTGAGGGGACAGGGAATGAGCCTTCTGAGCAGTGAAAGACCCGACTAGGAGAACAGAAGTGACAGGTTGAAGCCTCCCTAAAGATGTGACAGGCGGGCTCCTACGGCAGCCACCCTGTCACTATGCCTGCTGTCCCTGAACAGTAGCATTGCCGTTCCCAAGGTGCGGGGCTGCCACAGTGGAGGCCCTTGCCTGTGCTTCACCAAGGTAGTCTCAGGTTCAGTTCCAGCACTGCAAGGGGTAGTATTAAGGGAGGCCAGGTTCCCCAGAGGCTGGCAAGGGAGGGTTTCTCTTCAGCTGCTGGAGAAAGGTAACAGCAAGGTGTAGTTTCATAGGAGAAAAAGAGAAGGAAAATCTGCCCCACTTGCTAGCGGAAATGCAAACACATGGCTGGCAGTGCACTCGCTCTGTGCTAGGCCTGCAAGGGAAGATACAGCCAGGGGAACCCAGATGTCACTCTCTGGCAGGATTAGCCATGCAATGGCAGCAGCGTGCTTTCCCCCACAGGGCTGGCACTCCTGTCTACGCTGCCCACGAGCTCACAGCAGCCTGGGGTGGTGGATGGTCCTTGGTCCAGTCCCTATCTCATGCCTCCTGTCTTCACAGCTAGCACCGTGCAACCCATGGACCCTGGGCTACCTGTGCTGCTGCCACGCTTGGCAGGCACTTGAGCTTTTCTTAGGGGGTTAAAGAAACCTCAGCCCAGCTGTGCACAACCACTGCTAAATTAGTCCTGTCCCCCCAGGAGAAGACGTCTGCAGGATCCATGGGGTCCCAGCCAGCCTTGCTCTCTCATACTGCCTGGCCCACTTTTTTGGTTGGCTTTAGATGCAAAGGAGAGGACAAGTAGCTCCCATTTTGTGGGAGCTACTGATTGCTGGCACCCTGGCACTTTGCTTTTGTCATGTCGAGTCATCTGCAAGCTGCTCAGAGCCCATGTGATGGTGCTTTTTGCTTGTTCAAATGGAAATGAAGTAAAAGCCAGGGTGACATGCACTACTGTGCAGAGAAACAAATGCAGAGCCACGAAGTAGCACTTCCACCTAATTTGAGGCCATGAGCTTCACCGGTGCCTGGGGAAAGGCTATTTCACAGAATGGAATTTAACTTTGGACTAAATGACGACAAGGTTTATGTAACCTCAAACCCAAAAGCAATCAAAGGACTGTGAACGGAACCTTCCCATGGAAGGCTGCTGACCTGCTTTTGTCTGTGTTTTTCCTTCTTCAGTTCCTGGCCATCCTGAAGTGCTTCAGGGGGGTTGTTTAAGACGCAGAGTTCACCAACCCTGAGAGTCATCTGCCTTTTGCGTGAGCCAGCCCTGGTTCGCAGACTCTGATCAGATGCAGTGAAACCTGAGCACCTGGCAGGGTGTAAGCAGGGCTTATCTGCTGGGCCGACAGCTTTGCCAATGGCTGACGGGCTGCAACCAAGCTGCACCCAACTGCAGCAGGTACCGCGGACGCCTGATGGTGTGTATTCATCCACACAGGCATGCCCAGACGTCCTCCCTTGGTCTCTTTCTTGGTCTACCCCTGTGAAAAGGGAAGGTATCTTTGCACAGTTGTTCCAATATGTCCCTGAAACTATAAAATAGGGGATGGAGTAAGTGAAAGAAACGCCACTAACACAAGTCACGCCAGAGCATGATGGGACCCATTTTAGCTCAATCAAAATTATCTTAACTCCCCCACAGCCCTATAATCTTTTAATTTTCAATATGCTAAATTTCTGGAAAAGTCTAGCTTTCAGTGATAGCAAAATATTTTTTTAATAAAATGAAAATATATGTTTACTCCCAAACAGCAAAATACATTGTTTGCACTTTGTGACTACAGATGAAGAGAAAGAAAGAGAAGCCTTATGAGGACAGTTGAGGCAACAAAGCTTTTGGTTGCAAACAGACTTTGAATGGGAAGATCTTAAAAGCAAGATCACACTTTCGGTGGATTTGACTCCACATAAAAACCTGAGTAGCGAGGCCTGCTGTGATCACAGGTGACAGATGGAACCGCCGTGAGTCATGCTAGTAGTTCGCTTCCCATGTGCAGACACACAGATGCAGTCGGCAGTTGATATTGGGTCCCTCCCAAATGAAAATATGCTCAGATGTCTCCATCTTGAAAAAGAGAATAATAATCTCCCAAATACACTAATTTAAACCAGAAATGATTCAATTTTCTTTTGTTTTACACCAGATGTGCTCCAGACATGCCAACTTGGCCTCTGAAGACTTCCCTGCCTACTATGGTTTCCTCTTCTAATTACTCATCAAAGCACACCGAGTAAAAATTTCCTTCTTCCACATCACTAGTCACCAACGCGACCTTGTCATTTCAATTTCTCACACCTCTTCTTTTCCCTTGCCCTATATCTCTGCAAAGTCTCATCTCTACAGCTTATTGCCATTGGCTACTGATGTTGAACAAAGCGCTCCCCATTTCAAACATAATGAAAAGAAAAATCAGCAACACAGAAGAGAAAATTAACCACGGAAACCACTCTCCCAGGGCTGGCCAGATTCCTTAGGTTGAACACCTGAACCTGCTTTACAGAAGCACACAGACTCGCCTGCTGCTGCTGTTCTTCATCTCCTCTGGAGTTTGTTCCACTGAACAATCTGCTCCCAAAGACAGGGGAAGAGCATTGGGATGGGTGCCAACCTGAGAGCCCCCTGGCACCAGCCTGAACTGCACAAAAGCACCATTCTGCCCCCAGGATCTTCCTCGGGTATACACACAGGCACACCACCACACCCCTCCCCCAGCAGCCCAAGATCTGCAATGATTAGGAGACATCAATCATCCCCTCAATTTTTTTGTTACATGCACACAAGATGCACCTCTTTCCCCTGTTTCTGCTGGGACTCCAGCAAGCTGCTCTCATACCAGATTTTCACTTTAAAAAGCAATCTGTCATTAAAAGTGATGCTTAAATTTTAAAAGGTAGTGACTAGTGCTGGGACTTGGAACCTCAGTCCTGACCAAAGCAGATCAAATCAGGCTGCTGCCTTCTTGAATTGAGGGCTGCGAGCCAAAACTCCATTTTGTTCTGAGTGCTAGTATTTAACATTTTAAAGTATTAAAAATGGCATCTCAGGATGTGGGTCTAAAGACACAGGCTGTGTTCAAGGAGACTTAGGAAGGCACCAAAGCACACAACACCTGATTCATTCCTACAGCCATTTGGCTATGGGACAGAGAAGGAAGATAAAAGCAGGCAGGCATTCTTGTGGGACACTGTCTCTACTTTACCCAATGTTTCTACATCTCCTCATTTTTCACCACAGACCTTCCTCCTTCAAACTGTTGACAAAGTTTTGGAAGGGTTCACCACAGTGTCTTAGCAGGCAAGCATGGATTTGCTTACAAGCCACAGCCTGAGGTATTACTGAAGAGGAGTTCAGGGAGGCATCCCAAAGCTGTGAAAGAACCAGCCTCCAAGGACAGGACATATCCAGGCTTGGAAGCACATTGTGAATGCTCTTAACCATAACCCAAGAGGTTTTAATTACGATCAGTGACTCTTGTTTAACAACTCTATCAAGCAAGAAGAAAGGAGGCCAAGGTACTGCAGAAAATAGTGACTTCAAGACCTGTGGAAACAGCTCTGTAAGGGAAGCACCAGTGTATTATCACCACTGCTGATTCATCTTGTCATATTCCTTGATGCCCAAGAAATTATCTGGCATGGAATTGCATGGCCGACTGTGTCAGCAGTCCCACAGGCTGCTCCTTACCCCTCATCCATGCAGGAGAGCAAAGAAGGGCAAAGCTCTGGGCTCTGCTTCAAAGAGAGAAGCAATTGCCTAGCTCCCTTGGTCCATGGACTGCTTTTAACATCTGCTTTTAAAGGCAATGAGGACAAGCAAGTTCCGGCACCACTGTGGGAAGTTTTGCAACTATTATCTTCCTAAAGGAGGATTCACCCGCTCTGTGAAATGTACTCAGTTCAGCCTCAGAGGACCTGGCCTTGCACTTCTGTCTTAATCTTGCAGAACAATGCACTATTCCTCACCTCTGGTCCCAAGAAAACTCATGCTTTTATCCCAGAACAGTACACAGTTAATAGATTTAGCTAGTAAATCCCTCAATTCTTTAAATGATGCCTTGAAGAAAATTATCTTTTTATTAAAAAAAGATAAAAATATATGAGAAAAGTCTCAATCCAGCCGATACTCATAAAGTCGATGCTACGTAATTCAGAAAATTTGAAAATTACCTTGAGAGATTTGCAAGGTTTTCCACCCAATCTTGTCCCCAAGTCTAGTATAGTAAACTTTGTATAGACCTTTTAAATGCACACCACCACCCCTCCGCAACCCACAAAAACATGTATATGGGAGCTTGAAAAACATACGTGACAACTTGCTTTTGACTCCAGCCTTTCCTCAGAAAAGGGCCCTTGTAGAACAGGGGCTAGGCACAGCTAAATCTCCTACAATAATGAGAACCCTTCTGATACTGCAGGATGGCCCAAATACACAGTTAGCATCTATCATTAACTATATATCTTCCAAGCAATTAATAAAGGCAACCCAATGTGTAAATGATTCAGAAAGTGTTTTCCCAAGAATGTGTGTTCCCATTACAACCTCAAGAATTATCAAACACTTTTCCCTTTGCAGTTTAAGGTGAATACCTCAAATGCTAAAACACACAAGCGCAGTTTGAAACACTGAGCAAGTTAAGCACACATAGGTGCATTTGACAGAATCCCTGAATACCAGGTTAGAAGGGACCTCAAGGATCACCTCATCCAACCTTTCCTGGCAAAAGCACACTCTGGATGAGATGGCCCAGGACCCTGCCCAGATGAATCTTAAAAGTGTCCAGCAATGAGGAATCCACCACTTCCCTGGGGAGATTATTCCAGTTTACCAGATTAGGGTGCTGGATACTATAGTGCTTTATGACTTTGGGAAAACACTTATTTATTTATTTATTCACATTGTATTTTGAAAGCAAACACACATTGAATTTGTATTCATGCAAATACCGGGCTGTTCTGCATATTCCCAATGTCAGCAGTGCTAGGGCACCCACTGATGTTGTTTGTTGCCTTGGTTATTTCCTTAAACAACTTCAGATAGAGCAACCCTATTACTGCTGCGCTTTGTAGGACACTGACTTGAATTTTCCACACATTGCGGTGTAAAATTGGAATAATGGCAACAATCTGCGAAATTACACAATGGGTAGAGAATAAGAATTGAGCATACTGACGCTCGGGCTGATTCAAAAAAAGAGGTCTTGGAAATCTGCAGGAGTCTGTCACATAGTATGCTGCTTCTTTAAGCCAACATGATTCAAGCTGAAAACAGAACCTCTCCTGCTATTTAATCTATGTTGTTTTACTAACGATGAAGAGTTCACTTGTCTAATGACATTTTGCTCCTCTGTTAGCTGCACTGGGCTTTCTGCAAGCGTCATAGATTTTTAAGGCCAGAATGGGTCATCAAGACCATCTCTCCCTACCCCTGCTCATAATGGTGCTATTACTGATCCTTACACTGCGCTCATTAATTTGTGCTTTGGTGAGGGCACATTTGGAAAGAGGCTGAGTATTTGTGTGTCTGGGAATGGGAAATGCTCTGCAATCTCTGATCCACTGCTGAGAAAAGCTGTGGTGTAAAACTGAAGACACAAAGGGTGACCCCAGCAGCTATCAATCCCTCCTCCTCCTTTGTGGACTGGTCTGACAGCCTAGTGCACCCCTTGGCACCACTACAGAGACCAGTACCTGTTTTCAGCCCTTCCTAAAATTAGGAAGCTTGTAAGTAAGGAGTCTGTACCATCCCCTCTGGGGCTTGCAGATTTTTTAAGTGCTGGCTATGTATACACCCAATTTTTTAAAAGAGGAAAGAGAACGTCAGCTTAATAAGGTAATCAAATGCAAACCTTCTAACTCATTTTATCTGTTCTTGGGGAAAATACTTCTGTGACAAAGTTATATTTTTGAAGCAGTGATTAGGAAGGTATAACCTATCTGCAGTCCCTGTATTCGACAGTAAATACACTTTGGAAGAGAGGTAGAGCTACATACTTGGACACCTAATATCACAAAGACCCTGTCCAGTCCCAGCAGAGATTTGTAAATCTGGCAAATCTCAGCACAGCTGGCAAGCTCTGCTCGAGAGAGAATGCAGCAGTGACAGCAAGGCTTCTGTCAGGATCAATTTACTTTGGCAAAATGTGTTTAAGAAGCCTTGCAGAAAATATTGTCCTGTTATAGATAGCTCTGGCTAGGGCAGAAAGTCTCTTGCACATACTTCCCCCAAGGCAAGAAGGGTTTATGGCTTCTTTGTCCTCAGTAAGATAAAAATCATATCCAACATCCTTCTCTCCTTTAGCACCCCCTCCTTCGGTACACTACCCCTAACCCACCTTAAAAAAAACTTCGGCAGAGTTATCTATCACTTTGAATATAAAATCAGATATGAAACTTAATAAAAGTAATGCCCATATTCTTCACCCAAACATAAAACATGATAGATATGGATTGGTTGCCACTTTTTATGAATCTGCTTAGAGCGTTAGTGGATATAAATTATGGTAAAGGGCAAACTGCAAGTTCTACATGACTTGGCTTGTAGTAATGAAAACCAAGCCTGCACATAGCATGTCACCAGAAGACATACTATTTTTCACAGTTCTCGTTAGCATCCATTAACTTCTTGTTGGGTGAATTTTCCATGTGTTTAGCTATTCCTATTTGTCAGAGCCCTTGTTAACAATTCCAGCAGTTATGGTTGTTCAGTGAAAAATGAAGGCCAGTGACCAGTTATAATGATCCTTGTTTTTTGAAACCTGATTTGCTTTTAACGAAGGAAGAAAAGGGGAGAAGAAAAGGATCTTGCTGCTTTTGCAGTATGTCTGATTTCTGTCATTCTAGAGTTTCCAAGTTCAAGTCAGTTAGCTTTGTCTTTTTTGATGAATTCATGCCTTCCGTTACGTACAGCAGCAACACTTTTATTATAATGAGGAGTCAGAATGCCAGGCTCCGATTCTGTAACTGGGTGCTCATGTGGGATTTGCAGCAGCCTAATACAGCCTCATCTAGGACTTAAAAAATAAAGTATCAAGGCAAGCAGAAAAAATATTCTCATTTAGCGAGAACATGGTCTATGTGCAAATCACCACCTCTTTGCATAAGATTGAGGAAAATAATCTAATTTTCAAGAGGTTTTGACCCACTTCAGTCTTACCTCCCAACCATGAGCACATGGCACCTTCACCCCAGGAAGCTAGCAGAGAGTCAGTGCATTGCTACCATCTTCTTCACAGCCGGTGCAAAATTTTCACATAGACCTTAAGCAGCAGGGACCTTCCACCTGAGGGCAGGTGGGAGCTGCTTCTACATGGGGCATTTCAACCTCCGTACTATGGGATTCTTTTTGGACCCAGATCTCCATGGTGCTGACCCTAGAGTACAAGGGCAAGCAGTGTACTGAGGTAAACTAGACATGATTAAATCTGCTGGCTTCAGTGAGGTTATTCAAATGACAGAAGGGATTAAAAGGGATGGCAGCAGTCAGTCAATGAGGCAGTGGCAGTGAAGCGCAGGCTGCTGCTACGGTTACTTAGTGAGCGCGGGGAGCAGGAGGCTGCTCAGCACACAACTGCCTATTGCTTACCTTAATGATACCAGCCAAAACCCACGCTGGCTTTTGAGATTTACTGCAAGAAAGACACAAGGCAGAAGAACTTCAAAGGGGACTGAAAAAAAACAAGTGGAGACCAAGAGCCAAGATCCTGTTTTCAGTGCACTCCAAAGCTTCCCTCTCAAATCAGGACAAGTTTCTGCTACACGAACAATGTCTTATTGAGTTTATACTGAAGTTAGTTTATACTATATATAGACTGGAGTAATTTTTCCATTTGCAAATCTTATTGAATTTCTCCAATTAGTTGAAAAACAAAGCATTGTGTCCAAAGCAGAGAAGAAGGGGAAGAGGCAGGCTGGGACAGCACCGTGCCCAGATCTTCCCTTAGCGCTCTTGGGTACCTCAGATATGCACCCTCTCTTTCAGCCACCTTTCCAACCCAGCCAAGGCTGGGGACAAGCTCAACCTGAGGGGCAGAAACAACTCTGCTCTCAATCATATTCTCTGATGAGCAGCCGATGACGCTGAAGTTCGCAAGATGGAAAAGTGACAATGCCCACTCTTGCAATGGTACTGTGGGACCCTGCTGTATAAGGTTTTGCATGGACTGGTGCTCTAATGCTTTGCCTCCTTGCGGCACAGATCTAGAGGAGAATGCTAGGTTTTATACTGATGGTTATAGAGAAAACTGAAGTTCAATGATCTAATTCAAGTATGATGAAGTACCCAACAATGCCTGAAGACCATTCTGGCATTTATGTATATTTTAAAACTATCTAATTTTGTTTTGGAGCTTGACTTCTGTTTTCTTTTAACCCTTTGAGTTGGCAATAGTAGAAAAGAATAACATGTTTCACCTCCCTTCCAAGGAAGTACAATTGGCAGAGAATCAGATCAGGTACTTTCAGCCTGGGGTTGGGGAACGGGTCTAAGAAAGGAATCATGAAGGATCCCTCTCTCTTCACTGCCAGACTGGATGGCTGAGGATAAGGAAGTCCTAAGGGGATTCATGCAAAGACAGTGTTGGTTGGGAAAATTACCACAAGGAACCCACACAGAAGTGTAATGCAATTTACTATTTAATCCCAATGGGAATGTATGTTTTTTTGAACATACTTCATTAGAATTCCCACCAAGCTAGATCTTAAATACAGGCACTGCGTTTTTTACAGGCCCAGCAATAAGTCTACAGGGACCAGATGGATACATGTGAGGGTCAGAGAAGGAAGAGCGGGCCCTTCTTTCTGCGCTTTCAGAAAAGCTCCTGCAGTGCATATAGCTTCTATGAGACATACAGCTTCTTCCAAGAGGTATCACTAAAGCACTGTTTGGGAATGTATTGATCAGTGGACATTTACAACGTTGTCAGTCCCAGACAAGATGACCTAAGATCAATTATTATATTGGGTACTGCTTACAAATGTCAGAGACATTACTCAGGAAATTGATCTTGACTTTATGCAATTTAAAGATCAATAGAAACCAGCAAACAATTAGCAGGCTATTAGTAAGGGTGCACTGACACTCTTATTGACAGTTCCCTTGGAACTTACGCACTCAGATACGCATCCTGTGTTGACATACATATCATCTATGGGCTATGTGTACCCTCAACAGCTGCACAAATCTCACACTGACATGGCACAGCTGCTCCAGAGTCTCATCCCTTCTGTGATTTGGACCCATCATTACTATTATTACCTCAGTACCATCATAAGCTTGTGCATTGTCTCCTTGGGATACACAGGGAAGCACCAGCAGCACTCAGCACTTGCCTTTCTTAACAAGGGCTTCAGTTTATGAAGAAGATTGATAAGGTCAATCCCTAGGGGACGAAAGAAAAAGTGAATTCTAAATCTGAATTTTTCTAACACAAAAAATAATAACAACTATGTTTGTGTTAGTGTCCTGAACTAATCCTCCTGAAGTACAAAGAAGTCTAGGAAAGCACAGCAGTTCTCATTCACTGTTTTGGCAACTTCAGAACCGACCTTTGCGATCAGAACCCTACCACCGCCCATATGAAGGAAAATGTTTTTTCTTTCCTCACACAACTTAAAATTGTCATTTTAAACCCCTGTTGCCCCCTTGGCAGGAAGGGTTTGAGTAAGCACAAAGCTGTCCACCTGTATTTTCTTTCAGTCTAGATACTTGTTAGATAGTAACTGTTTTCCTATTTCTAAACTGTCAGTATTTCGAAAATTCTGCATTTCATTAGGGTCTTACTCTAATAATAGAATCCTCAAAAGGATTTAAGAATGTAGAAAATGTATCTTGATTTCCTTTTCTTCTCTTAAAAAAAGAGACTTGTTAGCTACCTTAGCTGCCAGTGTTTTGAAAGCAGATAATGACCATCCAGTTGCAGCTGAACAGAAAGCTGATATGCAAACCTCCCAAGTATGTTCACAACCCCTTGCTTTCATTTTGATTAAAACTCTGCAAGTCCCAAGAGCGAGGAACAAGATGAAAGGTCTCCTATGATTACTTACCGCTGTGTAAGTCACACCTGCTCAGCCACCTCATTCCCTCCCCATCTTCTTCCATATAAGAGCTTCAGTTTTAGTCCGAATAGCCCAGAGGAGGTTTGTAGAATAGTGAACACCCACAGATACTAAGAATCGACAGAAATTCTCCCTAGGGTTTAATTGCAAGTGCTCTGCATTGCTAGCTTGAAGGTGGCTAGAAGTGACAGAGAGAAGAAGGGATTTAGAAAATCTTCTTTATTGCTTTTCAGATCCAAAGCAGAATCACAGACAAGAAACTCCTCCATTAGGCCTATTCTCACTTCCAGGGTGATGCTTTAGAGATATCAAAGAAAGCAAACAGACATACAGGTGAGAAGCTCTACTTCTCAAAAGACAAAAGAGGCTAGGGGAGAAACAGGGGTGCTTTTTTGGACAGAGCCTCCGAAAAACAAATGTCAAATCAAGCGACTGAAGCAAAAACACCACTGTTGCCTTACATGCTATAGAGTCTTCCCATTTCCTTCCTGGTTTGTCAGAAGAGCATTAATGTTGAAGGATAGAAAACTATCCTTCTAATGTACATGATGCAAATACACAAAGCCATTTTGGAGTTCTTCAGGCGGGGGAAACCCCCATACTTCTTGGGGTAGAAGAGAGAGAGATGAAGATTCAAAACTCCCCAAGGACTTTGACTTTCTCACTTCCAACTTATTTTTGCAAAGCTACAGACACTTATTCTCCTTCTTTGTCATTGACATTGCAACTGTCAAATGAATAAATAGCGATGTTTCAAAGGAACATCACACATAGGGAAGAGGGCATGAAGGAAATTAGAACACTGAGCAGGAGCCCAACTGTCACAGGAGGCATGTCAAGGAATGACTTTGTAACTCTGCCTGTGAATGCAGCTGTGTGGTCAGTAAATACTGGCACAGCCTTTTCATTTTATTCCTACCAGCACAGCTGCCAAAAGAAGAGATGCTAATTTAACAGATTCCTGCCAAGTACAGTAAGGGGAATAGTCCCATTTGTGGTGTCTGAGGACTTTGTTAGATGGCACCATGTTTTAAAGCCCCCAAAGATCTGTCTAATAATGAAGCCTACACACTCAGATGTTGGCATCGGCAAGTTCTTTGATTTAAGTGTACTTGCCCCTTTGCTGAGCTACAGTAAACAAGCTGTGCTTTTGCATTTTTGATGTGTGTGTAAAAGCAACGTGATATGACATCAAAGCAACTCCCATAGCATTGCCCACAATCTCTCTTGCAAGAGGAGCAGAAGGCATTATCAGCACCTGGGAATAAGTAAGAAAGAATCCTGCTGATGTGATCTACCCTGTGCTGAAAAAGTTAACTTTCCTAGAGATTAAGCACTCAATGATGTGACTCAGTGATTACATTTCAGCAAGTTGTGTGCAATTTCTTTGTATGCCAAATGTGGACTGGCTGACTGCAGCAAATTTAACTAAACTACTTGGCAGAACCCAGTGCTGAACAACACTTCTCTTTACTCCATGTCTGTGCAAAGGCACAGTCCAGCTCCAATCGTATCTGGCATGAATTCAGAGACAATGCTATTTTACCTACTTAGCCAAATCCTCGATTTAACATCTTTGGTCACAATTCTGAGAAAATTTCCTTAATTATACAGTTAGTTCTGTTGCAGTCACTGAGTCTTGAGATGTTGGTCTTGCCACCAGGTGAGAAAGGGATGCAGGGAGAACCCCTGGGAGAGGCCTTAGAGGAAGAATTCAAGTACCGGTATGTTCAGTTTATCAATAAGAGGATTCAAAAGTGCCTAGATTACGGTGTAAAAGGATTTCACTAGGAAGAAATGCAACACACTGGAAGATTTCTTATTACAGCAGAAAAGACATTTCAAGAACTGAAAGGGGAAGCCAGAAAAGTTTTAATCGCAAATAAATCACCAATCTGGAGCAGTGAATCTAAATAGAAAGCAGAAGTGATTCAGGGAAACAGTGAATTCTCCAGCTCTCAACACCCCGAGATCAAAGCAAGCTTGGTTATATGATTTTTTAATATACACTGTGTTAGGTAAAACATAGGGGGTGAACTGAAAATTTAATTGCCCATAATGCACATGAGATGAAATCAGGTGAACTGACGATCCTGTCTCTTGAAGCTCTGTGAGTCTACGGAGTAATGTTGATGGGATTACTTGCATGAAAAATCCACAAATAAATGACAATTTGCATGACTGGGTCAATTTCAAGATTTCAAGTGAAAACTTCTTCCAACAGATATCATCTATGCGATAGACTCCGCCTAAAGGGCGCAACATTAATTATATCTTAATTCAAAGGGAAACAGTAAAACCCAGGGGAACTACGAAGACTTTTACCAAAAAGTTTGTGGGATCCCCCCTGTGGCGGTGTGCTCTCC
>VXBO01000515.1:493416-821084 GCA_013400135.1 Rhinoptilus africanus
CAAGCCCTGGCCATCAGCGGGAGACGTTATGAGTTACACTTGAACTACGGGGGATGGCTGGCAACATAGTCAAAACACTGCCTGGAGTGTGGACCTAGGTATCCTGTTCCCATGCGAATATGACTATAGGACAATTCTCTTACTCTTTAAATAGTGGACAGCCCAAGAGCCCTTTGAGCTCTCCTGCACGGCAGCGGGCTGCACAACAGGATCTCCCCTCGAGTGGGGACGCTCGCTTAAGGTTCTGCTCCTCAAAGCTGAGAGATTCCTTGCCGCAACAGATTCTTGGTAAGTGACTAACAGCATGCTAAACTTTGAAATCTTAGCTAAGTGATATAAAGGATTGATTGCACATATAAAATCCTTTAGACATAAACCGTTGACCAAGTCTGGGACTAGGATTGGTCAGCCGCCCCTAGACTCCTCTCTGCGAAGGAGTTTGGAAAGCAAGGGGGTCCTTTCTGAACCTCGTGACTCAACGGGAGGGTCCCTCTGACAGCTTGTTTGACCCTGGCCCCTATGCAGTAAATGATCAAGTGTACGCTGACATCGAATCTCGTAAAACACTGTCACATTCACTACTAACTCTGTTAAATCACTGTTTTATGCTAATAAATATCTCACTACTTCTCTCTTACAAGTGAAGTTAATCACTCCACCTGCGACACCCCCCAGTGATTTTTCAGTTGTTTAGGGTTTTTTTGTTTTTGCAGACTTGAATATTGAAGTGCTGTTGTCCAAATCTAATCTTAGTACATTTTTCATCTTTAGAATTTCACACATCTAATGAAATCTTCTTTCTCATGACTCTTCACACTTTGATTGATTTTTTTTTTTCCTGTTTTACAGATAGGAAGAAACCCTATTATCTCTTAAATGTAGAGGTCGGTAATAGGGTTTACAAAAAGGTCATTTTAGCAATTTATCTGCAGAAGAAAAGTTATTCAAAATACAAAACATGAAATTCCTTAAATTAGTTTTAGGTTAAGAAGAGAAACAAACAAATACAAAAGCAGTCCTCAGGCTTGAATGAAAACCTGCTTATCTGTAAATTGGCCCTTTTTCAGAATTCTCTTGGCAGTGTTGGCCTCAGGGAAGGTCTGGAATGATATGGCTGCTTTCTTAGTAAAGCAATAAGATTAATGGGACAGATACTCATTCGCTGTTCATAGACAATTCTCTGGGACTTAATGCTGTCTGAGGATCTAGCCCAATATAATTACACAGACCTGGATTTTACACAGATGAACCAGTTCTTAAAGGGGAGGGTTGCATTTTAAAAGGTTGTGCAAATATTAAAGCATCATTTTGGCTGGTAATGCTAAAAATGGACATTTCACCATCCTCCTCCTAGCAGCAGAAGGTAGCGGACATTTTGTGATTCATTTCTAATTCTGCAGTTCATGTGAGTCTGCTGTGCTGCTCTGAGAATGTCAGCCCAACTTACACTGGCAATTATTCTGAACCAAGAGGACATCTTTAACGAGCCAGGACTCTACTGCTGACCTGTTTCCAACTCATTAATGCTTTTAAAGTCTTTGCCATCTTTCACTTCCCCATCAACTTCTTCACAGATGCACTTACTAGTACACATGGCACTTTGCTAACAAATGATATGGCGCACAGCGCTCAGCCTGGAGAGATCTTACTCCAAAATTAAAGCCACACTTTAAAAGTGCGTTTGGAGTGACAGTGAGCTCCATCAGGTCTTGACTGCTTGTTAAATCAGCTGCACCTCAGTCAAAGCCTGTGCAGTTGTCCAAGCCTATTACCATTTTTCACTGACGCCATACTATTCTAAAGACTTTTGTCTTTGCTCTTGAATAATTAACAATATCCTTGCAACATAAAACCAATCATACTGGATCAGCCCAGAAGTTCATCTATCCTCCTATCTTTTCTCTGACAGTGACTGGGATGAACGCCAAAGGAAAACAAAGATCCTTCCTCTGAAACACACTTCATCTTTTCAGCAATCAGCATTATAAGGACTTCCTGAGCTGCAGGTTGCATTGCATGTCACAGCTGCCAATGGTCATACCCTACCAGTCTCTGTCCCAACCTGTTTTGACATGCTGAGCCGCTTCATAATAGTGTCTAGGAACAGAATAATTTTATCATCTGAGATTGTGACCCATCAATTGCACACAAATGCCAATAACAGCATATATTATCACGCAATTGAAAATAGCTTTGACAATGATCATTCCCCCTGCTTATATAATAGCTGCATGATAATTACCAAAATATTTCTGATCTCGTCACCCACAAAAGCAGGCTTGTGACAAGGCAGAAATAAACCTTTTCTGGTGGTTTAAAATTTATTTAGGTACTAATCTACCTTGTTATCATCCATTTAATTGTGATAAAATTTATTGGACCATAATAATTTGGACAGAGACTAAGAGTCGTGCTTTCTCCAGAGCTTAAATCCAGGCAGTCTTTGATATGTATTTTGCTGCCTGAAAGAATACTAAGTTTTTGTTCATATTTTTCCTGTATTTTGTAAAGTGGATATCTTAAGCCTTCTGCAGGACAGGCACTCCTGGAGTTGTGGGCTATTACACAGCTAATTGCTCCTTGACTGCGTAAACGGTAATATACCAGTGGCACTGTTACACTGATGGGGCTGCTGAATTCCTGCAGTGTTGAGCTGGAGCTGCCAGAGCTCTGGCTCAGTGTGAGCCCAGGGGCTCGGCAAAAACTGCTTAGGCCTCATCCTCTGTAAACGTAGCTTTAAAGTTAAGGGTTGTGTCCTGCCTGAACAGACAGTAGTGCACTAGAAAAATACATGTCTCTTGAGGAATAGTTGGGATGGACACAGTGTCCCTTGCTGGGAGCTCTGCCACACAAAGACTGACCTTGCACTGGGGAAAAATGGAGCATCCCAGGCAGCCTCAAAAGGGAAGGAACTGGTTGAGGGCAAAACCCAGGGATAAAGTGGGGTTAGGTTATCCTGTGTGGGCCCTGTCGTTTCTCTAACTCATGCCATGAATCTAGGATGCCTGCCCTAACAAGCTAAGGATGAGGGGAGTGAGTGCTGCCTCCCCTCGCCTCCCGCTCCTGCTTCCTGCATGACTGCTCGGAGGAGGGCGAGAGACAGGAGGGGCACGTGTGAGTGATGAGGGAATAAGAAGAGAAGCAGTTCTTCCCCACAGTCTGAACATATTATATGTAATCAGGGTGCTAAAGTTGTTACAAAGCAAATGTGCTGCACTGGTTAAGATGTAAATTGTCTGCGGAGAGTTACTTACAAATAAAAAACCAATAACTCACCAAGTAGGAGGGTGCAGCTGAAGGTGGAAACCGTGTGAGCACTGAAGCCTGCCTGTCTCTCGGAGCTTTTACTATCTGGATGTTGATGGTACACTGACATGACTGGTGCTCTACAACAGACATGTGCTTTTTAAGAAGATTAATGACATATTTATCCAAGAAATGTCTAGTAGCCGTCAGTGGCGAGTCTCTCATCCATCATGCTGTCCCCTGTCATATGGGGAAGTTCATCTATCCCACAATATATTCCAATAACCTAGTAGTACTTTAAGTGTGCACTCTACCTATTGGAAACCATCAGCAAACGCCAGGCTTGTTGCCTCCTACCTCCATCAGCAGAGAGCCGCCATTGCTTGCACTCAAGTTAATCTGCATGTCATCTGCAAGACTCGGAGCCTAAGCGACCGAGGACAGAGCGGTTCCTGCAGAGAAACACACTCCTGCTGCTCTCTCTGCAGGCTGACAGCTGCTATGTGTTTAGCTCCGCATTTGTGACACAGGACACACTGCTGTGCTAAAGTGGCATCTGTGGAGAGCCCTTACAGTCCCAGGTGCTGTTCCTCATTTTCTTCCTTGAAATACTGGCAATTTATTATGTCTACACTAACACCTAAAATTCTTAAATTATGTAGTGTCCCAAAATGAAGACTTTTCACCATCAGATAGCAAGGGCAGCACCCAGTTTGCACAAGGTCAGAGTGTTGGTCAATCTAAAAGCCCACTCTGACAAAGACCTTCCCAGGGCCAAATACAATCAAAACCCAGAAATGCCGTGAAAGTTCTAAATGCTTTCACTGATACCTTCCTTCTGTTCAGGGTTTCACATGATTTCTATTCCATGCAAGAACAGCTTCCTGTGAAGTCCATGTTCACCAGAGTGCTTAAAAGTACGTAAATTTAAGTGCCAACATCAATGAAGTACTTGCACGCTTAAAAGTACTCCTAAATAGAGGCCTTGGGCCTCACTGAAAGAACAGGTCACTCACTACACCAAGACTCTCTACACCAAGCAGTTGCTTCAACATACACACGGTACAGGAATTCTCATGCAACTATGATGAACTGAAGTCACCTCATTTCTGGACATGGGCTACACCACAACTGTCTGGACTGAGGTAAAAGAAAGCGTCAACTGTGGTGGGATTTCACATGGACACTACCACAATAGGACGGTTCCCAGTTGCAGTAGGGTTGCAGCATATCATTAGTTCTTTTTGTGGTGAGAACGCCCCTCACCAGACAAAGCAGACCACATTGCTAAAAAGTTCTATCGCTGCTTTAACAACAGAAGGAATGTGCCACAATCAAAAATCCCTAACAAGGCCATGCCTGCGCACCCACAGCCTCCTCGCTGCCACTTCTGTGACAGTCTTGCCTCCTGTGCCTCTTCCTCCTCCGTGTACAAACATCTCAGTGTCCAAAATGAGATGTTATTTAGACTTTAATATAGCTGCCTGTGAAACAAAGCTTGCCAAGGGCTTCCTTTTGCCTTCCTTCGCAAACCTAAAAAAAATACATTTACTGAATTTGAGTTGAAATGAATTCCTTGTATCTTTTGCTTTAAATACTAACCTTTAGAAAAGATAAAAATGATTTGGTCAATTCTTTGTGGTGCAAAGCATCTTTTATGTATTTGGACAACACCTTTTGTAATTGGATCTTGATTCATTATGGAAAAGCTTCCAGATGTTCCCACAACACGTACTAAACACAGTCACAGAAAGGATCACTGAGAAACAAAGGGGGCAAAGTCAAGTGCTTGAAAGCTAGGAATTATCTGCAACCTTAACCCAGCCTCCCCGTGCAACTGCAGCACCACACAGACTAACTACACGCACATACTATATTTTTTTCATGCATTGCACAGGATGAATGCTGTCCACGGAAAGAGCAGCTATTCAATATTTTGTTTTCTCCCCTTTGTTCATTGTGTGGCCGCGTGCTTTATTTACTTCACATCACTCAAACACCGCTCTGAAGACAGAATTTTTAATTTCCTCTTCATTTTTTCTACGGACTTAATCTCTCTAGTTTCTAATGGCTTCACAAACAATAACAAGTCTAATTTTCACAGCAACTCTGAGAAGCAGGGTGTGTGTGCACTGAATTTGTTCCAGATAAAAATACCATGCGTTATGCAGGAGATCATTGCATATTGGATTGAAAACTGCCTTGGGCATTGACTTTTCCTTTTCATGGTAAAGTGCCATGTGTATCAATAAATCCATACAGAGCAGCTGTAACATTAAAGACTTCTCAGTTTTTCTGAACATCATGTCACAAAAACCTGCCTTAATGCCATTTAAAAGATACCTCCTGGAAATAAGAAATGATTTCCTGTTACTTACATGGGTACAGACAAGTCAACGGAGATGGGCTAGGCAGCAATGCGCGGCCAGGGCTAGATCCAAATTCCACTGAAGTGCAAGGAATGCTTTCTCTTCGGAGGGCTGACTGATCAGGCCCTAAAAGCTAACCATGCGCTTTTTGTTGAAAACAGGCAAATCCCTTTTCAAAAGTGTGTTTTCTGCTAGTGGTCTAGAGGCTTCTTTATGCAGGGTGGCCCAGTGTTCTCTGTTTTAAAATCTTTTTTTGCAAGCCACATAGAAATGATGCTGTAGATTGCCAGGGATTTATAAGTATCAGTGGTGTTAGCACAGTTTTAATCACAGGATAAATGTGGTGCAGAAAAGGATTTTTAGGTAACAGCTATTCTGGATGAATGTTACAGACAAAACATCTCTGCAGGGTATTTGGTAACCTCTTTGCAGAAACCATTAACAGTGTTTGATATATTTATATACGGTACCTCAGAGAACATTTTTTAGTGTCAGAGGAGAAAATCTTTTGTGGAGGGCTTGAGATACTGGTCAAACCTTGTTAATTAGTCAGGCTGTCATCTTGTCAGATGAATTATATAGATTTGCAGGTAATAGCTCATTAACAAGAAATAGCTACTGCTAATTATAACAAGGTCATGAAAGCAATATCATTCCAAATTTATGAAGGAATTAAAAATAATAAGGCAAGTGTCTTTTCATCTGAATGCAGATTAAATGAGTAGTAAATGTCTTTTCTCAGTACAAAGTAGTTGGTTCTGGTAGCTGAAGTTATAGCTATGTATCTCTTTTACTGGAAGATGAGATTAAATTAGAGAGGCCCCACTAATTTAACTTCACCCATTATTTAACCATGCACATTGATTCACAACAAGTACTACTCAGCACTTACTAGTTATCCTCTTAATATCATGTTCTATGTTGAGACCTTTGTAAACAACTATGTGTGCAATTACAGAACTTTACTTTCCATATTAGCTGGTAAATGGTCTTAACTGCCACAAAATACCATGTTTGTAATAAATTACTCTACTCTGCAATTTGTTTTGGCCTAAGGTAATGATGAATGTAACTTCTTTTGAACAAACAATTTACAATTTGCACATAGGCAAATGTTTGTATATTTAAGTGCTCCTGGAAGTTTCTGTTTGACATTCTGAAACTACCAACACTGATTTAGCATATAAAGACGAATGGGGATGCTCTGATTTTGGGGGGGTGGAAACAAAAGTCATGCCAGTCCTTTTCCTCCAGCATGACATACTACACTTTTGAATAATGTTGAAGTCCACCTAACCACCGTTCCCCTTTGCAGGACAAAATTCTGGGTCACAGTAAATCCCATAGGAAATTTGCAATTGATTTCAGGAGGGCACAAAGTTATAGTTGCACAAAAACATGTAATATCTTGCTGTGGCCAGAATCATCAATACCCTTCTAAAGCCCCCAGCTCCTGGGCAGTTTAGGAGGTTACAGTCCCTAAGGGTTTGCCTGGCTGCCAGGCAGGTGTTACTGCCCTGGTAACAGAGATGACAGAATGGGTGCCAAGTCAGTGATTCTCCATCACATTTTGGAGTCTGACATGTAACTTTCGCTTGCCACCAGCTTTCCTTTACTTCAGTGATACGGGCTGTGAACTGCACGAGCTGTTCTGTCCCGTCTTGCTGTGGGCTCTACCTCCAGCACTGGAGAGCCTCGATTGCCCAGCACCAACAGCCAAAACTCACAATTTGACAAAGAGCTCTAATTCTCACTCATGTACCAAGAAGCAAACCATGCCCTGAACCATGCCTGTTGGCAGAAGAGTAGTACAGCAGTGAATTAGAAAGACTGAAACACAACACAGAAAATTTTGGTTTGCAGAACAGTCCCTGTCTCTATTTTTTCTACCAGACCTAGCTGTGGGCAATGGTTTCCTCCTGGTGGCTAGTATAGGCAGAGAGGGAGTTGACATAGCATTTTCAGAACCAGTTTGTAACAATGTCTCAGTCACAAATTCCAGCAGAATTAGCACAACAAAGGGCAGCTGTTGTATGTATCTTCAATACTGAACTTAATACAATGTGAAGCAGCAAATTGGGACTTTCATTTTGCCTCACAGTTAAGGAAATTTCACTGCAATCTCCTGTACCTGGAGGTCTTCAACTATATTGCCAAAACCCAAAGACAACACATTTCCTCTATGAAATGTAAACATAAAGCAGTTCAAAATCTGGCCTGAAGTTCCAATCTGTAATATTTTTAACTATCCCAACTGAACACAGAACAGTTTCCCTGCCAAGGAACTCTGCAGGGCAGCAAAGCAAAAGAATAGCTTGTTTTCTATAAAAATGGTAAAATTTTTAGAACATGGAACCCTACTGGATAGTTTTCCATGAGGATTAAAATGTCTGTTTGGAACATACAAGTCTCTGTAAAATGTTTCTCACAGTAGTTGAGATAATTGTTCATGGCTATTGCCTTGGTGGGAAGTATACCCATTGAATTGAGTCTTAAATGCTAAAACAAAGAAAGCTCATAAGCACAATAGAAAAGCAGGCAGTGCCTGGATTTCAAAAACGAAAACAAAACTCACTTTACCTCTTAGGAAAAGCTTTGTAGAAATGTGCTTAGTACAAGTCGCAAAAAATTACAAGTATGCCAGCATTAGTAGCCAAGAAAGCCTCACTCCTTTTAAAGATGAAAAGACAGAGCCAATTTCAAATTATTCTTGTCTTAGTGTAACATATATAAGAAATAAACAAAAAGCAAGGGACTGAAGTCATCCCTGGACACCACAGATGGTGCACATTTCCAAAGTGCTTTTGTGTGTACAACCAAACATTCTCCTTTTAACCAGTCACGTTTCAGTTGTTTGAAAGGCTACCTGGTTCTGTGAGTTACTGAAGTGGCCAATGAGCACCGCTGTTCTCCGCCAGTGATGATGATCTCCAGTGCAACTGAGCTCCCAAATCAAATTGGGAAATTATTGTTCCTCCTGGTTATGCATCAGGCTTCTTAAAGACATTCAGCGCTTTACTTGCAAAACTTCTGTTACACTTGAAGAATTATTCCCTGGGTAACTTTTTCCATCACTACCTACCAAAAGAAGTTATGTAACCTGAAGCAATCCCAATAAAATGAAAAGACGTGCCTTCCCTCTGCACTGCAGACCTACCGTGGGGCGCATCTTGTCGAAGTTGCACAGATTCCACAAAGCATTATCATTTATTCTGCTTATGGATCTATCTGCATCACGACTGATGGATGACCACTGCTGAGGTCTAAATGTTCTGCAGGGCCAAACTGCCTTTTTTGTAAGTATCTCAAAGTTGAGGAGCTCAGTTTAAAGGAATTCACTGTCTGGGTTTCACCCCAAACTGCTGAGCACTGGAATTCCACTTTAGGCAAAACATTGTGGGTTTTGGGTTGTGCAACCAACTGCCAAGAGGTAAAAAGAAATAGGGAACAATTTCTTTCAACATAAACATTTGAGGCTTTTCCATTTCCTTGAGTATCAACTTCTTAAAAGCATACCACTTCCGCCAACCAACAGTTCCCAAATGCCCTCCTGCATCCCTCAGTGCCCTCCCCCGGCCTCGGGAGGATCTTGCCTACAACAGCAGAGCTCTATTCCCAGTCAGAATCCCCCAAAAAGAGGCTTAAAGGAGAGAGGCTTTCTATATCAGAAGTCAGATTAGGAAAATGCTCTTGGTTTTCATCTAGTCAGTTTTACAGTATAAATAGTAACATATTTACCACTGCTTTTATCACAATCTGTCAAAGTACCCCGTACCTACTAAAAACTGCTGTAGCACTATGAAGTGGAATGAGTAGAAATAATTCTAGGTTTATTACTGAAGTGAGGGTGTTGTTTACACTTAGAAGATCAATCTCAGTTTCATAACAGTCAGAAGCCTGAAGTCATCAAACATGTGGCAATTAAACATTTTTAGGAAAGAAGGCGAATGTAAATCAGAGATTGAAGGAGACATTTGCAGAAAACATGGTGAGTTCCTACGGGTTTCTATTTGCTCTGGAATTTTTGGTCTCAGCAGGACTATAAGCATCAAAAGTTTTAATGAACATTAACAAACTATAATTCATGTCTCTATTTTATCTGCACAGCCCGACTTCACATGAGATTTGGCAACTGAGTCCCAGGCTTGGCACCAATCTATTGTGTGCTCTCTGCTCCGTACGCTGCTCACCATCTGTCCAAGCAACAGCCCGAAAAGCTCCCCTGTCGCAGTCCTATAGCGCTCTGCATTATACATGCTGCTTGCAGCTGCCCCCGACACGCTGGGACAAGGGGAGCACAGGCCAGCGCTGACCTGAACCAAACAGTTCCTGATCCATCTTGCACGTTTCCTACAAAAGCGGGTCTGGACCAAGCCACTGCTGTAGTATTTCGGAGAAGCCATGCCATTTTATTTAATGGCTGATTACTTAAAACATTAAATGTGAAGAAAGGAGGACCCGCATACTCCAAAAGGGAAGTGGAACATATGACTTTCCATGAAGTTATAATGAATATTCCCAGGACCATCTTGCCAATTTTAAGAAATCCCTCATTAAGCATTTAATTTCACAGCATTTTTTTTTCCTGGAAAATGCAACTCCAGTAAAGATTTGATGTTTTCTTTAATTTATAACTTTATTTGGAACAGATACTACAGCATGCTGGTATACCTGCATAAATAGATGTAAAATAGATTGTGAGGGTATGCGCTGATACTCAAGGGGCAGGGGGAAGGAAGGGAAACTCAATCATGAGAGTTACAACCGATTGCCAAAAGGACGACCAACGTATAAATGTAGACTAAATTAGTGGTAAGGATTTATCTGAAATGGCTCTGCCTGTGAAAGGTAGTAATAAATATTACAAACACCTAAATATATGTGTGTTTGTATGTTTTATCTGGGAAATTCACAATCCAAGAACATTGGCAATTATTTTTCTCCCTTAAGAAATGACACAAGCAAAGCACAGAAGGATGATCAATGTGTCTCATGGCCTAATGGATAAAGCAAGACAGAGCAATAGAAATCTGGGTTTTACTCCTAGCTCTGCCACCAGCCTGCTGTATGTCTTTGGACAAGTCTGCGGGCCCCAGTTTCCCCACCTGTAGAGCACTGGGCTCCTTGGTATCAAGCTTCGAGCTGGAGACACTGGAGTAGATTTGCTCATAGCCAACCTACCTCTAGCATAGCTGCTGTTGAACTGGAACTATGATGTCCATCTGGATTTTTCTTGCCCTTGCAGAATTGCCTGATACGCCTGTGCCCTGCTCTGCAAGGCTCCCAGCAGAAGGCACAGTATTTTGTGGGCTAAGCAATACAGAAACGCAGGAGCAGCTTGAAGCTAGTGCTGCTCCCAAGCCAGAAAGCTCTTCTGAAGCCTGGACGGTTGGGAAGCAAATACATTTAGATCCAGATGGGCTTATTAGCTCTAACTCTTTAGGAACCATCCAAAAATCTGCGCTGCCCCCAGCAGAAGCATTCAGTGTGTTCACTCTAGACTTCCTCCAGCTCTTCACTGAGAGACTGCAGCGCAGCAAAGGCCGGGCTGGCTCACCATGTGCCTCAGCTCTCTGCTGTACAAAAGCAGTGAGAGCACATCCTGCCCAGGCAAACCAGAGACCCAGCTCTATTCCTCTGCCTCCCTGCCACACAGATAAATGGCAGGGAATGTGCTATTATTTACCTCCTCCTACAAATGCCATCACAGAGAAGATGTATAGGTTTGAATTATTATATTGGAGGAAGGAATCTCTTTTCAGAACCCGAGTATCGTACACTATATCCAAATGTACTCTGTCAAAGCCTTCTTGCTTATTCATACCAGCGGTTCCATTGAAATCAATAAGGCAGACAAGACTTGGCCTGCCATTACTCAGCTAGGAGCAAAGAGAATGTCATTTTCAAGGACTACACTCACTGACTACAACAAATTAGTCTCCAGCGAACTTGCGTACATTTGGGTATTTTGTTTTATTGATGGCTTTAGAAGTTGTTAAACACCTGGCTCTTGCTACCTAGAAAGATTTAAAACAGAGTATTTGTGGAGAAAAATAAACAATCATATGGATGAGTGAGGCCTTTGTGTGCTGGCTAACTAAAAGTTTGAGCACTAACAAAACGTAGCTGCAAACCTACTAACTTCAGGGCTTAAATCTGCAGGGATATCAGCATGGCTTTACCAACCAAGTGTTTAGTATCTTAATTTCTTCTTCCTGCTTGCATAGTACCCTTGGCCAAATTTTCAGTTTATGCTTTCTACGTGCAGAGCTCCCACACTGTTTCAATCCGTAATGAATATCACTACAAAAATAATGACTACACCAATAAAAATTGTGAGTTGAAAGAAAATTATAATATGTTCTCATTAATCAATTGATTTTTAACTGACTTTTATTTGGTTTATATTTAAGTGGACTCTCAAAACACAGAAAGGGTAGACAACCCTTCCTGAAAGATCACCGTGATTTAGCATCACGTCTTTCAGATGCTTTGAAAGTCACAATTAATTCTTCATTTTAAATATTCAATAGCATGTATCTAGGAACATTTTTCACTTGGTTATATTAACATGCTCTGACAAGTGAATATAATAATGAGATTAACAGTCCAGCTGTGAAACAAAACTCAAGTTCTGCAACTTCTGCCAGATGAGCAGTTATGATTTGGCATGTTTGGTGAGCTGCTTTGGCTTGTCCATTATCCGCTCATCCCCCAGCAACAGGAATGTGAGGAGTCTTCAAAAACCACAAGACACGTCTGTGTATTCATGTCACTGTGAAGAGCCTGTACCACAAACCCACGAGTCTCTGAAGATCTGGTCTTTGACTATTTCCTCTCTTTCAGGAAAACGCAAAAGCTAATAGCAAAACTTTGAATATGAAAGAACTCTTGACTGGTTTAAAACGCATAGATAGAGTTGTATAAATCATAGGGCAATGGGACATCAACTGTGGGCACAAATGCTTTGTCATCTAGGACTGAGCCTTAAGAGTGGGTGCTCCATAGGAGGGGTTGCAAAGATGAACACTATGTTTTCATCAATGACCTGGAAGCAAATACAAGATCACTTGTATTTTCAGGTGACAAATTGTGGCTCAGTGATACATCATGAGGAGGACAAGCCAGTGGAAATTATGGGGATCACTGGCAAGTCATGCCCAGTAAAATTACCTACAGTTTAATTTAGCCAAATGCAAGGCCTTTAGAAACGAGAAACACAAATCTACTTGCAGGAAGGGGGATGTTTCTGCGATACCGGAAAGGATCTGCACTATTGTGAAGAACTATACACAGACATCTACACATAAACACCAGCTCCCAGTATTATCTTAGCTTCATACATAATTACATCATTATGTATGAAAATGCTAGTTAATTCCTTAAATGGGAACACTGAAGGGCAACTGAACAAGAAGTAGGGAAGTGTACTTGTGAGACCTTGGTGCTGGCACACAGTGTGTTCATGTCTTGTTTTAGAAAAAAATGTAGAGAGCCCCACAAACTTGACTACGGGAGAAAAATTATTCTAGTGAGACTACAAAAATCTCAATCCATTTAGTTTATAAAAAAAGAAGATTGACAAGTGACTAGTTTATACAGTGTAAGCACTTTGCCAGGGAGAAAACTAACACTGGGTACTCACAGTCTCTCTTCTCTAGCAGGGAAACTACACAAGAAGAACTAATGGCTGGGAACCGAAGCCTGACAAATTCATTTGGGAAACAAGGCATTGCTTTTGAATGCTGAGCCAAGAAATATGGTGAGTTCTCCATTTCTTTACTTTTCAGTTGGAGGATGCCATTGGAGAATAAGCACTGCACAGACACAAGTTCTTGGGCTCAGTCTGAGTACCAGGTAAGCTCACATACAAGGGATCAAATACAATGATCTTCCTGATTCTTCTGATAAATTTATCTACATATGGCCTTTTGCAACACTCAGAGATGTGATAGCTTCCTTCAATCATCAAACACCACAGTGCAGCCACAGGGACAAATTTGCTGCTGACAGGTAGTAACAGCTTTCACAATAACCAGACCTGAAAATTGTCTGCAATCACTGCTGCTGAGGGGATAGGTTATATTAGTAAACTTTTAATATTATGCTGTGAAGGACAACTAATTTAGTATTATTAGTTCCTCCACGGTGATATTTCCCACAATATCGCATTGACAATTTCATACTCTTCTCTGAACTGGATCTAATTCTGCCTAGCCCCCCTTAAGGGGCTTCCCAAAACCGTTCAGTTCACTTTAAGCACACCAGAAGACTTGCAATAGTACTATAGATTGGCTCCATTGTTGACCAGCAACAAACACAATACTGCCAAGCGTGGACAAAATTTACAGCATGCCACTGTAGAAAAGAAGGAAATTCCAAGTCCAAAAGCTCAACAAAATATACTGGGAAAACCTGCTTCAGGATTTCAGATTACTTAGGTACCCTGTGACAAACACTATAAAAGATCCAAAAAGAAAGCTGTCTGGCCTAAACCACGACAAAAGACTTGTGCCTGCATGTATATATTAGGTAGCACCTCACTGTGTTGGGAACGTGTTTAACTCATATCCATGTTGCTTTTGTAAATCGTTAGGGATGTCCCTAAATTACCTCTCTTTGATAATTTTAATTTCTCCAACGAAGCCCTTATGGACTTAAAGGTGATTTTCCATTAGTGAAAAATCCAGTCAGATTTTGGAACAGGCCTTGAAATAGGAAACATCCACTCATTTTTAAATGAGGCATTGCAAAAAGAGGAAAGAAATTAACTCAAAGAGCATCGCTTCTGGAACATAAAATGTGTTCTAATGTTCCAGTTCTGGTCATGTCTCCAAAGGTTTGTTAGCTGATTTCACTTAAATTAGCTCCAATTGGAAAAAAAAAAAAAAAGAAGAAGCAGAAAAAAAAAGAACTGCAACAAGCTGGCTTGTGAGATCTGTAAAACAAGCTGAGAATTTGCTTACTCATTTTGCTTTACTATTACATGTAAAACCTGAAGAGGGGAGCTGCTCAAACATTCCTTAGACATTTGTCTGTCTACTATGCCCATATCAACTGCTGGTAAGCAGAGTCACTGCAGTAACAGCGGTATGGCATGCTTCCCCAGCCCAGGATTACTGCAGCATGTGTTTTGCCATGAAATACCTGAGAGGTGCTGACAATCCCCTGGGCTAAATGCCTGAACAAAGCTTAACACGTCCCATGCCAACTCCCCAAACTGCATTTCAGCGATGCATGGGCTCTGGCAGGTCAACAGTATATGCCAGATGGAAATCCCTCACACCTTATGTGCATAGCAAAGATGTCACTGAGGACACCACCATAGGACCTGACAGGGTTTGGTCTCTCATGATGCACTGGTCATTGTAGCACCTGAGTGATGTTGAAGAATCCCTCTACTCCACACAGCTCCTGAATCATAAATTCTCGCAATCCTGTTCCTCACTGGCTGCCTACTGGGACAACTGAATTAGATGCCAAGGACCAGAATGATGGTGCTCTGAACTGATTTACCATTTTTTCCTCTCTCCTCAAGCACAGCAGAATTAGTCTTTTCTTACAGAAGTCAAAGCTGTAGTTAGTTTAACTGCTGAATGATGAACAGTGAAGATGAAGGCACTCTACAGCAACATCACCAAGCACCCTAAATGGAGAGGTACTCCTTTAATGCAAGGTACTATAGGCACCTGAAGCCTCTCTGTCAAAGAAAACCTTAGCATATGACTTTTTGGAAAGCAGGTTGCCAAAAATACAGGTTTCTAGTGGAACTATTAAAAAAGTGCCAAGTTTATTTATTTTTATCCAAATGGGTTTCCAAACAAGAGGCTAGTCTGCAGTTCATGAAATGAATTAACAGATTTTCAAGTGCTGAAGCTAGCCGTCACTATTATCATCCAGTCTAGCTTCCGGTGTAACATAACGGTAGGATTTGGAAACGGAAAACACATAATCATTATGAAAACTGCAACAAGAAAGAATTACTCCATCTTTTGGGGGCTAAACCACAATCAGTGGAAGCTCCTCTTTTATAAGGAGAAGGCTGCAGTCATGAAAAGCTGTGGATTTGGTTGGCTGATTGTATCAGAAAGAGCTTTAGTTTCCATGAAGTGAACATGGGATTGCAAGGCCTGACTCTTCTGCAGGAAGTCCCTCCCTTGTGGGCGCACACATGGCTCAATCCCCACCCGGACCTCAATGGCTACAGCCCACTGAAGGATTAGTAGCAGCAGGTGGAATCCTTCTGGTGTCTCAAAGCCCTGGCTGGAGAGGACCATGTTTTGTATTCAAGGCCTCAAATCATCTCTTCATCTCTATTTGGCAAAGCACAAATGAGCAGGTAGCAACAGAAAGAAGTCCCAGATTTGATGCCGACCAAGGGATATAATCATATGCTTGAGTATTCAGCAATGGACTTCAGCACAATCTTTGCTGAATTGAGCCCTAAAACTTCAAGTTTTACTGACTCTGTCATTACAGCAAAGAGGTAACAGATTGCCGAATGCACCACACACACCACTAGCAACCTGCTTGCGGTCCCTCCTTAGCCCTGTATGCTTTCCCTGTAAACCCACACAACTATGTGATTTCTAGGTAACTGGAAATTGTCAGTGCCTGGTACTTGGTAGGGTGGAGGGGAAGGATTGGTCTTGAAAATAGGTGATAATGAGAACTAGCATTCCAAGCTGGTTTTACTAGAACAGAACATGAGGATTTGACCTGAGCTGTTTCATGGCACTAAGTCACAGAGAGAGCAGATAAAACAACAGATGGCCCCACACAGCTACAAAATGACCAGTACTTCCACTACTCTCAAGCAACGATGGGATGTTGTTTTTCCTCTGGAGGAATTAGGGTGGCCAACCAGCACCCAGATAGTTAAAAAGGAGCTGGACTAAAGAGAGTTTCAGAAATCCCTGGAGTAGGCAGATAAATTTAGCAACTACAATTCAAACAGCCACTGATTTCAGCAGGACGAGAATTAAACTCCCTGGTCACTGCCATTGTATTTTCCTCATCATTTTCTCCGCCTTTTAAAAGCTGAATTTTCTGATGTGTGCAATGGGCAGGGCAATAATGAGAAGTGGTTCAGTGCTGTGACCTCAGAAGGTCCATTTTGGCAGTGGCAGGAAGGTAGAGCAGATACTTCTCTGACTTCTTTTCGAATGTGTTCCTAAAGTAGTATAATTTCTTTGGCTTCAGAGGTAGCAAAGGAAAACTATTTATTAGATTGACTGCTGCTATTTCATCTATTTAATGTTGCTGGTATAATGTCTCTACCCATTTTGTGACTTGAGTTCTTATTTATGCTTCTAAATCTGTGCTTAACATTTTACATTATTACAGAAATAAGCTTCTTTTAAATGTTCTGCTATTTTTTATTTAGTTTTATTAGAACATGCAAATCCTCACTGGCTTAGCTTCCAAGTGAACACGTCAACTCCCAACCCCTTTTTTCTTCTGAAATAATGGTTTTATTGTCTGTGGCATTTTGCAAGTTGTTTTTTTCTTACAGCCTGGTCTTTTTGGGTTACTTGTAATGTGCCATCTCAAACTGCCTTACTGGTCACTCAGGAAGATGAATTCAGCAATTACAGATTTGTCTTTAGTGGACTGAGGCACTTTTGAACCACCTCTAATTACATCCTGGAGTTACCCAGGGTTCTGCCCTCTGCTAAGGCACCCCATTTCCATAGAAGATCACAAATAGCACCTGAATTCCAGTTCCTGAATCCTTGCAGGCGAAGTACTACTGATGCCCAGCCACTGACTTTACCTCACCAGCCCTGTTCACCTAAGCACGACACGCGATTCTCCAACACACTCAGGTCTGAGTCCACACAAAAGCATCAGAAGAGCATAGCCTGGCCCAACGGAATAATTGATTTAAATCAGATTTTAATTCCTCCCCAGCAGATGGAAACAAATGCAGAACGACAACAACTAACCGCTGTGGCTACAGAATGTGGTCTTGTACCATGTAAAACCAGTGAAAGAGTTTATTTTAACTGCCATTAGCATCAGATCAAGCCCTCCATAGTCTGTCTTCAGATCACTTCCTGCTTTTTCTTTCCCCCCAAGAAGGAGTCGGTGCCTTATTTCCCAAGAACAGTGGGATGTTAACAAATGAGTTCTTGAAAAGACCCTACATCCAAAGCTATTCTTTATTTTCTTTTCAGCAACTTCTGAATCAAATGTGAGATTTTCAGTTCTCCCTTAAATTCTGGCAACAGGCTATATCCCTCAATTTCTATCTCTGAGGAAATTATTTTTGTATATAGCCTCAGCTCCCTTCTCTTTCCAGCCCCTTGAATAGCAAACCATAGTCAGTGTGTACATAAGAAATATCTTTTATAGCTGTTGAAGGTTGCAGCTCACTGTTTCTCTTTCTTAGACTACTTATTTAGCAGCTCTCTTCCACCTACAGATTTCTTCTTTAAGATTACTCATATTTTTCTCTAGGGGGAATGATTTCAGAGGAGCAGTTCTTGACAGGAGAACAAATGTTTAAGACCTGAACCCATTACTTTTACATTCCTGGCAAGAATAAGAATTCATAGTCACCTTTTGTAAAGTAAGAACTTAAATCTGACTTCCAAAAAGTAGAAAAGATGTTAGGAAAGAAGAAGAAGCCAGGAAAGATGCTTTTTCCTCTTCAGCCTCCTTATTCATTTAACTGGCGTGCATCTCAATGCTTTCAGGATAAATTTTGGCAGCATCAAAACTCAAGATCCCAGAATCCCTAATTTGCAAAACAGTAACAAACTACATGGACAAACTGGAATTATGGAGTGCCACCAGCCAGCAAGGTAGGAATTAATTTACATTACTCTAACATGAATTTAAATTAAGCAACACCTGATTATGCACATCCCAGTACACAATACTAATGCAGTGCTATTAATAATGCTTATAAATGTTTGGGCCAGCCTAATTCTAAGATTCATCATAACAAAGCAGAGCATATTGAACAACTCCAGAGTACATTTGTTAAAGTATCTGAGTGAATTAGTACTTGGTGTTCCATTGATTTTTCCCACAGATGTCTAAATCACTAATGTATATTGCCAAACACCATGTGGCTGACACATCCCAACACTGAGTAAAACACCAGGCACCCGGTTAGTCCTTTCAGTTCAAGCAGCTGAGAGTGCCTGATTTTAAATCTGTCTGAGGAGAGAAGGTAAACATGCGCTAACAACCTTTGCTGAGCAGGGAAGTTCTTCCAGGGAGTCCCTCTGAATACATTACAATGAACATATAAACCAGGAGGGAAGGCAGGTCACACATGCAATCCCAAAGGAGGTGAAACAGTTAAACTGAGAGCACAAAGGGTTTATGGTATTTTGGTAAAATAACAATTTCATAATGTTTTCATACATCAATACATACTCACCTGGGATTGCCTGTGTTCTTATCCCCAAAATACGAACTGTGTCAGAAGGATGACTAATACTCTGTCAAGCATCTGACTTGATATGTGAAGGTCTTCCAAAACCAGAAGGAAGGCACCAGTTGCCTTCCTCTCTGATTCTGTACTAGCCAGTAGAGACAACGGATGCACCAGCACGTTCCCCAAGCTCTCCTGTCGCCTGGGAGCCTGAGCTGAACTGAGTGATGGGCTTTGCGCTGGGAGTAGTTTGTGACTGCTGTCAGTCTTTTGTGATTACAGCCAGCGAGGTTCTTCCCTCTGACAGGATGTAAGGGCAGATTCTTCTGGTGGAGATGCAACTTTTATTTGCAAGTACCCAGTAGTAAAAGTACCCAGTGTTTTCACATTAGAACAACACAGAACGGACAAGCTACTCCGTAACAGGAAAGGATACTTTTCAGTATAATCAGACCTCCTTTAGGGCTTCCACTAGTACAAAACCATATTGCAATGTAGCAACCAATCAGTCACTTTTTCACCTCTTCCTTCACTAACATCTTTTTAACCATCAAAATTTTTAGCACACATCTGACTCTGGGCAGCTATTCTACATATTAGAATCTTCCTACAGGAGATCTTGGGCTCAGCACCTCTTCATTTTATTATAGCAGTGGTGAAAGAGCCATGTAAAGCCTCTTCATATCAGCAATTGTGTCAGTCTGTGTAGTTTTTATCTCCCTAGACAACTGCCACCACTAGAAAAAGAGGCTCAGGAAAGATGATATTCATTCTTTAAAGCTGACAGCTGTAAAACAAGGTTCTTAGGACTGCAAAGAGAAAGACACCTCAAAGATTGGTGTACGCTAGTAATCAAGTAAGTTGCATGTTTCTTTTTAATTCTCAGCTGTCTGTGGGCTTTTTCCTTTCCCAGCACTGCATCTGACAGTTGATTGATAGAGATTAGGTGCCACTCACAATTAAAGCTGCAGGAAAACTATAAAGATCATGTTTCTTTTGATGTCTGTGTATCGCTCTCTGAGCTTGTAATTGAAAGCCCATTTAATAGGTTACAAATATCTAGACAATGATGATAGCTTACCAAAAGCTTCACAGTGTTGGGATTTAGCATAAAATGAAAGTCTGCAGGTAAGAAGGTTCAGATTATCTTCTATTGTACTTTACAAAATGCTTAAGTGCCCTCTACGTACATGTGCCTCCACCCTGAGAACTAACCTGGTCCCTTTGCTGTGTGTTCTCCATGTCCTTGCCTCTTTCATGGTGACAACGTATCAAGAAGACAGGACAAAGAGATCCAACAGTGCCAGGCACCAGCCTGTGACTAAGATGAGAGTGGCAAAGCCCAAGTGGTGTGATGAAGCATCCTCCCAGCAAGCTGACCACTGGCTGCTTTTCATTCACCTCAAAACTTCAAAAGAGGACAGAGCTGGGAATCTGCAGACAGGCCGGGGAATGACAGTATGTCAGGAGAATGGGACACTTCGAGGAACTGATGTGTGGAGGCTGAGCTGTGAAGAGGGAAGATCAAGTCCCGACTGGAGTCGCTGTTGAAGAGTGGGCACAAAATCGCTCTGGAGAACTGCAAGGGTATGGAAAGGGTACAGCTGTGTGCTTGCTCATCCTGCTGAGACACACATCTATGACAGAAGCAGTTATGCCATTCTATTGTTTTCCAGAGTCTTACAGCTCCGACTTTGAGTGGCAGCCAATCCCTCCCAAATCCCCACTGCAGCAGTTCCCACTTCAACATGTTCATGGGAAAGTGCAATCCTCACATCACAGTGGAGAGACTGTGCGAGGCTCAGACGGCCAGAACGCTACGGCAGAGCTGGAGACAGCCCCAGGCAGACAGTGGAGAAGAGCAAGGAGATAGCAGAGACCCAGTCCAGACCTGTGCAGGCCAAGGGGAGCTTTCTCCATCAACTTCCTCAACAGCAGGCTCTGGCGGGGCAGGTGAAGGACACAGAGTTGTGAAAACGGTTTGAAAATTTCCTACTTGCACTATTTTCCTAATTGGGCTGTTTTCAACTAGATTTTATTAGTCACCCTCAGATGACACATCCAAGTCTATTTTGTTTTACAATTCTCTTGAGATGACCTAATCGCATAAAATATAGGGAGGTTGTTCATGTCTAATCAGATGGCTGTGTGATTAACTCATTCACAAGCACTTTAAAGGCAATTTTATAAATGTATGTAAAGGCCTTTGTCTCCAAACTTGAAAAGTCTATTTCAGTGTGTGTACACAGTCAGGCTGAGTCACTCCCTTTCTGCTAGTCAGCGAAAAGACATCCCATTATAGGACACTGAACTCTTATCTATGTGCTGGTTACATTTATAGTTCAGAAAGACTCAGATTATTTATTTATTTTTGCCTGCTGCACAGATTTAGTGCCTGGGGACAAATGAGCTAGGTGACACCAGTGTCAGGCCCGCCCCGAAACTATTTTTAAAAACCCAGCTTTTAAACCCAACTTCCTCCCTTATAGAGGAGGCAGCACTGCACAGTAATATCAATAACCAGGGAGGCCTTGTTCCAAAGGGTTGGAACTCGGGAAGAATAGATGCAGAGCCCACTTATACCTTGTATTGAAAAATCCTGTGCCTCTCCTGTACAATGGTGAGGGCAGTAGTTTCTCTGCCCTTGTCCATGTGTATGTGCCATACCCTCTGCACTGGCATCCCAGTCCTGCGTGAAGCTTTCAGGACACTGGAAGCACTGAAATAGTCAGTTGCACTACGGTAGCACTTACAGGTCCCACCCCACTGTAGAAGAGTTAAATATAAAGAATACTGCTTCAACACAGAAATGCCCTTTTTAAAAAAAGTAGTAACATAACTCTTCCTTCCTAAGGAAAATACATATACCTACTCAAGAGCTTTACACTAGGTTTTCCCCTGAGTTTTATAATGTGGCTGAGACTGTGAGTGAACAGCAGCATGCAGATTCCAAGGGGAAGGCTTATGATTCTTAGTAAAAAATAAGTTTGATTATGAGAAGAACAAAGTGCTTCCTGAGTCAATAGCTCTGAGCCAAGTAAAGCAAATGTAAGGTATAATTCTGCCCCAGGTTATGATTAATTTTGTCATAAGAACAAAGACAAAACTTGCAGCCAGTGAGTGAAAGTACTATAACAAAACATGACACTTAGCAGATTTAATTAAATACAAATTTCCTAAATCCATTTTCCATGATTACTGTTATTCTTTAGAAGCTGATTAGGCAATAGCAGATGTCACCACTGTACGGATCTAGATACACACACACAAATATCATAATTAGAAGATTTCTTAGGTCTCATTAAAAGTTGTCTGCTGAGGAGTGAAGAAGAAGGTTTGATCTGAATATTTTTCAACATTTAAACCAAACCCAAACCAACTTACTACCAGAATCAAACTGTAGCTCTCCACCACGGGGATTATTTGTAGCAAAAAATTCAAAAAGGCCTTGACTTGCAAACACTTTGGGTGCACAGGGGCCACGCGTACTCTGTGCAAGCAGTAGGCACACAGAGACCTGTGAGGCACCACGCGGACAGATCAGAACTGAGTGCTGCACAGTTGGCACCACATGGTTTAATATCTCAGATAACGCTGCTTCCCAAATTCAGCCCCGCTTCTCTAGCTGGTGTTCACGTGACTCTGCCAGAGTCCGGTGCTATCACAGAGCTGAGATAACTCTGCTTTGCATGGGGACTGCACTTCCGTATGGTGAACTGCAACGTAAGGGACTGCCTTGTTGTCTCACAGTCCCAGGGCCTCATTTTGGCTGGGCGGAGGAGAGATGGGACCAGACCTCTCACTCTGTTAACAGAGTTGCTCTGCATGTCTCTGAATCTCACTTCTAGGGCACTCCTAGAGAAGACCAATTTTTTGATTAGTTGGGAAGAAGATACAACCTTGAAAACAGCAGAGTTTGGTCTTCATATTAAAAACTTACAAAAGCTGGCTGAGGGAAACTAATCTTTAACCCACTCTCTTCTCTCTGTACCTACTCTTCCTTGCAGCTCACCATCCCCCCATGCAGGCCTAGTTGAACTAAAAAGGTCATACAGAAAGCATCTGCTAACTAGACTGCCAGACAGCTCATTTCTTGTAGAAGGTGTGCTTAATTTATGTTCAGCAAGCATCGCTGCTGAAATCATGTAGGGCAACTCCGTGTTTCAAGTGAAGCATGGGGGCCTAAATAAATAGGGCTTTACCATTAACCCTTCAAAGAGGCCAGGTCCAAAACCCACTGAAGGCAAAAGAAAGATCTTACAATTTTAACAGGCTTTGAGTGAGTCACCAAAAGTATTAGGCCATGTTAGATACTGTCTCAGCACTTGTACACTGGGGTGTGCACAGCAGTAATAATACCATAATACATATTTCAGCTGTATTTGCATTAGCAACATATCTATTTTGCAATAAACGAACCTTCAACTTGTAAAAAACAAATTAGTCGAAAAGGTTAAGTGTCTTCCCTCTGTTTAATAAATGCAAATTTATTTAGCACCAGTGAAATGCAGTTTGTACTACCAATCTGCATGTCCGAGTAAGACCAAAAACAACATTTAACACCTTTCCTTACATTACTAAGTTGCAATAGACCTGGTAGAAGAAAACTTAAAACCAAGTTTCCTTATTCAGGCAGGAGTTGGGGGGAGGGCAGGAGAGGAGGAAATCCCCAAGTGATAACAGGATAACACAGAGACTAACACAATACAGTTCGCTGGGATGATGGCACTATGTCCCATGTAAATGTCTTATAAGAGGATTTTCAAAAAGCAGCTACACAATCGGAAGACTCTCTGGTTTCCATTGAAAAACCAGGGATATTCATACTTGTCCAGCAATTGGATTTGTGTTGAAAATTCCATCTCCCTCTCAGCCTATGAGTTTCTTTGGTAAGTCTGTCTGATTTTTTTTGCACTCCTCAAGTGCTGTCCTTCCTTTCACTATCATTAACTAAACCCACTTCCTGCCGAGTAGTGTACAATTGCTGAATTCTGATACATGAGCTGAGTCAGCTCCTGGATGTCTACAGCTGTTTTCTTTTTTAATTCCATTTCTCTTTCTGCTGAGCTGCTTCATGCTATTATTGTTATTCCCTTCAACAATGGAGGCAGGTCTCTCTGTATCAATGCATAATAGGTTTGTTGCAATAACAAACAGTCTTTTCAAGACATCTCAGCTTCACTCAAATGAAAAGTACCCACTTTGGAAAGAGAAAACCCAAAGGTGATTATTATCTGACTTGAAAACAAAAAGATGAGAATCAAATTGCTCACATGGGATTCAAGTAATATTTAAAAGGTAAAAATGCATGAAAGATTGATGCCATTTAAAATTTTACGGTTCTAAGTGAAGTTTTAGACATTTAAATTAAATGATGCATCTGTACACAGGAAATATCTAAGATTAATAACACGGTGAAGACATCAGCTCTTGCCACAGCAATAAAAGAAATTTTCAATGCAAACCCCTGAATGATATTTAACTACTGTGGAACTGATTTCTGTTTAAAAAGCTGGAGGAAGTATAACTGCATAGCAAATATCACCCTGAAGTTTACACGGAACTCTGACCTAGGATAATGATCAGTGTTTACCAGGAAGGGAAAATGGACCACTCTGCTCCCTGCTGCCGGACAGTCTCCTTCCTGCCCTGGGAGGTGCTTCTAAACCAGCCGAGCCTGTGGCACTGCGATACCCGCGGTGGAGCCCAGCCAGGTTCACAATGCGACTGTGAGCAGCAGCCACAAAAGAAGTGCTTTTGAAAAAACAGATAATCCAGCTCAGGATTAGCAACTACTGTGTAGCTGTGGAGTTTATTCAACTGAATACAAGGCTGGCTGCCCTCAATCCAGCTTTTAAACAGGTTTTGGCTTTTGGCCCATTTCCACTTCAAGGCCATTTTTAAGATGATTTATCTCTCCCTTAATAAAGACAAGCCCATTTCCTCATCATGAAAATTTTCTTTACATGGACAGCAAGAACCCTCCGCATACTTTCTTAGTGCTACAGAAACACCACAGAGACTAGTGGGATTTGGCAAATTCACCTTGGCCTAATTTGTCCTTATCTGGGATCATCAGGTCTTTTTAAGAGGTATCTTGATTTGGCTCCAAGATAACAGATCCACTGGTGAGGTAAGTCACAACTAGCACTAGCTGTTTTCTATCCTCCTCATAGGTCAGATGCTACAATTAAGTACTTTTCTATAGACAGAGTGAAAGCAAAAGTTTAAACTTGTTCTTTCCTACAGCTCACCTCTAAACCGGACTAACAGAGCTGTCTGTGTCCCAGACCGCAGTTGGTCTCTGCCTGGCCAGCTGGATCAGAGAGGTTGGGTCCAACTGTGTTTGTCTATGTAGATAAGCCCCAAATAATGACAGAAAACGTAACACCTCTGAGAGGCTGAATATTCATCGTCAATGTGATGGCTTATTATTTGGTCAAACTGAACAGATTTTCTGGGGAATGCCAAATGAACATTTCGGAAATCCATGTTAACTTTCCTCTCCAAACTAGCAAGTTTTTGTTTACAAAGCCCTAGTTAAATAGAGTATTTTATTTTGCTTTGCTCCCACATACATCTGCTAGGATTTAAATTGTCCAGGGCAGACTCCCCCAGAAACGGAAATTTGAGTTCAAAGGTTACATTTTACCCATTTAAATGAAGACAAATGAAACCAGTGTTTTATAGTGGAGAGTGTCCAGCAATCTTAATAAGACAACAGTATGAGCACTGCTTATAAAGCAGAAAGTCTGCTGCCACTTTTTAGCAACCATTTAGTGAAGGTGAACACCCATAAAGTGCATGCCAAATATGCTGTAGTTGGAAAGAACCAGCAACAGAAGTGCAAGATTTCATGTTGTTCATTCACACGTGAAAGAAAACAGTCTAGGACTTATTCCAGCCCTGGGGCAGGGGGGTGGGAGGATATTTATCACTTTGTCAGGTCATGCTGGACAGTCCTTGTTCTGTCAAATGAGCCAGGATACACTCTTGTTCCCGAGGCTGAGAGCTGAGGAAATGAGCCATGTTCCATAAAACTGGTGGTGCTGCCCTCATAGATCGTAAAAAAGTTTAACAAATTTAAAGTAATGAATTTGTTTGCAAATGCCAAATGCGGACTTTAAATCAGACAGCTATGAACGTATAGCTTTCTTCGCTTTCAGTGCAAGTGTGTTGACAGCATCAGTTTTACACCAACTGTCCATACCACATTTGCAGATACTAGGAAAAAAAACCCACAACAAACCCAAATCGTGGAACAGGAGGGAAAACTATGAAGTGATTGTCATTTCCATTAAAAACATTTGAACCTGGACTGTAGGAGTCACATAGAACTGGGTTTTAGCATACAAAGAAATAGTTCTGAGGTTGTCAAGTCATGTTTTGGACTGTTACCTGACAGCACAAGCTATATTCTATTTGCAGTTTTCAGATAAAGACAGATAATAAGTGATACAACATTGTGTTCATGTGAACATGAACTGAGCTGGTGTTCTGTGAGTAGAAATTAGGGCTCTAGATCAGACAGCCTCAATACTTCTGAACAGTGACTTTGTCTTAAACTTTCAAGGTATGAAGACATTCTTCGGCTATAGCGCGCTCCCAGTGATTTTGCAAAATATGGAAATAATGTGCCCCTCTGGCACGGAGGTGTTTCAAAATGAGATTTCAAAATGTTCTTAAGCTTTAAAAGTTCTGTCTGAACAAAGTACACCAATGTTTTCTGTAACAGTCCTGACACTCCACACAAAGTACAAGAGATGCAGAAGAAGAACTTCTTCCGGTCTATGGGAAATGAGAAATAGTAGTAGTCCCTAAGTTAGATCAGCTTCCCAAAAAATCTACCCAGAGGCTCAATTTATCTACAGGACTCAGTCCTTGGGCATGCTTTCCAACATCAACCATACATATCTCTGGGGGTTTTTTGAGAGAGAGTAAGCTTGCATACTTACTGGTCGGATAATTATTGGTTCATCTATAAGCAGTGATTAGATTTGTAAATCTAACTCGCAGCATCTAAATCACTAGGGTAAATGATTTGAAGAAGAAGCAGACTATTAGTGCTGTAAACCACTGAGCTGACTGGCACTTCCTGAAAGCGTTTTGCATAACACTAATTCTTTGAAAGCATTCATTTCTACAAGAAGCTACCACTTGGCACAATGTTAAACCCTTCTGCTTTGCCTTGGGCTGTTAGCTGACTAAATGAGCATTAATTCTTTGGAAATAACAAATACCTCTGAGATTACCACTTTAATGTTGAAGGGAATCTATTTTGGTACAGGGAATGTAGAGAAATATGATGCTAGTTTTCTGTAGTGTATTAATATTTCGAATTATCTCAAACACATATTTAAATGTGGTGGATGTGGCCAGGGTTGCAATATACCTACTCAAGCATCTTCTGTGGCTAAGGCAGCCTCTAAACTCAGGTCATTAGTTATCACAATCTGCCACAGATACAATGCCACAGAGCTCACCCCACACACACTGAAAAGATCCCATAAATTTCCACTAGTGTGTTCATAAATTGGGATGTTGGACCCTAAGTCTCTGGTGTACTAGCTATAGCCATTACTAGAAAACCAAAGTCAAAACCTGCCTGCTCCACAAGGCCAGAAGAAGCACAGAGGCAGGAGGATCCCTCCTACAGAGAAGGGAGAGGTTTTGCAGGTGGAGGACAGCTCATGAAGGCTGGGGGTGGTTATATGCTCCAGAGTGCATCATGCTGGCCATTTGAAGAGAAGCACTTCCTCTCACACACACACATATATATAAGAGTTTTCATGGTTTCAAGTAGCCAGACCTTACTCCTTGGGTGTAGGATGCTACTTTAACTTGTCGACTTCGTGCAGGGGTGATGGCATGGCAGAGTGCACAGAAGACTGTCTTTCTCTCAGCCCCTCATTACAAAGAAGGTCAGGATTTAGCCTTTGTCAACCTGAATACAGTTCTTCAGTACCTAAAACATCAAAATCTCTTCCTGGATTAAATCAACAGAAATCTCTAGCTTTCTCAACTAATGGGACTGAGGACTTCCATAAACTTCACATTAAGATAAATACTTAAAGACAGTACAATGTGTCCAATCTGCAAGCATTTTGCACCTTGTTAAAATGAGATCGAGTGACACATCAGTAGTTTGCCTTTGTCTTTTCCCATTAAAGACAAAACTTCTTGTTACTTGTCACATCAGCTTGCTGGAACATCGATGCCGTCAGTAGCTAATGGTTGATATAGTTGATTCCTTGAAAGTCATTCAGCATTCGTCAGTCTCCTTTGTTCCTTGAGGCTAATAAAATATGGCAGCTAAGACACAGGCATAATTATCCTATGAGTTGGCTGCACTTCTAAATTCACATAGTCTTTTTGTGTCTTTTCCAAGAAGTCTTTGTCAGACATTGTAGATGATTCAAAGACAGTTTGAGAAAGCTATCATCCCCTTCCCCAAGGAATGTCATCATCTGTGGATCAGGCTGTACCATGGCAGAGATCTGGGCCCAGTTCCTTAGCAGGAATCTCAGCTCTACCACACCAACCTTGGCAGCAAGGGCACATAAGTAGTGGAGCAGTTATGTCCTAGTTTCATTTAAATGATATGAATATCGTCCAAAGGTTTCCTCATCGTCTTATGGGCATCAAAAGTGGATCCAAGTGAAGGAAGCCACCACATTGGGGTGTGATCTTTTGCTACCTAGAGCAACTGCTGAGCTGCAGGTGTTTTGCAACTGACTGAAACCCAAGCTTGTTTTTTCATCTCACTAGTGCTGACACCATCAGTGTTACTCTGTGATCTTTAAATGTATTTAGCATAAAAAAAGAAAATAATCAGAGCCATGAAGCAATTGTTCCCTCCCCCAAAACAACTCCTTAGAATCTGCAAAGGACTATTAGAAATTCGACACTTGCATGAAACCTACAGCAATTTTCTATGAAAGCATAACAACTATTTTTACCAATGTCATAAACTATTCAAAATAATATGGATTACCACCAAATCCCTTTACAACTCTGCTCTCTGAAGTGCCAAATCTCCAAGGAGACATACATACCATATTATCTACTACTTTCATGCAAAACACTGGAAAATAGATGCCAGAGAAGAGAACAGGAACTATGTAATTAACAGTCACTGTGAAGTAGACGGGAAAAGAAGTTAAATGAGGGGTGGCAGCTGGGCATACTCAAAGTTTCCACTTAGTTTTTAAATAAAGAATGAGCTTTTTATTTATAGGACAAAATTCTGACTCATGATGTAATAACCTGAGGGCTGACCTTAGCCCCACTGATGTCAAAGGGACTGTCTTTTCTTCGTTAAGTGGCCTGACTTGTTGAAGTAGAGAGGTGTCCAGTGAGAAGTCAGTCGTGTCTGAGAAGGCAAGGTACATGCTAACAGTTGGCAGACTCTTCCATATAGCCATGTATCCTGCACCCATCCACTCCCAGAACCGGTCTGCGTTTTTTGGTACATGCATGCTCTTCGTAAGCATAATTCTGTGGGATTCTGACAGAGTAATAGTGACTGAATCTGACTTACTACATGGTGAAGTAGAGGGAACTACGCTGTTTAAAAAAGAATTATGCAAACTAGGGTACCGCCAAATAACTAACACCCAAGGATTTGCCCTAATAAATCTGTCTATTACCAAATGTACCAAACAGAAGCAAAATTCCATGTGTTCAACACCTCCTTCCTATTATTGTCCAGAAAAATAACTTAAAAATGCAGTTTACTCTGAATTATGATGGTATGAGATATATCTCTCTTTCATGATCCGTCATAGTGTAATACACATGACAAATGATATTGTGTCCATTTGTAAAGGGCTTAGAAAAGAGTTAGTGGCGAAGATTATACTGAGGGATTCTAACTTCTGCCTTTATGGAGCATAACAGGGTTAGGCACCGTGGCATCTCAGCCAGTCAGAATTATGACAGCAACACAATGTATGGGATGACATCAAACTAGAAGATTTTCAGATAGAATCAAACTGGGACAACTGAAACAAAGCAAAAAAAAATCAGTAAACACCTGCAAAAAAGCTGCCTAACAGTATTCAAAACCGCATAAAACAGATGTGATGACATTCGATTTTTAAAGTATCCTCAGACTTCTACATTCAAAAACAAAGTCTTTGATGCAGCAGCCTACAACAATTTCTTTTAGGCATGGAGGAGAGTATCTGCTGTAAGTACAAGTATTCACAAGTCCAGAAGTAGTACATGTCTATTTTTCAACCATTACCTGTAACAAAGCCTTATTTTAAAAGAGAACTATTTTTCTCATGCTGCTATAGTATTAAATGCACTGATGCTGAGTTATGTAATGGGGGACTGAAAAAAACAGAAGTCTGTATTTAGAAATAATCCATTTAGTACCCATAATTTAAAACGTAACAGTCCAATTCTCTAAATCCATGTCTCACAAGCATCTACAGACTGTCCAGAAAATAAACCCAATATCACTTTCTTCCAGCAGGAGCTGTTCAAAGCACACTCAGAAGGAGAGGGCATTTAGAGCAGAGCACAACGACGTTTGCAAATTCCTCTCCTTTCATCAGTATATTGATGTGCTGTGGCACAGATCACATGCCAACAGTCTTCCAAGGGTTTTTTTATAGCCAGATATTTACTTTCAAAAACCCCTTGCTTTACAGCTGAGGGTGGTGTCCCTGCCCAGCTTTGCCTCTGCTGCGATGCCTGCAAGGGATTGGAAAGCAGGCAGCAGGGCATGTGAGCTGATTTTGGCACAAGCTTCCCCTGGGCTACACGGATGGACTACACCTTTTGGTTTAAAATGAAACAATGGCCTCTGGCTGAAGCCCACATCTGGGCTAGGAGTCACCAACACTGAAGGTCAAAAATGAGCAGAGCAGATTTTGGATGCTCTCCTCTGGACTACCAGCTGCTCTGGAATTCTCTCTCTCCCTCAAAAAAACCTATCCATACAGCAAAAAACAACCAAGCCAATACCCCCTTCCCCAAGCCTTTTCAAATCTCATGGCTCAAGGCAGAATGGTAACCAGACATCCCCAATGGAACTCTCCTCCCACACCATCACATTTACAAAGGGAATTTCAGAATCCTTTTCCAGAAAAGCTCATGCAGCAGCAACCCACTTCCAGCTTTGTTACTATAGAACTGAAATGGGGTGAATCATCTCCAGAATTTTTCATTTCATTGAGCATTAATATAATTTGAGAATAACCACGCACTCCTACTGTGTGATCCCTGTCCCTTATCTGAGTTGAAGTTAAGTAAAAGCATTTTCACTTTCCACTTCTAAAGATCATGCAAACTGGCTGGGGGGAAGCACGAAGGGGAACTTTCCGATTCCTTCTGCGTGAAGATTATACAGATGAGACTGTAAATAATACCAGAGCTATTGAAATGACCTGACAGGACAGTAAGATTTATTTCATAGTTTATCTGATCACTTTTGTGAGTAAGGCGATGGAATGAAGCTTGAGTGTTCAATTTAATCCCTTCCTCTCTTTTTTATTGAGTCAGGAGATGTTTAAAGAAATTTATGTAGCTGTTCGAAAGTCAGAATTTTTAATAAGTGGCACAGAAAAAGAGATTACAGTGAGGAAAAGACACAGATAACACAATACTGTACATAGGAAAAAAAGGCTTTGCAGTGACTTTCCCTGTGAAGGCAGAGGGACAGAAGCTATTTTTTGTGATTTATCCACACAGTTTCCTTAACCACTATCTGCATTTGACTGAAGGAGGAAAAAAAAGATTATAAAAAAAAATTAAAAAGACGGGTTGGGAACCTGACTGTGGAAATGCTATATATGTATATATGGCTGCAGAACCTTCCAGGGGCACAGCACACATATATGAACATATGCGGGTGAGACAACAACCAGGTATGGTCAGGCCGTGTATGTTGACTTACTGTCCACCCAAAAGCAGAATTCTGTGTCTCAGCTGTCCACTCAAAAGCAGAACTATGTTGCTCAGCTGTCCATATGGATACACAGACAGTGGAGTAATATGTTGTTTCCATTAGTACCAGCTTTATCATTGACTTCTCCAGGTCCAATATTTCACCTTTAACACTGAATTCTCAGGCTAAATCAAGGTTAGGATAGCAGTTGAGAGAGTTTCATGAACTCTTACACAAAATGTTTCCAGGGTTGTGGGTACCTCCACTTAGAATGATATTTCTCACTCTGAAGCTTGACTTTTTTCTCCAGTTAAGAGATGATTCTGAAAGACAAGTTCATAGTATCGCCTCCATTCACTTCAGATTTACTGTTGATAGCTAATTAAAAATTCATCTCAGATTTAAACAAATGGAGTATAATTTAGATTTAAATCTCATGTAACTGTAGTTTTAAAGACTTTCTTGTTATCAAAATATACATATGCAGAAATACATTTCCAAGCTTCAGCATGAAGCAGAAACAGCAATAATTCATGTCTAAAGGACAGCTAAAATATGCGCTGCTTTGAATTCTTTCAATATTGTACACAAGGGATTGGTGAGGAGAATCAAGTGCCTTATGCTGCCTGGTTGCATGTATCAGATGGATAACAACAAAATAGAAAACAAAATCATTTAGAACCCTTTTAGGACCATATGCTCAACTTCAGAGGCAATAATCAACAATACCTATAATACTGCACGATTCAAGGCAAAGAACCACAGAGATAATCTGTGCTCATTAGGAAGAGAGCTCCATAACCAAATCATCCAAACTCTTGCCTCCCTACTCGTGGCACAGCTTTGTGCATTCCTGAAGATACGCATCCCTTTACGTACACCCGATACAGATTAATTGAAACAGTCATACACAGTTGCCAATAAATACCTAACGGAAGAACCAGGGTCTGCTCTGAGTTTCAAAGCAATCCTGCCAGGTTTCAGGGAGCGCCAAGCATGGATACCAGTGTTTGAATGCAATTCTATGAAATTATTCAGCCTTTATTAAAACATACACAGCTAAGTAAATGGCCAGGAGAAGTGACGTATCCTATTTACATACCTCATTTTTAGAACAGCTTTCCTGGGGCTGGATGTTAGGTAGAGACATTTCTTAATTCTCTTACTTTTTCTTTTCTTTCTTCCTTTTATATTTACTAAAAAAGATTCTTTCTTCTCCACCAGAACCTTTTCATTTTGCTTTTCTTCTCACTGATAAGTGATGACTTTTTCTGTAGCTTTCTGTTTCTTTCCTCCTGTCTAGCCATTTCTGCTTCTTTTTTGCCCCAGACAGCTCTTTCCTTCCTTCCTTCCAACCCCTGCCCCACTTCTTATTGTATCTCCTCCTTTTTATACAATAGGAGATAAACTCTTTCTCTCCTACTGTTCCATCATTCTCATTTCACTCTCTTTTATAGGCCATTCATCTCAAAATAGTTAAACTATACCAAAGAGACCCTGTGAAGAACCCTTCTTGGAGTCCCTGGAAAAGGACAAATCCCCCAACCCCATCATTGTCACAACTTTTAAAACATCATCATGATGTTTTGAGACATTTAGGTGTCTTAACACAAACAAAGCCTACTTGTTTTCCGAGTAGCATGAGGAAACGTTGACAACTAATATAGGTAAACAGGGAGTGGCGCTAAAAGAAATGAACGGAACTACAGTTATGAAGGTCCCTGAAGAACATATCGATGATTAACCATTGTCTTTATGGCTGGAGCTGCAGGTTATATTTAAATGAAATGTCTTTCAAGATTGTTAAACATCTGATTGTACATAATTATTAAGCTTTAATTCCTCATCACTGGTTCTTCCTTTTTTGGGCTGGGAGAATTCCATTGAATCGTACAAATCATGGCCAATACAGCAATGGATGTAGGATGTTCTGGGTCTACATAACGGCATAATTACTGTGATTTATTCTTAATAATGACAACTTGGTCATAACGAATTACCCCATTTATCTGAATACCCAATGACAACACATTGCAGGCAAAGGGTCAAGCTGTTTGAATAAGGCAATGGCTCTGCTGAAGAGTTTCATGATTCATCATTTTCTCCAACAGATGGGAATGCTGGGAAGCTGTAGAGGACTGGTTGGAAAAGTAGCAACTCACCTTGGGCAAAGTTCACTCAAATCTAGTAAAACTGGGTCATTAACAGCCCTGGATAAACTACGAGGTCCAGATTTAATGATTTCCATGGCAGTTCGCCACACCTTTGAAAATTTGGCTTTTCACCTCTGAGAAATGGGGAAAAAGTATATTGTCTCCAGAGACATGAAAGACTGATGCTACTACTATATGTTAAAAAAACCCCACAGCCTAAAATGTAACAATTAAAAGTCAAGGAATGAAATGAGGAAAAAGTAGGTAAAAAAAAAACCACCTATGAGCGTCTGTTTTCATTTTATCAGACTATCTCGGCACCTGAAGTTGCAGATGATGGTAAAACCATCAGGTACAACGAACACATCCATTCCCAGTACTGCAATTTATGAACTCATCTTTCAGGTAATACAGACCAAACTTGAGATTTACTAAACAGGATAAGGCTTTATAGGCTCCTACACAAACCACAAGATTTATATATTATTTTTTTCTTATAAGAGGCAGAATCAGACCATGTACCTCCATCTCCTTGGGAATAGCTCAAAAAAAAATATTTCTTTTTAGAGTCCTTCCTTCATAAAATACAGAACGGAGGAAAGAAGCAGGTTATTTGAACACTAGATACAGCTAACTTTCATAGTCTATTTTCCTCTCCTACATTAAAATGATTCAAAATGGAATTTGCTAGCGGAAAATCAGACCTAACTGCATTACAACAACAAATTCTAGAATCAAATCCCTCTTTGCAGGCATTTAGGCATATGTAACTAGAGCTTAGCTCTTTATTTATAGAGAAATAAAAACAGAAATAGAGTCAGCACATAAAAAGCAAGCATAATCTGATATTTGTTTTGTGTAAACACAGACCATCAAAGGGGGTTATTAAAACTATATGTTACCTCAGAATCTTCACGTACAAGCACAGACAATCAAGGCTAAGAGGAAGAAACTGTCTTGGAATATAAGATACCTTTATCTTAGCGTAACTATATAGCACAGAGTGCACTGGCGTAACTATTTCTATTAAAAAAAAAAAAGAAAAACAACAAAAAACCACCATATTACATCACACTTTTGCCAAGCAGGTGCATCTCCCAGATTTCCAGCTATTACAACTTAGCTTGCAGCAAACAAAACTGGAGTCTAGGAGATGTTTTGGGGTGGGAGTCCTACAGTATACAAGCCTTGGTTTTGTACTGGAGACTGCTGGGGCTATATCTCAAACATACTCTGGTCTGACCAGTCAGTAGAAACAGGACATTTCTAGCCTGAATTAGGCTATTTTCTCTCATGTACTGTTCCTCTACAGAGTGCACTTGTAAGTAATGGAGCATTCCCACAGAATTAACCATTTTAGACCAGGGATTTCACTCTGGCTATGTACCGAGGCCCAGATCCTGTTGACTTTGAAAGGGCTATGGATGCTCAAAACCTTTTGCAAATCAAGTCACTTATATAAGTACAAGCTCAAGAGCTTAACGCTGGGCATCCAGCTGCTTTGGGGAGGGCAGAGGCAGAAAGGCCCACTGAGCTCCCACTTGGAACTCTCTCACTGAACAAGCCACGGGACGAGTTCAGACTGCAGTATATCTTGAATCAGGCAAAGCCCAATTCTTGACTTAAGCATTAACACTGATGGGGAGCCGCAGGCTGAGGAAATTGTTGCACTGCTTTATTACCTTCCCTGGTAAAAGCATGTGCTATAAGTCTAGCTAACACTCATCTAGCGTCAACACACAGTAATCAGATCTTGTTATACACTTCAGCTTAATAGATACAAGAGCTCTCCATCACCAAATTTCAATTCCCTCTATATGTAATTCACAGACAAAGCTATTTGGCACTGTGTTGAACACAGCAGACAGAGTTCCTAGACCTTTTACTCTTCCCAGTTCTTTAGCCTTTCTTATGGATCTCCCTTGATTGCTCTTCATGTACTCAGCTTCCCTGAAGTGCTAACAGCCAGACCTGGAAACTGCACTGCTTTAAGGACCCCATCAAGATGCCAGATATGGAAACATCATTTCTCCAGTCCTACATAAGTGCACTCCTTAGGGACTGTACAATCCTGGCCACAGTAACACTCCTGAAGCACTTCCCAAGCAGACTTCCTCATCCTTCTTATGGCCTGTACTCTCACAGGCAGGACTAATTTAGCTGTACTGAAACGCCTGTTGTCTGGTACACCCACCATGAGCACAATATGCACTGTCTCCATTTCAGTGGTAACTCAGAAGCGAAGCACTCTTCACTGTTGGCTTCTGAGCTTTTTACTGAAGTGTTCTCTAACCTTTCCAATTCTTAGCCACAATTTTTATGTCCTACAAACTGATATGCCACATCACTTTTGTCAACACTGAATGGGGCTCCTTTAAAGCTGCTATTAGCGATCTTAATTTTGTCACAGGCAATACAAGTGAAACTTTTCAACAAAATTGATATAAAAAATAATTTCTCAACGCAACAAAGCATCCCAGTGCTATTAACAATTTGTATGACTACAGTTTTGGAATAGCAGGGACTGGGTATCTCTTTCTGTCTCTTTCCTGAATCCCCCTCCCCTGACAATCTCTTGGCAGAGCAGACAGAGTAAGCACAAAATACCACTGGATGCTTCTGCAGAGCTGAGATCCACAGGGAAGGGGAGCAGCAAAAACTGAGACACAGCTGGTGATTGCTGACACCATACGAATGCTGCACAACAATCAGAATAAACCATCCTATGGAGACTGATCATAAATCAAGCTCTCTGGGAAATGGGAATAGATGGCTGGGTACAGCAGCAGAGACTATGACATAAGATGAAACACAGGCACCACAAAGTTACGATAGCATCAGTGACAACTAAAGTCGATATCATGCAGTATTTCTCATGTTTAGAAGGTTTTTTCACCCATTTGGGCTTAATATATATCATGTGGAAACAAGATTGCCAAATCACAGGCCTATATGTCCTCTTAAACTCAACTAGCTCTTACTGCTCTGGTCTCTTCCTCTTTGCCGCTAAGGATGAAGCTAACATATAAATCCCTTGCTAAGGATGTAGTACTTTAGGGGATGTTTTAATGCTGACAAAGTGTGATTTCCAGCTTGCTGTGATGGGAATGAAATGCAACACAACGAGCAGCTCCCCCAGCCCTTAACTAATAGAGAAAGGCTTCACAATGGGTCATCCTCTTCACCATGGCAAAACCACGGTCTGCAGAGACCCCATCCCATTCCCCATCCTGCTCTTTCACAGCTACAGCACCAATCAATACGCACCCATCAGAAACTGCTTCTGGGTTCTCAGAAACAGCAAATGTCACTTCTGACAGGGACCTCCTCCTCCCCTCATCTGCTTCTAAATAGGCTATAAACACGGATTTTAACACTCCCATCATGCATCATTCCTACCAGATTTCTGTTCTATCGACTAGATTGCATTTAAGCCCATAAATGTGCCATTCTTTTGCTTGTTGTTTATTACCTAGGTTTCTTCTGTGGGTGTGTAAGCATTTAAAAATAAAACCAAACAAAAACCCACCAGACCTTTACAACACCTGATGGCTTGATTAATCTTGTTCTTGACATCTTGACTTTTTGCTAAATGAGGGATCATTTTTTCCCTTTCCACCTTCCTTGTTTGTTGCTACTTTAGTGCCTGCTGACTATTCATTCATCTTGGTCTGGGGCTTATGAAGTCTCTGGATAAGAGAAGCCCCCCGAGTCTCAAATTTCTACTATTGTGGGATTGAGCTTCAAAGAGAGGTCTCTGGAATCCATTTTCACGAGGAAAATGCACATCTTTAGAACACATTTGCCACAGGGAACACAGAAGAGCCACACAGAGAGACAGCTTTTCTTGTTGTGCTCAAAGCGATCATACAGCAGGAGGACATACCCTCAGCATTAGGCCACTCGTGATTCAAAAGGCTGCAAGTCAGCATGCCTTAGAAAGTTATGCGCATTAGCAGGACATAGTAACTGGCAACATATATGCTTTCAGCTGTTTAGAAATGTAATACTTTATTTAAACTACCCTTAGCGGGTAGTTTAAATAAAACAACAACCACCAAAAAACCAAACCAACCAAACAAAAAAAAATCACCATCAACAAAACAACACTGCAAGAGGAAAACCAAAAGTTTCTACTACTGAAATTCACTGTCTCTGGAAATGGCTCAGGGCACAGGAAGTCCTTGTGCCTACAAAAAGGAAAAGGCTAAATCCACAAAGTTCTGTGGTCCTTCTCTTTTTTTGGTGTTTTGTTTTAAAAACATACGGAATCACAAGACAGGCTGTGGAGTTCAAACACCCTTGCCACACTGAAACCTGCCATAGGCAAGTAATACTAGAAAATACAGAACTGGAGGGAGAGGTGGGAATAAGTTCCAGACTGGGGAATATACAGGGACCACATCATGAAGGAATGCTTGCAACTCAGGCCTGACTCTCTGGGTTTCAGCCAATGTTTAATATTATTAATGTGCATGTCTCTCTCTCTCTCTTTTTTTTTTTTTTTGTTTATTCCCATTTAAAACACAACTGGACAACAAAAATACACAAAGCTCTAAGCATCATACCGAACTGTTTCATTTTCCCAAGTTTAAATGTACTAAGATTGGCTGATACACAGAACAAGAATGAATGAGCATCAAGGAAATAAGTAAAAAGAAAAATCACTGAGTTTTTGATGGTGCAATTGTGTTTTCTCTTTGCAAACATCTGAGAGAAGCATTTGTTCATATTCTGAATGGGAAAAGGCAACTGAAACAGGTGGTCTATTACTAGATCCATTAAACAAGAGATTTATGCATTACATATCCATCTTGAGGCAATTAAGCTGATCATCTTTTTCCTCTTTTATGGCTTCATTGAAAACTTCTGGCAATAAAGCAATTAAAAAGTACCTATCCAGACATTTATCTATGATATCAAAGACAACCAGCCTTTCTTTTATCAGAAAAAAGCTGTTTCTCTTTCCATCCTTAGAACGTACAAATTTAGAGGCAACATTCACTGTTAAGACAGTGACATAATGCTGCCATTGTCCAAAGTCTGAATGGTGAATGATGGGGTACGGACTTGCTAAATCATTGTTTGCTTTCTATTTTGGAAAATGATTCTTTTAAATTTGACTTTAATCTCATGAGGCACGGGAACAGCAAGCAGAGAAGTGACCATAAAATTAATCTTGAAGTAACGTCCTTGCTGTACATGCTGCAAGGGTACCCACAGCTTTGGGTTTCTACTGGCACTATCTTTATAGGCGAGCACAAAAACTGCAACGAATAATGATTTTCAAAACTCAGGTTGATGTGACATATGGAGTCAGTCAGACACTAAAACATAAAAGGATGGCTCCAGCAATAAGATGCAGATGCCACAAAGCTATCCTTTTAGAGGTGCTTCATACAAACGGTGGAAGCCAGCCTGTGACACAGGCCAACAGGCCCCACAGCCTCCTCTCTGTCAAGAAGAGGTGACAGAAATGGGATTTGTGGACTGGAGTCCTCAGAGTCCTCCACAAAAAAAAAAAAAAAAAAAAAAAAAAAAAAAATTCAATTTGTATATTCTTTCCTACATTTAACCACTGAATAAGTCAAAGTTAGTTCTGCCTGTCAGTAATTTAGATACTCCAGACACTGGGCACATGCTGATAGAGAGCAGACTACAGAGGCTGATATTGTTACTTCAGTTTCAAGTACCTGCCATGGCTGCAAGACTGTACCTGAACACGGTCCAGATGTTACTCTTTGGCAGCCATGGGAGAAAATGGTTATTTTCCTCATTTTCTGTAGCAACAACTCCGTCTACTTTACAAAAGATAATTAGTACATCATTTGCACATAATGACTGCAGCGATCCAGGTGCTTGGTCAGGGTAGAGCAGGCACCCATGGTGCCAAGTGGCTGTGCAAAGATCTTCCTCTGCAAGCAACATCTACAACTCAGTGACTTCTCCAAAACTGGCAAGCAAAGACGGCTCCCAAGGCTGGTCAGCTATCAGTACGCTAGCAACACCCAGCTCCATTTTTCTACTGCCACTCTGAGTAAATGATTATACAGTCTGTTCTCTATTGTGTGGATAGTGAGAGATGGGATCACCTGGAAAGCAAAAAATCCATTAACATGGGCACTAAGGGATATACTGTGGGAAAGAGAGAAGCTGGATATTATTTTTCAAAGTGCAGTTCTAATGATGTACTTAGAGGTAGAGTGCAACCTACAGTTACAAGAAACAAAAGACAAAAACACCCTTGAATCTGATATGTACGCCAGCCTTGTGATTTATTGATATCCATTTCATGACTTCTGAAAGCTGATAATTCTGTGTATCCTAAAAAGCAGTGTGTACAGCTGCACAATATTCTATGGGATTAACCATGCAACTAAAACCAGCAATTACAAACCACCTCATCGCATCCAGTTCAGAGGCAGAACGATAGCAGAGCACATTGCAAACGGAGCTCTTGGTCTTGGTTCCATCCTACATTAGAGAAGTTGAGTAAATTCTGGAACTACTGCAGCAGGTTGTGAATGATGAATGAAATGAAAAATCTCTGCTCAGTGCACAGCAAGTAGCCAGCTCCCTTCTGTGCTGCATCACTTGCTTTCAAGGTACTTAATATGCAACTTTGGTGAGAGACATTTGGAAAATCCCAGTGAGCCCAGATGTCTCAAAAATAAAAACAGAACATAGCAATTTTGTCCCAGGGCCTCACTTGTTTCTATTCAATTTTAATTTTATTTTGCCTACCTCTATCCAGTGACCTCCCTTGTCATGGTGCATTATGGACTCAAAACATAAACATCTACCACTGCTGGTTGCTCAGTTACAGAAGTGGCTTAAGGGTCTAGTTGCTTCATCCCTCACTAAGCAGACAAGAGTTTGCACTGGATGAATACTTTTGGAAAATGTAATGTGAGAATGAATAAGTGGTGAATAATCAGCTCCATCACATTTTTTAATCAGGGGCTGCAGAAACACATTATTTTCCTAGCACTTTTGGTTGGTCAACTTCTAAAAAACATAAATCAAACCACACGCAGTTTGGATTGACTTCCACTGATCTAACTTACCATCAAATACAATCTGCTGGGCAGAATTACCATGAAGGATGAAAGATTTGGGAACTGTACCTTCTTAACAAGCAGCACAGGTTGGCTTACAAAAATTTACAGCATGGTTTAAGTCACAACTTCACTTTTGCTGGATTAAAGATTTGTTTCTCCCCAGCTATATTATTATGCTGTTTCAGGTTATTGGACTGGGTAGATGGTCAGCTGCTTTACTGCTCCTGAAAAGTTAAAATTGAAAAAAACTTGCTATTTTATTGCTATGTCTCTCTAGTCCCTTGCTCCTGCCTGCTTGTTTGTGTCATCAATTTATTATTACTTGTAATAACTACATAGCAGACAATATATTACTTATTAAACGCATAGGCAGAGGTCTTTATTCTTGTCTAAGTACAATGGCCTCTAGTTGTAACCCCATTAGGAATGCTTAATAACTGAATCCATTTCTACTGCATATCTGTAGCTACTAGTGGGGCATGGAAGGAAGAAAAAAAGGATTAGCTTTATCACCACTATTTCTCACACTAGGCTGTTTCCGTCCAAGGAGAAGGCAGGATATTATTTTGAGATTATAGTATAATAGTTTTATTTACTCCTTTACTGGCACCATAAGGGTATACACGCAGCAATAGGCCTTTATACATAGAATTTATTACTAGATGTGGAATTTCAATATAAAGATACAATATTTTCCTGAGGATGAACAGTGAGTGCAGTAAGTCTTTCCTGTTGCCCATATGCCAGGCTCTCCTCCAAGGCAACAGGCCAACAGTGAAATGTGTGATGCAAGGTTTGCATGGATCAGCTGCCCACGCTCCTTTAAGCTGAGCTTAAGGTGGGGCTGACTGCCTGGTGTCAGGAAGGTGTTTGTGTTTCTCTCTCATCAGCATCCAAGCCCACTAAAAAGGTTTCGACCCTTTTCTGGAGCCGACATTAAAGCAATATCCACCGTGGGAATGCCCTGAGTGCTACCATTCAGCCAACGTGGTATTTTAATAACATCCAGCTCTAAACATGCATTTACTTTTATGTACATACCAAAGCCATCACTGCTTTATTTGCTTGGAAGGGAGGGCGGAACTACTCCAGCAGACTTTCTATTTTCCACCAGTTCCCTCAAGAAGCACATTAAGGGTAGACAGCAAAGCGGGTAATTCCCATCTCTGGGTAGAAAATGAGTCAGACTAGTTATGCAACAGAGGCTTTCACTGATTAAGAAGGATGCTATATTCAGGTAGACAACTGGCCAGAAACAGATGCTATTTGTGGGCATAACTGAGCATTAGCAAATTGTCTGTTTATTAAAACAGGTGTTTGTGAGGACTCACGTGTCTGACACTGCAGATGTGGCATTCTGCTGAGAGACTGCGTTAGAGAACATCGGTTACACTTACGCTTCAACTGAGCTGATGCAGGAACTAAATTAGATTCAACAGAGTCAGCATCAGCTTTGAAAACTGGTGATTTCAATCAGGGACATAGCAAGAAAATACAAGTTTAAACTCACACCAGCTGTTCTGTTGCCCACTTCTGATTTCATAATCATTCATTACTGTCTGGTTAAAAAAACCCCAAACCTGTTTAAAAAAGTTTCTATGACTTCCATTAAAACAACAACAACAACAAAACACCAAAGAACCCACACACACAGACTTCCAGAATTCCCAAAGATCTAGACAAAATATACTCTATTCATATCATCAGAAACAGGAACACAAGGAGAGCAACGGCTTGACAGACTGAAATTTAGCTACTGTTAGAGCAGGAACACTACGAGACCATGCATCCTTTCCTCCAGGAGACATAATGCTTATTGATACTTGAGTGCTAGGTCTGTTTAAAGTTTTCATCACGTTGACGACATTGGCAGCAGGCTCAGTCAATCAGATATTCTGAATTTAAATCATGTTCTGACAATTGCTTTCTATTCTGAGTCAAAATGAAAAAGTTCTTGAACTTCCCATGACAAGACAACTTCAAGCCCTTTTCCTGACCTGCTTCTACCCCAAATTAGTCTAAAAAAAAAATAATTAATTTTCATTTTGGAAGTTTACATCAGTGCATTATTTATTTATTTGAAAGGCATACCAGAGTATGCATATACTGTAATGTATAATACCATGCCAAACATATCAGGCCATGCCATTTTTTGATACAACAAAAGACAACAATTATTCTACATTTTTTCTAAACATGAATGATGGGTGCTTCTTCACATGACCTTCTTTAGTCAGAAGTACCTTTGGCTTGTCTTAAAACAGAACACCATGAACTAGACCGGGCCTGCATATCTCAGTGCTGCTTTAGCATCTCTGTTCATAATTTAGACCCTCAGCTACTCTCATTAGTCACTTAATCTTTGCTGTGCCAAAAGTCAACATACACCAAACTTCTGATAATAGAGCTCCCTAAACATTTAAAGTGATGTTTCTGAATATGATGCACTTTTGAGATAGTTATGCAGGATCACAGTGTCTCATCTCAAAAATACTAAGTGCCACAGAAATTCCCCAAAGCTCTCTCAATCAAGGGATATTTTGTAATTTTAATTAATGTGGTCTTAGAAACAAGATGAATGGAAACTCCGAAGGGGATTTCAGTGTTTGAGACTGTAAGCTAAATAACTGTGGAACAGAAAACAAGACAACGATATGCACCCATATTTACAGGCTAGTTAAAGAGAAGCCTTACGTCACAGAGAAGAAAAACAATCTGCAAGGTCAGTTTTGCAAAAACGTTGGTAAAACACCCCACTACACTGTTGGAACAGAACACTGTACAAGACAGGTGTGAACCAAGGACCTGATACAAAATAAGCACAGAAAGCAAGATGCTTGCAAATTTCCAGGGAGGACTTATTGATGTCTCTTCTTAAATAGATATTCTAAAATAATCTAAGACAACCATGCCTGTTACTATATACTGCATGTTGTAATTCGCCTGTGGATTTCCTGGGTTGTTTTACAGGCAAAATTATGTCTCATAGCCCCCAAATGCTTGCTGAAAATTGAGGTGTTTGAAATCACAAGTTTGTTTAAGAGTCTTCTGACTGAAGAGGCGTTTCATAAAAGAGAGGTCAGGCTGTTAAGGGATGTGCTGGATTGTGAGATGCTGGGGTTTGAAATCCTGAAACTGAGAGAAGTAGTATGCTTGCCTGCATCTGAGTAACTGCTCAAATGCAACAGGACCCTTTCTCAGAGGCAATGTGCCCACAGTGTGAATAACAATTTGATATCTACACACCACTTGCTTTGCTAGATGATATTTAGGAAAGCTAAACCCGCAATCCTAAACAGAAGCGCTCAGTCAATGATCTTTAGTAAAGCAGATCTCTTATTGCATACAGTGCAGTCTCTACAACATAGTTTCCAAAGTGAATAAGCATGAAAGGCAGATGAATTCAGATGAAATTAAACCACAAACATCCACTGCTCTTACAAATGAAACCCTCTGCTTACTCAGTGGGCATTCACTTTATTGGGGAAAGTGCTCTATGTTCCAGCAAAGCAGTTTTCTGACTTCAATGTTTATTAATATCAACAATTTGAATGATAGGCTGCAGAATATTGTTTATAAATTTGATTTCAAATTCATCAATGCAGATCAGGAAATCATTAAAAAGAGTTAACAGCAATGTAATCAGGAAACTGAAAGCTTGATTTGATCAGCCTGCCCAATCAAAGCAGCTTTACTTTTCAAATCCTGCATATTCAGGGCTTAGCAACAAACTATTCGAAATAGCATTTCAAGTCCAGAAGCATTTAGGGAACGTTCCCAAGGAAAGACCCACATGGACAATCTTTCCCTTCATAAAAAAGGACAAAACTCACAGAATACATTATTTGCTACTATTTACTCAGCTCACTAGCAGTGAAAAAGCACACTTAACACACCAGGTTGCTTTGTTGTTTTTTTTTTTAAAAATAACTTACTGCATCTTAAGTATTTAAATTCTCAACTCAAACCTCTGAGCTTGATCACAGAAACGTGGAAAATGCTTTGAGTTTGCGAAGAATTACGCAGCACTTGACCAGTAAAGCACGTGGCACCGCACTTGCAGACTTCAGCACTGAGATTATAGCGTGGCGCATGCAGTTCTCTTGCATATTAGACTCTGACAGATATAAAATTAAATTTACTTATGCCTTTTAATTAATGCAGTGTGCAAGACCATCACTGAAATTTGTATATGAGCAATACTGAAGCATTCCTTAAAAAAATAAGTGTCTAATTCTGTGCTGCTCTGAGCTGAAGTAACAACACACCTGACTCTGCACCAAAGAAATCTCAGTGGATGTTTTCCTGACTAATCATATTCATTTGCTCATGGGACTAGGACGAAGCACGTTAAAATTAATAAGGTTTCCACATAGAATAAGCAGATAACAAAAACATACTCAGTACTAGAAAGTTACAGTCATCATTTACTGTGAGGCTGGTTTGTTAAACTAAAAATGTGTGGTAGAAAACAGTGTGCCTCCGCTGCCTTTCCACAAATTACTGCTTTCTGTATGTTTACTTTCCAGCTGATTAGGGGCACTGAGAAGCCATGTAACACGTATCTTCAGTAGGTAATAAAGGTATCTCTTCATTTCAAGAGAAATCTTGCTTCGCTTCTCTTTCATTGGTCTTCATTGGACTGAAATGTCTGACACGAGTACAGTAAATCAACCTAGTTTTAATGGTCAAAGTTCAATTACCTAATACAAGCTATTCGTTTCTGTAGGATAGAGACAAAGCAAGGGTATCGGGGATGAAGTTAAGAGCACCATTTATCAAACATGGATTAAATGAAGCAAAGGTTTGTTGAGAAGAATTCCATCTCATTTCTTTTGAAGGACTCTGACAGCTTTGATTTTCATGGCCTCTAAGATCATGACATTACGATACTGAAATTTTAAGAAATAAAAATTATACCATCACTCTTCATTTTCTGCACTGTTGCCTTTGGAACAGATTACAAAGTACAATTTTCTATTATTTTTCATTGAAGAAGGAAAAATCATGAGAACAGTTAGTCTAGATTTTAATCTTCACTGCCCACTGAACAGCGGCACTGTGATGCATGACCCTGACCTTTCGCAGCCCCGTATATTTTGACTGTTTGCCCACTCTGCTCCATCTCTACATTTTAGTGAGGCCGTAAACAAGGGATGTGGAATGGCATGCCCAGCAAATCACAGAATGCTGAAAAGGTCAAAATAGTAGTGCTGAATGTTTCTACTCTGTAATTTACAGAATATATGAGGCATTCACAGCCTAATAACTCATTCATATGACAAACACTGTAGAGAGAATGTAAAATGGCAGAACATGAATTCCTTCCAGTGACAGTGTTTCTAACAAGCGAAGAAAATGGTGCAAACTTTGCCCTGTGGTTCTCTTTTCTGGAACATTAATATTGCCTGACTTTCAATGCACAATAGCATATGTCTCTGGACTGTACAGTCAAATGTCTTTGTGTTGGCAGTCAGTCTCAGAACTCCGAAGGCAAGGCCCCTGAGGAAAATATCCTGTCAAAGCTTTCCCTATCTGTACTCCTCGTCCTTCTCAGGACACTTCCCCAATACCAGGCGATTTTGTTGTCTCAACACTCCTGGAAACTATAGAAGTACTATCCACACTTATAAAGAGGACACAGACTCCTGGCCAAGGTCAGGAGAACTATACCAAAACAAAAAAAAGCCCCACAACTCTTATCAACAGCCCTAATCCCCTCCTCGCCAAAATCATCCTTTCTACTTTCTGTTCCAGGAGCTGAACTTCATTTTTGCAGAAACAAACTTTCTCAGATGCAACTCAAATGCAGTAAACCTACAAACCCAACAAGAGATCCTTTAGCCAAGTTCAGCATAGATGCATGGTTGAAGTGATGGTTGTATTTGTTAATGACAGTTTAGTCCTAGCGAAGTGCTGAAGACACACGCCCCAGACACCCCACACAACGGTCACCTCTTGGAGAGAAAGTCTTACTGGTGCAAGACTATTTGAGGCATTCCTCAACCGTAAGTTAGCTAATGCCCCTGGAATAATGCCATTGAACAACTGTAAGCCAGGACATACTGGAGTATTTCTTGCAAAAAAAAGAACACAAGATTTATCTAAAGTATTGTTGTTTCAAGCCTAACTGCAAGGGTATCTATCTGACATCAATTCATCATTTTTTTCTACAAAGACAGTGTCATTTTGTCCCCAGAGTATATAGAAGATTGATCTAATGACCACTGAAATCAACATAAACAATAAATAGTTTACAGAAGTGCAAAAGAAGAATTTGGGAAGTGCCAAATCTTCCTTTCTGACACACCTGTGCCAATTCCATGGATCCCAATGGATGTAACAAATATGGATCAGTAGACAGAATTTGGCCTTATCTCTCCAAGTCTATTGAAAGAAAAGAAAGGAGTGTGCAAATAAACTGTTCCGTGCTTTGCAGATGTAAATCTGGATTAACCATACAAACGGCAAAACAACTGTGGATTTACACCAGCCAAACAACAGAACCCAGCCTCAAGTCTCTGAAGTACAGCATTTCCCCATTATCCCTGAGAGAGGCAGGGCTATTAACAACATACCAAATTAGCATCAAAGCATTAGCGGTAATACACTTAGGATATTTAGGGAACTACTTCTAAACCTAAATGTCAGACAATTTGTCTGTAATATTCCCTGAAGATTAGTACAAAATGATTGTAATAAATGCAAATCCTGCCTCCTTTCATACAGGCACGTATGGATGAAATAGCTGTGGAGCTGTGTCCCTTGTGCTTCAGAGGAAGGCAGGTCCTAAGGAATATACCCCCAGTTTCTCTTCATTTCCTAGTGAAAATTGCTCCTTTATATATTTCCGTGCAAGAATATGAAGCTTTTGGTATTACGGTCTGCACTGCTGGGAGGAAAAGATTTTCCAGCACCGAGTCTGAAGTCATTTACACAGCGAGTCTGTAGCCTCTTGAAGGGAGAGGAATACTGTCTGCGGTTTAGTCTCCTGAGGGAAAACAGGGGATCTGCCAGCATACCTGTGGGAGGAGAGGGGTGCAGTAGAGAGCCCTAGATGGCTGGAAGGAGATTCAGAGGAGACAACAGTGAGGGTACCAGCTTGTTCCTCCAGACAGCAACAGTGCATGGGGAACATGGCCGTGAGACAAAGGTGCAGTGTGGGGAGAACTGGGGATAGAGCAGATCAAAATTTTGCTGGTACCGGGGTGGAGAAGACGCTAACCACAAGCCAGTAGGATACAATTTGGGGCAAGACTGTCACCCATCCCACACACGGACCTTACACAAGGAGAGAGCAAGTGGGTCTCTATGGACAACTTTCAGTCCCCTCTCCGAATGCATGATTTAATCACTTGGATGGGGCACCATAACCCACTACTTCACTTAAAGCATTATTACTTTTAATAATATTTACAGACTATATTGCAGGAGTAATATTTACCGACTATTCTGACAGTAAAAGGAGCTGTATATTGAAAAGTTGGATTCAACTGAAAAAAATAATTCTAGTACTGATTGTTACTGTATTTCCCAACCAGAAGAAACACAGTGTACATGTAGGTAACATCATCTCCTACCAGGCTGTTCTTTATAAGACTCTGGTTTCATATGCTTATGATTTTGTACTGATCGATGCGTTAGGTGAAATCAAAGCTGAGATATTAGTTAATTATCCTAATTAGAGCTTTTTAATTTTGGAAGCCAGGAAGGGAGAGAGATCTGTGGAAAACATTAGGCATTCTCACAGAACAGGTGAAGAGAATGGGGAAAAAAGTTATTTCCTTACTTCCATCCCCCTTCTTTTCATCCTCAGAGAGGGGACGTCCTGTTAGATGGCCAACAGTGTCTACACAAGCCATTCCCAGGAAAATCCTCCAAAGTCTAACCAGGCTATAAGCTTTTAGAAGAGTAAGACTGAAGATGTTCTGTGGCGCCATGGGCATCAGCTGCAGAAGCACAGCACACTTCCGTGCCCACATCCCCCTCCCACTGGGCTCTGAGAACTCCTTGCAAATGCATATTTGGGCTGCCACCACATTTCACATAGAGTGACAAGAGCTTCAAATCTCAATAGAAAAAATAGGGAGATAAAATAAAACAAAATTTTAAAAACGTCTGCAGCCTTGTCTCCTCCTTGCCCTCTAAGCATCCCTTCTCACTCTCAGCATCATCTTTCTCCCAGTTCAGCCTCTCTGCTCACTCAGGGTCAGGTCACCTGAGTCCTCAAGGCTTGTCTCTTCTGTGCTGCCCATCTGAGCAGGAGCAGTGGAGGCAGAGAGGGCTGCTGCCCTCAGAGAGGTGCAAAGCTCTGGATTTGGCCCAGCTTGCAGAAACCTGGATCTCCATCTGAGAACCGCTGCTAAACCCTAAGGCTTGAGAATGCCAGGTGGGAGCTGAGGGAAAGGAAGGTGGAAGGGTAGTATGCAGCTACCAACATCTAAGATACCTGTTTTTCATACATACCTGCTACATTCCTGAGTAGTTGTCACATGTCATCATTTAATCAAAGAGCAAGCCAAAGGGCACACGCACAACACCCAGAGGCCTGACCATGGAAGAGTATCATTGCTCTTTTCACACTGCAAACACAGTAATTCCTTCCCAAGGTTGCTTTCAAATCATTTGCTCTGTTTGAATTAGTTTACAGCTCAAAATTTCTGTATTGTTTTTTGTCCAAGATCACCACCCTGTTCAACCAAGATGTTTACTAAATATCTGTATCTTTAAACGCGAAGAGAGCATGATTTAATCAGCAGATCAGCAATGACAGACACTGCTGGATTGTCTTGAATAGACAGGTGTGGTATGAAACCGGTATCTCCAAAGAATCTTCCAGATTTTTTCTTTTAAAATCACTATTATTTATTTTTAAGAAAAGAAGTGGGGTCTCAATGAAAATTAAGACTGTAGACAGTGAATGTAGTTACCTTAAAAATGTCAGCAAATGCATTTTAATTTCCCAAATGACTCCTTCCAGCCAGTGTTTCAAACAAAAAGGACCTTTTTTTTTTTAAACCATTTTTATTCTATTCCCATACCTGTCAGCAGATGTAACTTTGTATACTCCCTTGCACTTGTTTTACAGTAGCTCTATTGATCTGCTTAATAACTAGTCCCAAGGAATTGCACTGTTAAATCTTCTAGAAACAAAATCTTTCTGAACAGGTCAGCTATTAGGAAAAATGAGAATCCTCATAACTACATGTTCTCTTTCCTCAGCATCTTTAGAAGCAGAGAAACTACCATGACAAAAGAGAGTTAAACCCCTTGACATTTTCCCTGTTCAGTAAATGAATTAACACAGATGTTTCTTGTTTTGTTTCCTAAGACTCTGGCTACATTTTTTGAGTTAATGCTTAAAAACAAACCGGTACGTAGTTGAAAAGCAAATTGTACATAAATGATATATTCAATTAATATAAATGCAAACACTCATTCCAGTCTCAACTAACTCATTCATAAGGAAAAGACTAACTTAACATTGCAGTCACTGTAATACATGGTACAGAATTAACAGATTTAGCTTCTATTTTGATATTGTATTTTTCAATTTTCTGATACTCTGTGGAACACACGTGTAAAATACCAGCCATGGTGCAAGCCAGATGACTCTGGGTGCTGCTTATACACAGACTAGCTAGATATGGCTCCTACAGATCCTTGTCCAACCATGAATCAGCGGAGCACAACCATGCTTCCTTTCTTCCACAAATGCTTATGCATCTGCCACTCCACTTTTACACCAGCTGCGAGCTGGCAGTGCAATAACTCACAGATACCCATGTATCAGTCAGATTTTGGCTCCTTAGCGCTACCAGAATTGTACAAAGGAGCTAGTTCAGAGAAGAAACCTACTGTGTAATCATGCAATCAAAACAAAAAGGATTGTCTAACTTTCTTTCCATGTTCTCAAACTACTAAGAGTGAACAAAGTTAGCTGGAAAATAATTTAAAAAATAAATTAAGAAATCAGCAGAGTGATGTACCAACATGTCACCTTAAGACTTACAGCACAGCATGCTCCACTTACTGTCAGAACAGCTGTATGTGAAAACAGATAACAGATCTTTAATACTTACTGCACCACAGCCTCAAGACTTGTGACTGGGGTTTGAATCTTTACTTTTCTAAATCACATAAGGAGATATCTAACCTCAGAGAGGTTACATATATATGCTTAGGTTTATATGGCCAATCAATGCAACAGCAAGCTCCTGCTCTAAAAAAAGGGGGTCTTTAAACAACTACTTTGAATCACAGTGGTATAAGCTTTAATACATTTACTTTCAGAGCTTCACTAGGTAGAGAGTCACATTTTACAGACAGAATTTGTAGGAGTAGAGAGTTATGGCACAAAACTAACTCAAATGCAATCTTAAGGGTCTTCTGCTAAAGCCACACCATATCCTGGGCAGAAAACCTGTATGTATTTTGGCTCATACTATCAAATTTTTTTTTGCTGTCATGAAGAAAAAGCAGGGATATTTTTTTCCAGGAAGAATATGATATTATCAGATTAATGTCATATATTTGCAAAAACATATATTATATAGTACGAATAAACATTATTTGTTAAAATCAAGACATAAGAAGAGTAAATGTGTTGCGTACTATGCAATGAAGAACTATTACTATGCTGACCCCAATGCAAAGAGCTAAAAAACAAATAGAAAGGTGGTTTTAGTTTTGTCTTTATGACAAGGAAGCAGCAAATTTAAAAAATAAAATAAAATCTGTCATTATTTTCTAGGTAGGTCTAGAGACAAAGTGATTATCTGACTGGGTAAAGCATCTGAGACAGTGAAATTGTTTTGGACTATTTCTCTAGTCCTCTGGGATGCTCTTCTGTCATCCTTTCAACCCTTCTCTCTCTGGCTCTGTTTCTCCAGCACAAGCAAATACAGAAAACAAGAAAGATGCAAATTCCAGTTTCTGCTTCTCTTTAACCTTGATGGGGTTAGTTTTGATCTCTGTCTCATTCCAAAGGAAAACAGAAAAAGCAAAAAGTACATTCATGCTTCTTAAGAAGAACAAGGCAGGCTCTGGTCCATGTTTGAAGTCTGAAGGAACACTTCTATCCACTGTCAATAAGAATTGTGCATTCCGATTTTCATGTGAATGTTCTTATAAAAGCTGAAAGCCAAAAGGTGAATACTGAAGTCTACAACCAGGACACAGAAGCTGCTAAACAGTTAGGCCAACGTCTAGAGTTCTAGGAAGATTTTGCATTGTATTGTGCTAATCATTAAGGATAAAGACAGTAAATAATTATTAATCTCCTCTGCTTATAGAGCAAAGACAGCTATTTCTTTAAAGATTAGTTTTCCAATAGAAATCTAAATTAATCTCTGCAGAACAAGTAGATGGATTAAACTCCATTTCTTTTGTAGTTTAATGGCATGTTCATACTTGCACAACCACTGAAAAAAGCAGGCATATGGGGTGATTTGACTCCATAGGCTAAAGGCCCTGTAAAACACAGAAACTTAGCTTTGATTTCTAATAAAATACTGAAGAATGTCACTTGCTCAAAACTCGCAGCTTAACAAGATTTCAAAAAAATATTCCAGCAGATGACCTTACATACCACTTTCTCCTCCATTACTTTGCTGCAATCAAATGATTCACTTTCCTACAAAGCATAGTGAAGATCTGCAGCACGTTGCAGAGGTCACCAGTCTCCCAGCCCAAAGCTGCATGTGGCCTCCACAAGATGAAGGTGCTCCCTGAGAATTTCCTAGCTCTATCTATTTGCCATTTAAAATCAAGAGGGAAATCAATGAACTTCACTGTATGCTAAAGAAATAAATTCAGTTTCTTTCATAAGCATGACAGTTTCACACATAATATGGTTTAATGGCAACAACCAAAAACATTAACATATCAGAAAAAAGCACCATATGTAAATTCCACGATCTTAGGGGACAACTAATGGATGACATTCCAGCATATAAAGATGCAAGATTTGTATTTCCCTCTAGAGATATGCCAAAATCCTATTACTGAGCCGTATCTCCAAGGAGAGGAGGAGGTTTGTTTGTTTTCATTTTTTTTTAATCAAACCTCTTTTTAATCAGTCAGAGCAAAATGTTTTCACGCAGGAAAAGCAAGAAATTCAGTGCAGAAACAACAGAGTCCTGATGGAACAGGGAAACTTGGAAGAGAAAATGAAGATGGAATAAAAATGCAGGAAACAAAGATGTGTACTCTTTGAGGGCCTTTATTACACAGATGTATGCAGGGACAGTTTGGTCCCAAAGGAAATCATTAGAAAGCTGAATTTTAAGAAGCTGGAACAGGAGACTGAATTCGGCCTTCTGGGTTGATCCAAACTATGGTGGCTGAGTTTTGCTGTTAATTCTGGTAGGCTTTTGACTATGGCTTCAGATCCGTTCTGTGGTTTCCCCTTTTAGGGCCAATTTCTGCTTAGCTACAGACATGCAAGTCCTGTGGAGGGGAACCTGAACATGCATATATGTGCCCCTCTACAGAATTCACCTGGCACTGGCAGCTTCCCAGATCCACTGCTCTCTTCCCTGTGCAAGCCCTTACAGACTTGTCAGTCACTTCAGGCATGTGAGAGAAAGATAATCTTTAAGGTTAGCTACGGTCACAAATGATTCATATTCTCACCATGATTCAACAACCACATTCAAGAATTCAAGCCCCATTTTTAAATACTTCATAGCATCTTAAGTGCTTCATTGAAATTGTCAGGTACCTGGTTTAAGAACAAGGATGTGCCTTTATACTCAGCTCAAGTAGGACCCCGTAGGGTTTCACAAAAACAAACAGCTTTACCACAATGTTACAGCCCACTTAAAATGTTTCATTATGACCTTGCTTTCCTTTAAACGACATTCCACCACTGAATCCTAGCCAGCTTTAGTATAAAAGGAAGAAGAGAGTCAAGCGCGAGAAGTAGGAAAATGCCACAGCTTCAGCACAGAGTGAATAATCCACATCTGCAGCACATCTCTTGTAATTTAAGCTCATGACACCACAGTCCTCAACAGCAACTCCAACTCTGCCTCTCAAAATTAGAAATCTATTTTCAAGTCACTGAAAAAAACCTCTGGAACTTCAAAGATGAACCGTTCTTTCAGCACCAAGATGCCCCACAGTTCCCCAAAGTTAGTAGAACTCTAACATTAGAGTTTCTCAACATGAGAGAAAATACAGGCTGTCAGCTGAGATTCGGAGATGTGCATTCACAGAAGAATATATAACAGGAGTGAGAAAAGCATACAAGCATTTTAGTCAAAAGCCCTCCCTGGTAAGCATTCAGAACAACATGAAAATGCACTGTTTTACATTAACTTTTAAAGGAATCAGCACTTCTTTTATGAGAATCTTTGTCTTAGACAGGGTGAACATCAACTGATCAATACAGCACCAGTGTAGACATGTATTACTCTATCAATCATCTATTGAAAAGAGCTGCAGCGCTTTATATTTAATACCCAATGTAACCAATTAGTACTGCCATCCCCTGATGTTACACAAGTTCACTTCCTTAAATTACCATGGCAGTAAATTCTACAGTTATAAATGAGAAGCTGTAAATTGATTTGCATGTAATAACAATACCACTAAACCTTTCTTACCACTTTCAATTTTTCCCATCTGCTATCAGAGTGGAAGTTTAGGATCTATTATTCCCAGAAGGGGACTTACCCAGCTGGACATCTATAACAGTTGGCTGGTTCTCCATGGGGAACAATGGCTTTGGAGGTTTGTCTGTGAGTAAAGCTAGAAAAGAAAATGAGAAAATGTAATGGAAAAATTGAGGCCAATGACTGCACAAGAAAAGTTCTGTCATGTAAGCAATTAAATGTTTGCTACTTGATGGCATGTAAATATTTATTACATAACGTGGCTGTTACAGTGCCAATGTGCTACCGCTTTCCTAGTGGCTGTGGCGGCCCGCTGATTCAACAGAAATGAGCTACTTCAAAAATTACATTTTTAATACAAAGCAGCGAAACAAACTCAGTTTCTCACTTTTAATCTTCATATAATAACCAGATAAAGCATTTTAGATCCTCACCTTGCAAAGTTAAAAAACTTAATTACATTGAAATGCTAACCAAATCTATTTCAGTGTCACCAGTCCCAAAATGGCTTTATGCTTTCTTTGAGCATTTAAATACTGTTTGGGGCAAACTGCCACATCGTTTTGTCTGATGAACCCCAGCAGCTTCACCCCTAGCTTACACTCCCACCCAACTGGAGCTGGCTGCTCCAGCCACAGATAACACTGCTACTGAGAAGCACGGCTACGGACACAGGCTTCATGACCTGGTTTGAGAGCTTAGTCCCAGGCTGTGCAAATAGGTTTCGTAAGCTGGGGCAAGCTTGAAATAAACGTCTGAGTATTCCTGGAGGTGGGGAGAACTGTTTTTAATAAAATACAGCATCTTGCACCACATGAAATTAAACATTTCAAAATTACTTCAATACTTCTCCAGTTGAAATTATTTGATGTGAGTTTGTAAAATGAATTTGCATTTTTCAATAAAAGACTACGGCAAAATTACCCTGATCGTCTCAGATGCCTCAGCACTCACTGATTTGATAGGAAACAAGTCTACCCAGTGGGGTTTGGTACTTCAAGCTGAAAGTTGCCCCTGGCGGGCGCAGCAGATAGCCCTGAACCAAGCTGTGGGAGCTTGAGTTCTGCAAGCTTCTGGCTTATGCTCCCAGCTCAGCCTGAGCCATGGGTGTACTGGGAGGACATCTCTCCCCCATGGGCTTTGCTTCGCATGGAGTCAGTAGTTCAAAACACCTTCCCCAGGGCTTTAAAACAAGCTAGCTGAGTTGCTGAAGCAGAGGTGCAGCAGTCACACATTTCACTAATGTGGCTCTGATAACCAGCTATCAAGTGACAGCTGCGTAAAACTGGAGGTAGCTGAATTATTCTACTACCAAAAAAAAGGTCAACCTACAAAACATTTTTACATCCACTTCTACAAAAAATGACAAACTGTATTAAAGAAATACCTGCTTGATTTTGCTTTACAGCTGACATTGTTATTTTAAACTCCTTATGAAGTGATTGTCAACACAATCCACTTCCCCAGTTCCATTTAAATGAGAACGGAGTTCCTTCCGCTGATGCTACAGCTATGCTTTGCTTATCACAAAATAGGCATTTCGGTAACAAGATCAAAATCATGTGTGTTTGTAAGAAGAACTCCTTGCACCATTTACCCAGAAGGACAACACGGGAACCTCCAAAGTGATTTAATGAGCATGTTATTAAGGCTAAAAGCACAGGCAGGGCTCAGAAAGAAAGATAAATGGGAAATTCTGTGAACAAGAATTCAGCAGTTCAAAAATGCTCATCCAATGCCAAGTCATAAGATTGACACAGAAGCAACACGAAGGCTACCTGTACAATCGTATTATTTGGGGATTAGCCTGTGAGTAGAAAATTTCTGGCAGAAACAAATAATTTATTTGCTGTTACAAATCACCTAAGCCATCTGAATATCACTAGAGAATAAGAAGAAAGTTCTGCCAAACCTACATGTGTAAGTACAGTCTAACTACTTGCTTTTTAAGGAATTTCAATCCTAACCAAAGCTGAAAACTTCTAAGTAAGAGTTTTGGGCATCAAACCCAAGGGGCTTTGGAACACATTCCACTGATTTTTTTTAAGCAACGGATGCTTTTAAATTGCTAAAAGCTTTTGAGATGCTCTTCCTCATAAAATCCCACTGCATCCAAGGGGAGATGGGCAACTATTTCTCCAGCTTCTCCACAAATCCCATCCTAATTCAAACGCTGAGTTTCTCACTTGAAGGTCACACCTGCTTCAAGCAAAGCTCATTCCCAACACTCCAGGAAAAAAGCACATTCTCCAGGAATATGCTGATAGCCAGGACGCTGGATAAGGGGGGACATGAAAGTGTGTCTGTACTGTTTTCAGTACAGACATTTTCCTGTTCAGCATGTGTAAGAGCTCTGCTTTCCTCATTCTCTCATTCCTCACATGCAAAGCCCCTGTCAATAAATAATAAGTTAGCAAGAGCCACTTAGACTAGAATTACATTAGTTGAAGTGTAACCCACTGCCAGCCATAAGGAGGACATCTTCACAGGTATTGCTTGCTGTTTTCTCTCAGCTCATCACAGAAAATTAGAGGTAGTGTTGTCTGTCCCTGGCATCTGCTGAGGGGGAATGTCATAACCCGAGTCACCACCCGAGAATATTGCTTTTCTGCAATTTTGGTTTGGTTTCTTTATTGGTTTTTATACTGTCTAGGCAGACTTCCTCAGACTGCCTGCTGGAAGGAGACAGGAAAAGGAAGTACTACAAAGGTATTAAAAATTTAACAAAGTTCTTAATTGCCTCTGTGCAACTGAGTTCAGTAACTTTTTAAAAGACTGAGCCAAACATCTCTAGAAAATGCCAAAATGGCCTAGGAAGTGCGCAATTCAGACTTCTTAGGACAGTAACACATTGGTCCATATCTTACTGCAGGGGTACCCCAGATGCTCAGCCCAGAGAGAAGAGAACAGCTGCTGCCAGAGACATGCCGCTATTTGCTGCAGCTTCCTTACAGGCCTGCTGCAAAACACGTGCTGGAGGGAGCGGAAAGGTCACAGTGGCTGCAAAGGGGTTTTGGGATTTAACCCCAGTACTAAAAGAATTAAGCCCTTTGTCCAGTACAAGCAATGCTCTCACCAGCCCTTTACAGGACTCCTTCAGGGGACATTACGATGTGTTTAAAGCTCTGCACACACACAAGACCTAATAAGTAAAGGCTAAAATGGAGAAAGAGATCAGCTTGAGAATGAAGTTCTAAACCACTTGATATACCAGGCAAATTTTCTTCTGGGTGGATATTTAATGGGGAGGAAAAAAACCCCCAAAACCTTGCATCCCAGTTGAGTGTGGTCCCTTGTACTTTGTGAAGAGCCTCAACAGAGTTTCACTTCCTGGTATATTACCAACACTTTTTTTTTTTCCCCTCAGTTTTTTTTTTTTCCTTAGTTTTTCAGGCTTTTGTTGCTACTATTAGGCTTTTCTTGTATTATTATTTTTAATCTCTGCTACTAATTTGTACTCTGTGTGCATTGTAGGAGGCAGAGAAAACTTGCTGGGGTAGCTGCATCCACACTGCGCCAGTGTGCTCAGGCTTTCCGTGTTTAATGTTCTTTTCAAACCTTTTTCCCACCTGCACTCCTTGCAACCCAACCTCACTAGGGCTTCCCCGCTGTTTGCCTCAGCTTTACTTGCAGTCTTCAGATGTTTTCTAAGTGAGCTCTTGCGCGTCACATTTTAACTGGTTATATTTTGCCATATTTTCTTGGACAGTAATCATTATAATGAACTGGCAGTCTGTCAGAGCTCTTTATGTAGGAACTTAAACGGCCCAAAGGGATTTTGAGTCTAGAAGGCAATGAACTGCTTGGTCTTAAATGTCATATGTGTTTACAGAAAACAAAAGCCATCCTTGTTTTAGAGGTCAGACATCAGATCACTTCTGGCCCTTCTTAAACAGTAAGGCAGTAAAAGATATTCTCAGGTACTAGGGATTCTAATCTTTCATGATCTCTGTACCTGACAGAAGTCCATAAAAAAAACTTTATTCAAATGCTCATTCCTCTAAGAGAAATTTCTTTAATTCTCAGAACAGTTTCATAGGTGTGTGGCACTCTTATTTCCAGCCTTGCTAGAGGGGGTAGCAGAACAAAGAGTTAATGTTGTTACTGTATCAACATGTCTTTAATAAAGCTGATAGTCTTATGTGTTCTCATCTAACTCTTACTTCAGCTCACACAAAACTAACTAACTTAAAACAATTAGATGCACTGCAAACACTCTTCCTATTATTAAAGGTACAGCAGTACTTCCGCAAAGAAATACGAATATACATCACTGTCACAGGAAGAGCTGTGAACTTTTCTTTCAGACCCCTTGGAATATGCCATGCCCCTGGGCTGCTCTGAGCAGCAATACTTAGATGGTGAAGCTACCATAACAAGGATGATACTAGTTCCCCAAAGCAACAATCCCCACAGATACACCTACCTTTGCAAGACACTGGGTCTGACAACACAGCACACTAGGGGGCTTCTCTGCCTTTACTTGCCGCTCTAGGTTTTCATCCCATGAAGGGGCTAGGACAGCTCTGGCTGCATTTGTTTATGCAGGTATCAGCTGAAAGAGTATACTACTGAATTAAGATTGACAGGAGGGCTTGCACAAGGCTTCTGTGCTTTGTCCCAGGGTAACATCACACACACTACCTGGGGCATCGCTGGAAGTCACAGGTGCTGGATGACAAGCTGGAAAGGCATTTCTTTACCCAGAGGCACCTGGCAACGAATGTGCCTCCTCTGAGAGCTTGGTGGACATGGCCAGAGGCTGTTCAGCACTACTAGGAGACTGCTTAAAGTGCTGTTTCCTCCCATGCTTGTATTCACCCCATTAGAAAGTAACATGCAAACTTTAAAACAATAATCAAGTTGATGTGACTTCAACAATACTTGGCATGGGGTTTTTCCATAAGAGATTTAACGGCATGGCATTGTACAAATCAATACACTGATCTGATCCTCTGAAACTGTTCATCCAGGTGCATTTTCTTTCCCAGAACACATGATGCTTTTATTCTCCCTTTGTTGTAGGCACAAGGAATATGCCGTCCCAGGAGAAGTGCCTCAGAAAAGCAGAGAAGGGACCTAGAGAAGATTTGGTCTCATCAAATAGTTACACAGGGATCTTTAGAAGACAAGGGAGAACATAACTTACTGCACAGGGCAGTGTCTAGCTACCCACAGCACCAAATGAAGAAGACAACAGCCTTGAAGGAGCAGCTCCTGCTTCTAAGTGCCAGTGCAGCCCAAGAGCCTAGAGGCTTTTTTTTTTCCTACCACAGCCTTACTGTTTCAAAAATCTCTCATTCCATATCCAAACATACATCTGACACAGGAATGAGTTCTCCAGAATAAAGCACAAAACAATTGAAAACAAACAGCCTTAGGATATTATTACTTAGGGATAAACAATGATAACCAGCTAGGAAAACTACCAAGCATCTGAGTAAGCACCAGCTCCTTCACAGCCTGTTACCTGATGCACCTCTATTTCCCTACACTATTGCCTACCTTCCCTCCACAGCAGCCTCACAGTACTCTCCCCACCCCAGCCAGACTTCTATTACGGCAACCACAGCGAGAGACAGACAGCCCAAGCTGTTACTACAACCAACACAAGTCACCTACCGCAATTTTTGAGCAGCTCAGTTAAACCCAACTCCTGAATTCAACTTAGATCACCTTCCCCTTCTGCCATGCAAAGGCATGTTCAAAGTCAGTAGGCATCACCTGTGCTTCAAGGACCTTTGCTTCCAGTGTGAAGCCAGGCAGCATCAGGGTCACGCACTGAAATCCAGGTGCTTCTGATTTGAAGGGCCTCTTTATCGTGACTCGGTACAGCTGGAGTGTTTTCCAGACCAGGTAACTCTTCTAAGAGAGATGAAGGCTGAAGGCTAAAAATGTTAATTGATATGTGGCTCAGAACAGGTTAAATGCTGGGGAAGGGTTTTCTTCTTCTTTCCCAGGGTAGATAATGACTTTTCCTCTTCTTGTGATAAGCACCGAAAGTACATTTGCTGTTCTATAATTTTGCCATTGATGCACCTCATGGACATTTGTTCATGTAATTTGCAGTGATGAAAGGAACAATTATCCAAACATGAAGCAGAATGCTGTGAGTCTAACAAAATTGTTTCAAATCTTCTATGAGACAGTTACATTGCAACCTACTTCCTTCAATCAAAGGATCTGGCATTTTCTCACCATTAATTAACACAGAGCCTCTAGTATCATTCAATCAAGAATCTGGCTAACCTTTTGACAGCAGAACTGATCTGTTTGAATAGCATCCTCAGGGGCAAATAACAGCATGCCAAATCCTTAATCTGAAACTAGTTCATACCCGAAGTTAAGCTTTTATTCACTCCTAGTTCAAACACACATGCTCCCAGGCATGGCTTAGATCTACTTTGGCATCTAAAAATCTTGGCAGTGACATCTCAACTTTCACACCATAGATGAAGATGGAACTAACTGCATGCAAAATGCTAAATCAATATGTTAACCAGAGGGCACATGTTGCTCAGCTCAGCATCATACCTTTTAAAAAAGACGTACCTAACTCCTTTTGGCTCATGTAAAATCCCAGCTTGTGCCAACAGATTTCGCAATGGCTGACAGTAAAACACTTGAGACCTTACCTGCGACTGCTTTATCTTTTATGTTGCTGCTTACACTGAAGCAAAAGTGTTAGCCAATTGTGCAGATGTAAATGTAAATGTGACAGCTATAGTCTTGGCTGCCAGGGACTGAACTGTGTGCACTTGCAGAGTTAAAACCTTGTCTAAAGAGCCAAGGGTTCCCACCTGGACTTGTAGTAAGTACCCTCTGTGGTCTGAGCCCCTAACACACCTCCACTAGCAAGTCCCACGATATGATCAGAACATTTTCTTCGCCCAGCAGTATATTACCACACAAGGTGAAAAGCAGTGGAAAACCACAAAAAGCAACTCATTCATAAAAACACAACTTTATGAGGCTGTGTTTATACTGGGACACTGTCCCCTGTATTGTAGTGTGTTCTACCAGTCAGTCGAAACACATTTTTTCAGCGTTCAGCAATTGTGCTGCCTTTCCTTCACCACAGCATCAAGCTGACAAAATGATTGCACCTCCATCCATCACTTGCTGTAACTGAAAGAAAGCCATTGCAACAAAATGTTGTCAAAGGATAAACGTATCCACCTCTGAAAATAAACACTGAACACTTATTTTCAATAAACTCAAACTCAATAAACTCAGAACTTGTGTGGAAGCCAGGAGTCATTAAACAGGGACAAAGAGGTTTGCTTTATTTATTATTATTCGAGTAGGAAATGCATCTTTTGGGACAATGGGGTGAAATGATACAGCAACTGCATGCCCCCTCCTTTGCTACCATCACCATGAATATCACTTTTTGAAAATTCTACCTAGGATCAAGAGTGTCTTAATGCACTGTTTGGTCTGCCACTGTGGGACAACTTTCTGCAAGAAAGAGTTTAGCATTTTTATATTAGCAGTAAATAATTGGAATTCATCACATGAATTCTTTTTATGACATAGAAAGAAGGACAACACAATCATAGTTTTAAGGAAGATGCTGTGTCCATGCTGAAATGCAGCTCAGAAGGGAAATAAATTTTGAGGCACTCAAATGCTCTTGGATCATTATTCGTGGTTTTGACTGTAACCCATTAAGCCTTCAACGAGTTGGAACAGACCCATGTTTGACAGGTCATACTACTGGCACCAAGAAGAAGCTGGCCATGACTGTGGCCCCCTTGACTTTGACAGCAGGCAAAATCCCAAACAACTAGCTGTGTCTATCCTGTTCTTGCCAGCTGCTCCAATAGCTTCTCCTGCAGGCAGGACCTTGCAGCCTATGGTAACTGTTCAAAACTAGTAAGAGCAGCTGGCAATTTCAGGTGTGAAATCATCTCTGAACAAGACAACTTGCTGCCAGTCTTCTCAGCTAAGATGTTTTTAGCTACTGCACACAGGATGCTATCAGAGTTCATGGAGATAGCCGAAATGCTTTGGAGAGAAGAGCAGGAGCATCAGGTACTAGATGAACTCTGTTGAATTCATGGAAATGTTAAGAAAAGTAGAAATGAATTAGATTTTGGTTTTAGGATCTTCTAGTTATCAGATTTGTGCAGTACCATCTTCCCCTTTCTTAGAAGGCTATCAAGTCATATAAGGCTGTAGAAAATGAAACGGTGAGATTCTGGTGGAACTAATGCAAAAGAATATGACTTAGAAGGACTCTGGTGAAGTACAGTAGAAACAATAGTATAGATTGCACATTACTGAAGCACAGATGGCAAAATCCCACAAGGTGCCCATCACAAAGTAATTACAACAGGGCTCAACACTTAACAGTACTGTAATATACATGTTAAATGCCAGTAGCAGCTGATTGTTATGCATCTCCTGATGTGAAACATTCACTGACACTACTATCAGCTTACTATCAGTGCTGTCACTAGAGTCATTCCAAGGTGGGTGCTGGAAACCAGAAGAATTCCATGTTAGCAGGACTCTCCCTGTACTGATGCTATCAAGTTTCCTTACTCCTACGGTTGCCAACACACTTTTCTTTTCACTGCATTTCTAAATTTCACAGATTGGATTAGATTATGCAAGATCATTTTATTCCTTTCCTAAATGTGGATCATGCAGCTTTCCCTTATGAAGCAAGCATGAGTTTCCTTTGAAATAGAGAAAAAACTGTAATAAATTGTTACTAAATGTAGATTGCATTTCCCTGCAATATAATTCATGAAAATCTCAAATGGAGTGTGCTTTATTTAATGAATAGAGTGTATTTAACACAAAGGATACATCATTTCATCTGCACTCAAAATGTTTCTCTTGGACTCTGAGCAGAAATAAGATGCTTGAAATTACCCTCTATTTCAAGGAGATCTGCAAAGAACATTTCATGACATTTTATCTTTTGGCTTTTTTAATTCTTTTTTCTTTCTGTCTTATAAAAAAGTAAAGAAGTGGTGACAGATGAAGCCAGATCCCATCATCCATCTTGAAGGGACAGCTGGAGACTTCGCATGCAAACGAAAGCTATCATTCTTGTCAACCTGAAGCCAGAGTACCAAAAGCTTGCAGTCCACGACCAATTAATATTCTATGATCAATTTGACCACTCGTGCACAGTGAACTACTGCACCACAGCACAACCCCAGCAAGAAGAATTATCATGGAGTGGACTGTGTGCGTTGTTTTAATAAAACCCAAACCAATACATTACTCTCTGAAACTATAAACCTCGTATTAAATACGGATAGTGTATCAAAAGAGAATCATTGTGGATGACAAATGCCAGCTGAACTAAGTATTAAGCACCTATGCTACTATATTTAGGCAAAACAATAGGGGCTCTTTCTGGGGCTGGGAAAAGCCATCTCCAAGCTCAGTAACAGCCTCCAGCCGGTGCACACCACAACCTGGTGAAGGGGGAGCCAGTGCCATTTGCCACCTCTCTGTTTGCTATTTCAGGCAACTGCATGGCTCACTTGTGCCCTCAGATAGCCCTGAGCCAAAACCTTTGTTACAGACCAAATATTTCTGTGTACTTTTTCAAAGAACAGGACAGAGCTACTGAAGATCAACATTAAAAATTTATTTCATTTGAGTCTCAAAGGCAGTAAAGACCATTTAAAACTTGTACTTTTGACAGGATTAGATGTTGCACAATGTAACAGCTCAGCCTGCTTTGATGTTCAGCAGTACCGTTACAATTTCAAAGCAGCCATACTGCAAACAACTTTTAGATGGAATTTCAATCGTAAGTTTTTTAGATTAACAACATTCACAGTAAGAAACATGGACACTTCTGTTAAGTCATCTCTTGCCAATTGATTTCGCTCTGTAGGGGTTTAATGTGCAGGTTTCACCCTGCCCCATCCAGCCTATTAATTCTGATGCATTCTTTGGATTAGCATCCCAGCTTTGAAAGCTTGCTACGATGATGAAAAATGTTACTATACTTGACAAGGAATACCTTTTCATAAAATGTTCATGCAATATTTATGTAGGTTCTTTGTCTCTAATTTGCCTTTAAAAGCTGCAAAATATATTCCACCACGTATTGCTATTATTTTTTTCATTTTACCACTGAAGAAGTTTTGAGTTGTATTCTTCACTAAGCACATGTAGCATTGTTAAGAAAAAATTGGGCCAAATCATGTCTTTGTTGGTTGGATGAGCAGAAAAACGAACAAAAGCAGTTATAATATAGGTTTGTAAAGAAATCATAGATACACTTGCTACTGTTTGTCCTGTCTCATGACTGAAGATGAAGAAAATGTACATATTCTCATGAAAGACAATGCTTTAAGAAAGGAAGGAGATAGTTATCCCATGAAATGCATCATTTTATCTTAGTCAAAGGATTTAAAAGAATTAACAAAAAAGCAGCACCTGTAGATATCTCTGTCGGGATGATCCATTTTCAGTCAGCACTGCTCCCTTTCACCACTGTCATCAGAGTTTACACCAGGTGATGGGGAGCAGAATAGCCTCATGGTGATGTGAGGGAGTTGAGACTTTCAGTATCAGCTACTATCAAACAAAGGGCAGTTTTAAGATCTGAGAATGCAATTTCTTTTTCACAAAAGTACACTAAACATGAGCAAAGCACTGCCTGAAAGAAAGACGGTATGGGAAACTCCATAGCTTTGTTAAAACAAGTTCCAGATAAATGATTTACACCCTAAGTCAGTGAGCAGACTCTCGCCCTCATGCTGCAGGTTTACAGGAGGCAACTACTCAACAATAAACTTGTAGTATTTAAGACCAACATATTACTTAAAGATGGTTAATGGTCAGTAGAGATGCAAAGAATGGCAAGCAAACCTCCATGGGGAATGTGACTAAGGCTGCATAGAGAGCTATACGTATAAAAAGCATGAGGACAGATGTCATTCCAGTGCCCACCGGTGCATCTCTGTGCAGCCTCGTTAACAAGACCAGTGACATGCAGCACAGTGAGAGGAACAAATTAACTTCCCAGTGAAACAGTTCAAAGACCTTGTGGTAACACTAAGAACAACGGAAAAGAGTGAAGACATAGCCAAAAGAACGTCTTGGGGATTACATTTGTTTTGAATTTATGTGACCATTGCTAAGCAGGCTGTCAACACACCAGACATTCATATCAGAGGAGCATAAAATAAACCTGACAGCAGAGGAAGCAGTGGATTGTACCTGTCCAATGGCTCAGTTTGGGCACAGGTTATACTGTGCGCAGCAGAAACTGTAGGAGGGCCTAGCTTCCAAATCCCCTGAAAAGTAAGATTAAACAGTCCCACAGGCACTTCAAAAGGCTGCAGATAAGGATTTAATCCTTACGTATATTTCCTCCATCCTTTATTAGAAGATGACGATAATCTTTGAATCTAGAAAAAAAACAATGGGGAGGGGAGGGGAGCCCACCCTATTTTCATTAACAAATTATGTGGGGGAAGGGGAACTCACTCTCCCCAGCCTTGGTTGACAAGGCAGTACAAGATCTCTGTGAACAGTGCATGGACATGATACTGATGAGCTGCCCAAATACCATGCCTGCCTCTGCCCAAGCTACTTGCACATATGCAGGCTCCCAAGAGCTTTTCTGTGCTGCTTTTTCTTCCTCAGACTGCAAGGACAGAAACCAGCACCGCTCCAACCCCTCGGACACCGGGACACTGTTGGTGTAGCAGCTAAAAACAGAGATCACTTTCCTCAGCTTCTGCATTTCTCTGCTGTTCTCAGAGGACCCAGCTTTTAGGTCTTCTGCTGCTTTTTTCCAGCATCAAGATACAACTTTTGCACCAGGAATGTAATTTCTGAGAAATTTTTCATGAAATTGTGTCAGCTTGTTGTAACGAACCTGCTTGACACTTCATTTTCCTGTTGAAAGTGTCTTCTGTTTGTCATGTGTTGAAGCAATTTAAGATTTTGCTTTGACATTTTCAACAAGAGAACAAGACGATTCAATCTGTTCTAGGTAGTAACTGCCATTACATTTAAACTGCATCATTCAAATGAAACTCAACATACTATTTTGACTGTCATTTTATATCTTATCTATCATTATGTAGTACTACTGCCTCAGCTCATGGAACAAAGTTCAAGCAACAAAGGAAGTAATTTAAAGAAGATTTCCCCCCCAAATTTTCCAATAATGCCACCCTGAAACTTCCATTTCTTTCTGAAACAGTATTCTCAAGTGGCATCCTTCAGGTGTCTTTATGAGGGGACTTTTTAGAATTTTGGCTTTTGTTCCAATGTAAAATGAAAGTAAAATCTGAGCAACAACCCCACAAATTTCCTCCCAAATAAGAAATAAATTTCTGTCCATCTGTAATACTTCAGTCCTAAAGGACAGGTTTACTGGCTGACGGAGAAGCTGAGCACAAACCCAGCAGTGACAGTGAGGAAACAATAAACGTTTCATTACTTGCCACGTTAATCATATGGTGAGTATGACAACCTGCCCTGGGTACACGTGATTGTTTTACCTACCACCTAACCCCATTTGAAATTTTTTCTCTGTTTTGTTGTCTGCTTTAAAATGTATTATGCACCACGTTCAGTTCTCTCTAATCAACACGTACCTGTCCATCAACTCCTTCTGATGCACAATAGTTATCAATCATATTTTCTTTATTACAGGAAAAAAGATTATGTCTTGTTCATCAAGTCTTTTACTTCAATTCTAAATTCTATTTTCTAGAAATGTAAGATAACACTTTAAACTGGAAGACATGTGATGCATAGCTGAAGAGCATGACAGTTTTTCAGGATGTGAACAATATTTGGATTGATAATTACAGAACAAAGTATTTTAACAGGGTAATACGGAGATAATCTAAATACAGGATTACCGGTGAGAAATATTATCACTTTCTCTCCCATTTTTTAATTAATAATTAAAAAAACTCTTTGAGTGTCAGCACACTTGTAAAATAGGCACTATAGAAAGATCTATCACTTATCTACAAACTATATGATATCATCGTTTTTTACAGAACCAGTGGATTAAATAGAGAAAGGAAGGGCTGAGGTTTGTTTGGTTGTTGTTTGGGTGTTTTTTTAGTAGGAAAAACATAGCAGCATTGTAAAAGCATTGGATCACAGAAGTAAAACCACAGTGCAGCACTAATGTTAGAGAGGCTTTTAAGGTAGAACGTCTGTCTTAATCTGTTATTATTCTCAGATTGTGTCTAAAGACTACTTTTGTACCATGCTTTTGTTGACTATTACCCCAGAGATGGGTACCTATACATGCATTACTGATACCACAACAAAAGGCAGTATTCAAATGCAACTGCAGGATTGGGCTCCATTTCAACTAATACTTTTACCAAAGGAAAAGTCAGAGACCTTTCCCAGCCCTTGGTATCATTCTGCAGTGATGTGCTTCCTTACCAAGGTGCTGTAAAGGGATCTAATATACTGTACTGTAAATAGGCAATTTTGGCTGAACGCACAGTAGCACTATTTTTTAACTGCTCCAGAGCTGACATTTGGGGAATTCTGAATTGTTGCTGGAATGCTTCTTTTCTCCTCCCACATACTCTCAAGTTAGTATATCTCCTTCTGTAGGTAAATAAGCACCTTTGTGTTCAAAAGTAGTCTAATCTGGAGCTGCATAAAACAAATTATCATTAACACCATATACTGATCTTGCAAGGAATTGAAAACTCCAACGCAATTTCATACCAAAGCAATGGAGCCTTAAGCTTTTGCATCTATGAATGATGAGCAACATTACTTCAAATGACATCTTTTGTCAGAGTTGCTTGAGCTAAAGACAGAGTGAATCCATTTGTATAAATTGTGGCTTCGCTGCTGAAAGATTACAAAAATATATGGTGCTATCCTTAAGTCTCAAACCATTAATATAGTTAAAATATGCCATCTTTTCCCAGGAAGAACTAGCAAGTCCTTAAAACACTATCATCAATCACGACTAATTCACTAAATATACAATTCCAACAGCAATAGAAAAAGAAAATACAGTATAGTATATCACCTGTCACTACATCAAACATCTCTATTTTTCAATGGAAACTGCAAGTCAAGATTTCCAAGGTCTGTGATATAGACGGTTCATAACTGAATTTCTATTCCACTAGGATTAGCCCTTTGTTAGTTTTCCATTTGTGTGATAGATCCAAAGGTAGATATTTTTATTTGGAAAAATAAACCAACATTAATTTCCCCCTCAAGAAAATATATGTCTGGATGCTATGGTTTAGTCACTGAAGTACTTTAAAATGATCAGCAATCATATCTGTGATTCCTCAAACCTACACATTAACTAATTTATTAGAATTATACAGATTTTATACTGCCAGGGTGTCCAAAACCACTATGAGGTACAGGCCAGGAGTCAACTGTACTGTATAAAAAGTTCCTGCCCACTGGTACCATCTTGTTTGATTCAGATCATTGCCTTATCAGTTGTATTCTCATCATGTTATGTCATGGTTTGGTGCAATGAGCATTTCACTATGCAAGACTGAAGGTCACACTAACGAAAAGGAACACTAATGGGGTGAAAATGAATACCATGGGGAAAATAAATCACTCTTGGAATCCTATTTAATTGATCATTTTGTAGCTGACCTTGCTTCTCCTGAAGTCAATGGCAGAGCTTCCACTTCTGTGAATATGTACAGGATCGAGTCCTTTAAACTGGGGCATATTTTATGAATACTGAAGGTAGCATATTTTACCCTAGAATTTTCTTTATTACTTCTCATTACAAAACTTCACCAAGAGTGCCAAATTGCTGTATAAAAGCACCCCATAATACTGTACATTAATTTAATACATGATACATTTTCCTGCTACTAATATTAAATGTTGCCACTTTCAATACACAGATGTTGAACAGCGCAAATTCTCTCCCGCCAGTTGCCTCCCCAGTATTTTCCTCTCAGATTTTACAAACATGTTTATCACAAACTACCTTCTCTCCATCTTTGCCTGGCAGTCTGAAATTTTCTTTAATAATATGTGAACTACCTCTGAGGCAATCGGAGCTCTCCCTGAGACCTAGCCCCCAGCAGCACAATGCTCACAGCACTAGGAGAAAGGACTTAGCAATAGGATTTATGCTTACTTGAAATGGAAATGAACCAACAAGGATTATTCTGCATCTGTGTTTTTTAGGTTAAAGAACCTGACTTAACAGAGTCTGATGTGAGTCACAAGAGAAGCATGCAGCTCAGGGTCATGAGGCTCTGTGCTCGCCTCGACCATGGTGGCTGAGGGAGATGCTCTTTATGGTGACCAAGCTGAGCTGGCCAGGGCAGGCTTGGTCCGAGCTTAGGCTGCATCTGAGGAAACTTGCTCATTCTCTCTCTTTCCTCTTGTTATCTTAACTCAAGAGGTGTCACTGTCTCTTTTGTACACTGATCACTGTTGATGACAGTCATAACAAACAGCCTTTGATGAAGTGTTTTTAGAGGAGCGTGTGTTTCTTTCTGGTGCTCATCTCTGCTAAGTCAGCATATTTGGAAAACATGGATCAGGGTGAGAGGCATCCACCTGGGAATATTCAAAATCTACAAATCTGCACTACTGTAGGAGAAAACAGCAGAATGGAGTGTGTTCCTTCCATCCCTCTAATGGCATGCAAGCCCTCTTCCTCCTCCTTTCCATTTCCCTCTGCCTCTTAGAAAGACGATTTACCAATACCACACACTGAAATGTCTCCTTTGGGAAACAAATCTAAGGGATCCTAGGTGGGAACAGGAGAAGCACGTACAGTACAAGTAGAAGCCAAGGGGACTGTCAGAGATACACTGAGATAAGCCTACAGATTTGAGGATGGAGCATTTTCCTTGAGGGACTCTGTACAGGAAACCGAGACATGAGATGTGGGCTTTGACAAGATGCCCATATGGGAGTGAGCTCTCCACCACCAGTGAAGCAGTCAGTGCTTTCCTCATGCCCTAGGTAAAGGCCTGGTCTCGTGTTAATCAGTGGTTTTTGGACTGCTGCAGGGGGAGTACGGTTTTAAGAGAAGGGAAAAGCCCTCAGACCAGGAAACTTTCCAGTCCAAATCCCTCTGGTGAAGTAAATTCCATCTGGAGATGTTTCCTTAGAGAGATGAGGCTGCAGTCTCACAAGCGAGCATATTCAAGGCAAGCAGAAGCTTTGGGCTGATTATCGTCATGCTGCTATTTACCTCAATCCTTTATGGTTTTAGACTCTCTTGACTTTCTGTGGTGTGAGTAGGATGATGCTGAGTGCTGTCACAGCAGCCTGTCACAGAACAGAGTAAATTTGGCACCTGAATTCCAGCTTCCCAAATTTAGGGGGTAATCGTTCGGCAGTAAGGTATCTGACTCTTACTGCTCATGGTTTTGCTAGCACTCTTGGCAAGTACATTTTTTAACTCATAAATTTCGTTATAAGTTTTGGGTATATTACATCCTTTCCCAAATTTCACCCCTCCCAGGTTTTTGTTCCTTTCCTTTTTCACTTCTACATAGTATTTGTTCTATTTAAAATATGATAGTGAGAAGAAGCAAAAACTATGAGATTCCAATTATATTTTCACACTGTTCGAACACTGAGCAGTTCTCAAATATCCAAGGTAGGGGCCCAGTTAATTTTTTCAGACAAACGGTTTATGAAGGAAAAGAAATGTGTTATTGGTTGCCTGAAACTGTTTGTAAATTAATGTCAAATTCAGTTTTAGATGAAAAAAAAAAAAGAAAGGAAGAGTAATAATAACTCTTCTCCCCAAATAGGACACCTTGGTGTGACATTTGTCTTATATGAAACATAAGTTATATATTTTTCTTCAGAAAATTACGACAATATCTTTTTAACTTCCTCTCATCTAAAAAAAAATGTTGAGGTTTGTAGGAAAAAAAAAAAGAAAAATAAAATCACATCACTTCTTTTCCCCAAAATATTATATTTAACTACTGTACTGAGAAAATTGTCAAACAGCACTTAGCAAAGGCTCATCTTCCCTTTCAAAGGCTCTTAAAACGCTATCCATCTGAATTTCTACATAATCTCCCAAACGTGTCCTTTTATACTTTGCCATTAATTTGATTAATCTAGATGTGGGGCTTCAGGATATTGAGTTTCCCCTGGTTTTGCATAATTTCATATGATGCTTTCATTATTTCATTAAGCAACTGAATTGGCTGAAATTACTCTTACATTTTCAAGCTTCAGATTCAGGCAGATAAAAGTTCCTAATTTAAACTCATGTTAGTTTTGAAAGCTTCTTTCACAGCTGCAGGAGCTAGAGCCTTAATTTTTGCTTTTGCTTTTTTAAAAACCACTGAAATTCTGGGGAATCTGGAGAAAACCAACTACTATCTGTATCTCCCATGTCACAGCTTTCAAAGGAGGAATATCCCATCCCTTGCAAAACTCAGCTGTAGGTACTCTTTCCTACGTAAACTGTCTGATCCCGCACAATTAGGCTTCCTTTGGGATGGCAGACTAAGGCCTCTAAGACAAGAGCCATTCAAAACCGGACGTCTTGCAAGATACGATGCTTATGTGAAGGAGGCTCAAGAAAACCCTATGCTGACATACAAACCTATACAACAGACAAATAGATCTGAAGTACTGTCTAAACTGAAAGAGAAGATGGAAAAAATACAGAGATGCAGTTTGAGAGTTCCCTGTTCACTTATCCCAGTGACACATGTTTTATAACAACATGTAAGCGTTACATACTGGTCCAACTAAATTATCCCTGGGACAGGGTTTCTCCACACTCATACCAGCTCAAATGAAATTATAACGGCAACCGAAGCCTCCGTGGACTTGGCATAGAAAATAAGCAACAACACCAGCTTGTAAGCCAAGCTTGTGAGCCAGTCAGCCAAGACTGCATGCCACGAAGCATTGTACAGAACACGGCCTCTGTGAGAAAGGAGTCATGGGCACATGCTGAAGGACAAAGCTCCAGCTCTGTCAAGAAAGCTTCTGATGGAGGCTCCAAAAGAATGGTCTGTTTCCCTTTGGCAGCCCTTCCTCGGCTCTGCTCCAGCTAGAGCAGTAGGCTTTGTCTCTGCCCTAACCCTATCAAATCCTAAGCCCAGTCTTCAGTTGAGCCTTAGCTCAAAGACCTGCAGCCACTGCATATGCTTGATGTTTAGCATAAGCGTAAATCACTTCTGTGTTCTGCAAAGACCTTGCTGGGCTGGACACACACTTCGTGTACAGATGAAATGTGTGGGGCACCCAAATGGTGACTCTCTCAGTTTCCTTTAATTCTTTTGTACATTTGAAATTTACAAATTGTCAGCTTCCAAAATGTGGGCAAGTAAATGACTACTCCTAGGCTGAAATATTTGTGTGCCAAATCCTAGGTCAAGCTATTGTAAGTGGCACATTTATAATAAACCCATATGCAGCAGGATTTTGACTCTGACACTAGCACGACATACTAGCATGGCACAACTAAAGAAAATCAGACTTGCCATCCTCCTCTTTGCTAGTGTTATTTCCCTTATGAGATCACATAAAAGGCATAAGGCCTATTTCTATGGGGTAAAGGAGGCCACTACTTTGAACAGAACTAGACCCAACAATGTTGTACAACACTCTGTCAAAGGATTTGGTGACAGGTAGGAAATTAACCCATCCCGTCTCTGCTGTAAATCTGTGCGACAGGTAGGAACACACAAGACAGGGTCATCCAAAAAGATACACGATCTCTCCCCAATGTAAGCTATTACGCTCTGCTTGCTGATGAGCAATGCAGAATGAGCAGAAGCAGTAGGAAACGTCAGCTTATGTCACTCATGAGCAATGAGTGTGTCATAAACCATCTGTCCCTCTCTCACATGGAACTGTAAGGTCACAAGGGTGGTCCAAATCACATTCACTTTCGCTAGGAAAGGAAGCTCAGCCTTTTATTTAAATGTCCATGCCTACTTCCTAAAAGGGAACATCTGTGTAACCCTTTTACACATGGATCTTGACAGAGGGATCCAAAATTCATCAGGGTGCCTGTCACCTCCAGCCTGCACTGGTTTGACTGCTTCCTGAGAACTGATATTCAGTCTTGGTGCTATAAAAGATGGCAGGCAGGTACAAGTCCTGCACAGCTCAGTCCATTTACTCTGACGAAAACTGCAAAAATGTTTTCGCTACTGAGGGTTCTGGTCAGCAGGGCTCCATAGTCATCGCAGACACTGAACTACTGCAAGCTGGTTGAGGAATATTTTCAGTACAATGTTCTTGGCCCTGGTGTGTTCCAGCCACAATCACTGGCTTCTATGCCTGGGGACTGTGATGCCCTAAGTGGTAAATAATGATGATGGACAGGCTTGCAAGTGATAAGTAAATATAATTCCACACTGAGATGAAACATTTTCAGATGCCTCTTGTATGCCATGCAGGCACAGAACCCAACATGCCCTTAAGCTGGTAACACCCCAAGCCTGGGCTTTGGATCTAGTGGATCTTCACTTTCAAGCCCAGGGCTTCTTGTTGAGCAGCATGGTAGGATGCTTGGTTCTTAAATAATCCAAGTTGGCCAGTTTGTATCATGTACCTCCATTTGCACTTCCTTACAATGATTTTTGCTGTAATTTTTCTCCTCCTGCTGCTTTTTCTTTACAAACAAGATCTCCTATTCTTCCACTTTGCAGTAAGTCTGAGACAATAGTTCATTCTTGGTCTCATCAATATACACTGCCCACTTGTAAAATCTCGCCTAACATTAAGCCCACTCCTCCAAGTCTCTATAGCACTTTTAATTAAGTGTTACCACACAACTGAAAATTAGCACATTTTCTAGCTATTCAAAAACACATCGCTAACTGCTAGGGAAGGCTTGCTAAAAGGTTTCCCTGGTGCCAATTATTGCTGCCTCAATGATCACCAATTCTTTGAAAAAATCAGTACATATACACAAAGTCAACAGTCTGTTAGCACAGCAGAATCAAAGAGCAGCAGCTGGCAAACACCAGTTACTTTGCACCCGTATACTAACAACATTCCTCTTGTGTAAATGATCCGCAATGAAGTCGTGTTACATGCCTCTAATTTTGCTTCCTGAATGCAGACAAATCAAGGAAGTACAACTTAGGACACTACTGCCAGCTTTGTAGGTCAAAATCCTGACCCCAATTAAGACAAATTTGGGCTGAATTGAGTGGTTGAGATGCTAATTTTGTGCTATTTCAAATTAAAATGAGTTTTATATGAAGGAATTTGGGGTACCTCCCTGTCATTACAATCCTTTAACAAAACATATAAAAAACAAGAACCTGTAAATGTCTTCTTTAAAATGAATCATTTTGAAAATTGGACAAAATTGATACCATTGAATAGCAGAATGGGCAAAGATATCATCACTTTCTGAAATTCTTTTTGTAAATATTAAATATGGTGTAACTTGAAATTATCATTATTATTATCATTATCATTATTATCGTCATTATCATTATTCAAGTCAAACCACTTAACTTTGCACTAAAGGTGATCTCAAGACCTAACATACGGTCTTGGTGGTTTTGTTCTCCTCATGATTTTTTGTTTAAAAGGAAGGAAAGGCGATTTAGAAAATCCGCAATCTGTCTGTTCAAAATGGTTTATCCAAACCAGAAAACATATTACATGAACAGCTACTTTCTCCTCTGTAGGACTGGATAATCTCAGGTGCAGTCATTCTGCCTCATAAAAGACTTTTCCATTAATGTAATGCAACATCAAACAATCCCCCAACTCGAAATAGCAGGAAGAGGTGTAGTGCCTGGCAATGCATGGTTATCCTCTTTTAACTAAATTGAATTTACTGCTCCAATATTCATCCTTTGGTTAGAAATCTTCCTATATTCAAATTTCTGATTCTTTAGGACAGCAGCTTTACAGACCTTGCTCTCGATAAAAGAATATAAATAACTCTGAGCACAGTTAAGTCACACAAGGCCTGATGACCTGCTGTTCTGACACTTAGGCTGAACTGCTCTCATACCGCAGATGGAGATTTCTGTCTTTTAACACAGCTTCATCAGTTACCTGTGTGCAAGATCCAGCATCTTCCTCAAATACACCATTATTCAAACAATTTACAAAAATAGTGTAGCTTTCTATCAACTGCTCTTCCAGGCAGCCAACACACTCATTCTATCTCCATGTAACTGCACATTGCAGATGCCACCTCTCCCTCGCTGGAGCCCAGGGACTGGCACATGCTGATGCTCATCCTCCCCTTCCAGACAGGAGAAGCCAGGGGATAGAGATGGCACTGTCACTGTCACATGGACACTTCCCTCCTGTGTTAGCAACTCCCTACTGCGTCCTGTATGAACCTGTACGGCTTCTGTTTTGTCTTTGTCAGTGACTGTCAGTGAGCTCTTCTGTGTGAAAAAACCAAATACACCATCAGAAAGGCACCTTCCCAGTACTTTTATCAGCAGAGAGATTAAATTCTTTCAATATTAGGCCCTTTCAACAGGGTCTTATCACCAGCCTTTTCCTGCCAACAACTGCCCTGGTCACACACCAAGGAACCACTGTGGCTCCACCCGCACAGTGCTACAATCTGCTCTCACTCCTGGGCCCCTCAGGATGCTTCAGGTTTTTGGAATATACTTTGTAGGTGTGCCTGGCTTCTCTACTTTATGGGCACATCACTTTGTACCTCTTAGTGTTAAAACACATCCTGGTTTAATATATCCAGCTTGACAACTGATCCAGATAATGCTCTGAATTTTTAATAGCGCAAGGCCTGTTTTGATCAATAGGTGTCTTCTAAGAAAAGAGGATCATAAATAAAACAAATTTAATTTTTAATAATAGAATTAAAGTCTAATAGAAAGCCTAAAAAGGCAGGAGCAAAGCTATTATTATAACCCTTCCTTTGAAGTCTTTATTGTCTTGAGAACTTCTAATAAATAATTATTGCCTCTATAACAAATCTACTGCTTGCCCTTCAATTTTCACATGGCTTATCTTCCACTATTTTGGGAGGGTGTTAGAAAGACCTTGCAGTACCTTTGGAAAGCTGACAGTACATGTAATAATATTTACTTTGGCATACAATGCCCTGACCCACTTTCAGATCCCCACTAAGGAAAGAGCTCACACAATGGGGACATTTGTAAGGAAAGACTATGGCAACAGAATTGTATTTGGAAAGTCATCTTCACTTAAAAGAACAATGCTTCAGTTAAAGGACATCATCGGCACTGGAACAAGTGGCTATAATTGACCATGAATTCATTTTAGCTATGAAGAGGTATTTTAACCACTGGAAAAGCGAGCATTTAGAACAGACTTAAACTAAAGAAAATAGGGGCAAAACCCCTCAATTTCATTTAAAACGAGATTAGCTTACAATATGAAACATTTGATGTGATTATAAAGGATATGACTGAAACAGATGACCTGGGAAGTCCCTGCCAAATGTTGCTCTTGTTTGTATCAATAAAGAGAAAAGAGTCTTGCTCTAGGAAAAGAAGGAATCTGCATACACTAGAAAGTAGCATTTCATACCTCTACCATGTTGCCATTTGAAAGCAGACAAAACTTCTTGCTAAGTGGTAGAAGCTCTTTTTCCATTAAAATGCTAATAGGAAGGTTAACTTCATCTTAAACCATTACAAAAAAAAAAAAAAAAAAAAAAAAAAAAAAAAGCAAAACAGTTTAGCTTGAGGTTACAGTTTGGGGGAAAAAAAGAAAAAAATCCCAAACAAGTTTAAGCTAAATAGGATTTCCACTGAGAAAGAAAACTCACTCAAACAGAAAAAAATCCCACAACAAGGTGGGGAGCAGTTCTAATACCTGCATTTGCTTATATGACACAGCCATGGACTAATGTTTCCCTTTAGGAAACACAAATTCTGTGGCAAAACCTAATGCCTCCTGTGTGGAAGTGTATTACATGGTAGCCTCACCTTTTGGATACTGTAAAATTTACTAGAACATGCCACTCACCTATCCCCCTGCTGTAAAGAGCGCATTGCACAGTCCCTGTGCTGATTTACATGAGCACACAGAGAATGAGTCTTTAAGGCCTGTGCAGGAAACGGCAGCAAAATGGTTTGCAGCAGCTTTTGTAGATCACGGAATCAAGGAATTTCAGAGTTGGAAGGGACCTCTAGAGATCATCTAGTCCAACCCCCTGCCAAAGCAGGATTGCCCTAAGCTCATTACTCAGGGCTGTATCCAGACGGGTCTTGAAAGTCTCCAGAGAAGGGGACTGCTCAACCTCCCTGGGCAGCCTGTCCCAGTGCTCTGTCACCCGCACTGTAAAAAAGCTTTTTCTTGTTATTTGATCAGCATATGTTCCAGCTTGTGCCCATTACCCTTTGTCCTGTTACTGAGAACCACTGAGAAGAGCCTGGCTCCATCCTCCTTAAACCCACCCTTTAGATACCTGTAAACATTAATAACGTCTCCCCTCAGCCTTCTCTTCTCCAGACTAGAAAGTCCCAGCTCTCTCAGCCTTTCCTTGGAAGGGAGATGCTCCAGTGCCTCAATCATCTTTGTTGCCCTACGCTACACTCTCTCCAGCAGTTCCCTGTCTCTCTTGAACTGGGGAGCCCAGAACTGGACACAGTATTCCAGTTGTGGCCTCACCAGTGCACCCTTGACCTGCTGGCCACACTCTTCCCTACGCAGCCCAGAATTCTGTTGGCCTTCTTGACGACAGGGGCACATTGCTTCCTCATGGATAACTTACTGTCTACCAAGACCATCAGATCCTTCTCCAGGGATATTATGCAGTATCTCAGAGATAAGGATCAAACTCCGTAATGATACGCCTGTGGGTGATGAATGCAAATCTGCCTTCACTCTTTCATCTAAGAACTGGGGCTCTTATTTCACGCTTGATTATGCTGATGTTTGTTCACCAGCATATGGGCAACATGCAGGCAAGTGAAAATTTTGACTTGGCCAAAATTCAGCTGTGACTACCAAATGGCCTCATCCTTTACTGGTGCAGAAACAGACTTAGAAGCTCCTTTCATACAGATAGCTTCATCCATATCGAGCACATGCCTCTTCTTGCCCTTTTGACAAAGAACGCTGCAGTCAGTATAATGAGTGCCAGGCCAAGGAGTTCAGAATCACTAATTACACAGTGCGCGCGAGTTGCTGCAATGTTCCAAATTACATCAGAATTTCAGACCTGAATACAGTCAATAGATGGAAGAAGGTAAAGGTGACAGGAGGAAACATCTTAGCCCCAACAAATTTCTACTGTGCGGCCCTGAACTGTGCATCCATACTGGTCACTAGGCAGTGTTTTCCATTTTCATTTCATGAGCAATTGCATCAGAGCTATGTGAAAACTTGTTTTTTAAGCAAAGTCCAGCTAGCGGCCTCCAACATTCTTAGATTTACACAAAATCTGAAACCTGTTACTAATGTGGCCTAAATTCATTTCAATTTTACAATGAGGTCCCTTTTAGAATCTAGCTTTTGTTCCGAGACTAACAAAATGAGTGGAGAAAGGATTATTTCTGAGGTCTGTACTCAGTATTTTCACTGTTTTCTAAGTCCTTCCAGAAACAGAGGTATCTGCATTCACTGATGTTAATTCTAGTTTTCTCAGGTTGGTAGACAAGATGCAGTGATCTACACCAGAGTTGTATGAGCCTGAACCATAAGGAAGCTCTTATTTAAAGGATCTACCACAAAAGTGGATGAGATAACCATGACATGTTCAAATCTTAGAAGGAAGACAACTGAGTCCAGTGCTGAGCAAACATTTTCTATAGCATGAGGTGTCCTTGTAAAGATGGAACACATCTCATTGAGTTCAAGGTATTCCACATGCAGGAGGAAGGAAAACTGGCGTACTGTCAATATGAAGGCTACAAAACCGAAAAACTAAAGTGCATGTTCCACTTTTCTTCTCATTTTTGTGCAACTGCTATGTGAAAGGCTTTCTCTTCATCTTGGTTTCTCACAGTTCCTCGCTGTCATCCTGATACTCCACAAACAGAAGCACTCAGGAGAGAGGCATCTCTCGAGCCATTTAAAGTGGCAAAGTGCAGGTGCACGCTGCAGTATGCCAGCTAACCGCCCTGCAGACCAATGGAGAATGCAGCGACGTAAGGCGGAGTAAAACTATCCCAGGAAAGCAGAGTTTGAGGTGTGCTCCTACGCACACCATAGTAAGTGTTACAGCATGATACGCAAAATAATTTGTAGTTGGCTTAGATGCTTTTCAACTTCACAGATGAGAGATGTTACTTACTGAACAGAGGAAACTCGCATTGTTCAGATGTATATATTTTAACTCAAAGCCTAAGTGAAACACGAATTCCCCCATTGGCTTTGTTTTAGAATGACACAGTAGGTGGAAGATTGAAGAAACATAATATCCAGTAACAGCTGCCCTGTTACAGCTGTGATAGCGTGCAACTTCATGTCAATTTATAAAGTGATCTTTGCAATGGTTTGTGTAAATACAGTATTACAAGTCAGCATAAGCCTAAAAAGATGCAGGTTGTCATTCTGCTATCTCCAACCATCCCTAACAGACACAGGACAAAACTCAGAATGAAAAAACTTCACAGTTTCAGAAATGCCTTCTGTAAGTGTTGCTTCCCCTATTGAAACTGCAAAGAAATAAATAAATCCCTCTTTAAATACATTTAACTTAAATTCTAAGAGACGATCCTGCATACTACTGTTAAACAATAACTTCCAAAAGATGATTAATGTGTTCTCCATCCAAACTCAAATTCATAATCCTTTTGGGTTTGTTTTGAAGGTTCACACAGAGACTGTCTATTTCCATGAACTTTTTAATCTATCATGACTGTCTGCAAGAGAACTGCAGCTGCAAATTTCATAAAATAGTTTCCCAGAGTCTGGAATCAAGACATTAAGGTAACAGACAATGTTTCTGATTTTCTGCAATAATTTGAGTGCAGGGTCTTTGATACATTTCAAAATCTAATATTTCAAATGTCATTTGCTTGTCTGAGGACAGCACGGAGAACAACATTATTAACTCCCAAACAAACTGTGCATTTGGGTGTTATTCCTGTTAGTAAGATTTTTACCATAAAAACGTACATTAATCTGCAACTTTTTCAAAGGATCCCACTATAAACAACTAACAGGATCTTCAAAATTTCTAAGAAAAAACCCTGTGCAACTGCAGGTAGAGAGAGGGGTGGGAATATGTGAGAGCAATAACTCTGCAGACACCACGGTCAGTGAAGAAGGAGTGGGAGGAGGTGCTCCAGACACCGGAGCAGAGATTCCCCTGCAGCCCATGGTGAAGACCATGGTAAGGCAGGTTGTCTACCTGCAGCCCATGGAGGTCCACGGTGGAGTAGATGTCCACCTGCAGCCCATGGAGGACCCCATGCCACAGGAGGTGGATGCCTGAAGGAGACTGTGACTGTGAGAAGCCCGCACTGGACCAGGCTCCTGGCAGGACTTGTGGCCCCGTGGAGAGAGAAGCCCACACTGGAGCAGGTTTGCTGGCAGGACTTGTGACCCTGTTGGGGACCCACGCTGGAGTAGTCTGTTCCTAACAGATTGCACCCTCTGGAAGTGATCCATGCTGGATTAGTTTGTGAAGAACTGCAGCCCATGGAAGGACTCACGTTGGAGATGTTTGTGGAGAACTGTCTCCTGTGGGAGGGACCCCACGCTTGAGTAGGGAAAGTGTTCTCCCCCTGAGGAGGGGGGAGTGGCAGAGACAACGTGTGATGAACTGGACACAACTCCCACTCACTGTCCCCCTGCACCGAAGAGGGGAGAAGGTAGAGAATCAGGAGTAAAGTTCAGTCCAGGAAGAAGGGAGTGGGGAGAAGGTGTTTTAAGATTTAAGGTGTTTTTTCTCATTAGCCTACTCTGACTGGATTGGTAATAAATTAATTTCCCCAAGTTGAGTCTGTTTTGCCCATGATGGTAATGGTGGATGATCTCTCCCTGTCCTTATCTTGACCCATGAGCCTTTCATTGTATTTTCTCTCCTCTGTCCCATTGAGGAGGGAAGTGATAGACCGGCTTTGGTGCACACCTGGTGTCCAGGTAGGGTCAACCCTCCACAGACATGCACTGCCTTCTTCCCTCATCTTCCAACTTTACCCCCTCACAACGTACCTCAGTGTGTGGTTTGCCTTATTTGCAATTGAACACACTGTTGTCTCATTTTCAACTTGGCATCCACTGTAACCACAGGCCCTTTCCAGCAGCCCTCTGTGCAGGAGTAAATTGCAATCTCTGAGATTGTTCACACAAGGCTAAGCACTTTCAGCTCCCACTGGCACAAAACTACCTAAGGTTTTAGTGAGCTAAGTGTATCAGATTCCTGTAAGTTTGGGTTCACTGCATGTCAAGTGTTCCCTACCTTCCCTTAGGCACCTCACTGAAACGTCTTAATACTCTGAAATCTGTTTTCCCTTTCACACGCCACTAATGAACAACTGGGAATGGGTGGTTCCCAATTAAGTGGCTTTCTACATTAGAAATGCTCAAGAAAGGGCTTTAATTATATTTTTCTAACCATTTAGCCATGATGGGAAATAGCAGAAACTTTTCCAATTACTGAACTTCTAAAAAGTTATCTGAGGGATGGTAACTTGTAGCTACCTCATATTCAGTGATTAAATACAAGAGCTGGGTCAAATTACAATGGTAAAAGAGAAAGTGGCTCGAGGCTTTCAAATCTCTGTTCTGCGGTCTTATGCCCAAGGCATATTTTTCAGGTCTTATTAAAAGAAATCCCCTGAAGTATTTCTTGGAGGGCTGCATCCTTATCTTATTCACGACATTCTTCAGTTCAGGATTCATCATTTTTTAAATGAGAGGTACTAATGTATTCTTTTATAACCTTTTTTATTATTATTTTACAAGACACTGACTTTGTCCTGCACTGTGCTTAATTCTTTAGTTTCACTGTAAAAATGTTCTTAACTTGTTAGATAGGCAATCATTAAGATGAGGAGTCTTCCTGTGACAGGAATTGTCCCTTGATGACACCTTTGCTTCAAATGTTAGACTATAATGTTCATTTTATGCACATACTTCCATGTCCAGAACAGAAAAGAGACTCAGAAGGGATACAGAGGACCAGCTGTCTGCCCATTCTGTGAGTTTATCTACTAATTAGCAGTCACTCCTGGATTAAGAGGATCTTTTGGTGACATTTTCTGTTAAACACTGCAGCAAGTTACGTTAAAGCAGGAAGAACCAGCAAAAGAACAGCATGTAGAGAACAGAGGCAGTACCCTATTCCAACCACTGCTTGGTTTGGCTTCACAGCACTTTCCATGTTTGGCTGAAGCTGCTCAGTGCCAGAGGTTTATCTCACTTTGAAAATCAGATACCAAAGGCATCTCACAGAAAGCTTCAAAAGGGAGCTTAGCAAGCACAGGTAATATATACATTTCTCCAAGATACTGGCTACTCTACATTGACTTTCCTTTTTTTTTTTTTATTTTTATTTGCAGTTCTGTGCTCCAGCAGCAAGAGCACTCGCTAAAGCAGACGCAACTGGAATATTCAGCATTGGAAAGAGTCAGTATGCCCACATCGGGTTGTATCTTAATTCAATTAGGGACTTCCAACATGTAGCACAGAAATAATCTTTGAGAAATTGCCACAAACTGTCCTATTAATACAAAATTCAAGACTGTAAGATTCCCAAATTATTTATCACTATGGGCTAGACAGTCAGTTGGATCTGAGCAGCTTATCTCTCTAAACTGTAATGGGTGCTATGCTGATTTTCACCAGTACGGTTTAAGATAATGAACTATATACAACTATTCATTTGAGAGCAGGAACAGTACATACGTCTGCATACATGTGAGCATTTGTGAACACTGTATCTTGCCACTCTGATTGATGAGTTCTTTTGCACTAATAGGAATAAATGCATTATTCTGACTACTGAGGATAAAGCTCATAACTCAAAAACATGCAGTTTAGATCTTAAAAAATATTTCATTGTCAAAATACCTTATGCACTATTTAAATCTGCATCACTGCATGCAGCATCTCAAAGGCAAAAAATAGTTTTGATATGTACTGTGATTCTTCAGTAATTCAAATACTGAAACTATTTTAGACTTTGGTATATATCCCTGAGAAATAACACAGCATTATTTTGCAGATGAATTCCAACCACCAGTCAGTAAAATGGAATGCCCAGAGGTTAGCCTGTTTATAAGCATTTGATTTCTTGTATTGTTATTTTTTTAAAACCTGTTTGTTGTGAAATTATATTGCACAAAAGAAATGGTAAAACTTACAAACTGTGATGTAAAGCTCCATGACCAGAACATGGTTCACAGAGTATATTAGAGAGATTAGAGAAACAAAGGTCAGCAGAAAGACTGATAAATTGGTACAAACCAGGTTACATGCGGTACAGTGAAAGAACATAATTTTGTGATTAAGATTAGGATGGATTTTGTATCACAGTGCTCTACACAGTATGATTAATATCAGTAGCAGGTACAATGGATGCTTTTAAAAATGCTTTGCCATATGAACTAATTGCAAAACTGTAGCACAGCCCGTATTGCTCCTGACACACTTGCCTGCGGACGGGTGTCAGCATCTCACTTGTATGTGCCCTCCCTCATGCGAGTACACACTGGATAAACAAGTGGAGTTCAGCATGGCTACTGCAGCAACTGTATTGAAGCAAGCACACCCCCTGGATACCAAGCATGATTCCCACATGCCCGTCTTTGAATTTCAATATTTACTTAGATAAATCCTACTGTTTAGAGAACAAGCAGCTAGGGGCTAATATGCAGGACTGAAGCTGCAGTGCCTTGAAGGTAAAAATCACACAGGATTTTAGCAAGAGAAAGATCTGACCTTTCTTCAAAATTAAAAAGTCCAGCTATATAACTTCATAGAGTTAACTGACTCCAGAATGCCCCATTCCAAAACAATCTCAAAATAAATTTGATTCTTGGGAGAGTCACAATAATAATTTTTCTGAGTGTTATTTGAACAGAAGAAATTTTCTGGTAGTTTTATAAAATTAATGTACTGCTGGACTATAAAAAAGCAAATCATAAAGTATATATTTAGGGGTCTTCTCTAGCCTTCATCCATAATAGAAGACAAGCAGTAAGCTACCTAAACTGCTTCACAATTTATCATTGAACTAAAATAACTGACTGACTTTCCTGCTCTACTCTGCAAAAAGTATGTTAATGATATGCAAAACATTACAGAACTTGAGAGGAAGTTATAACTCAAGGATTTCTTAACCAAGTACAGCTCAAACTGACAGTTCTCTCTCTTATTTTTTTCAGGTTTTTTGCCCCATTTCTCTTTCATGTGGCAAACCACCCTTGATATGAAAGACTACCCATAGCATGCTCTCTCTGCCTCTTCTTGGGAAAAGCAATATGTTAAATCAAAGCTCTCACCAAGATGTGAGTATCTCACAGATCAGGATATCCATATCAAGAACATCCCTAACCCTTCTACAAAGCAGTAATCTACATAATTATGAGGAATCCTACTGAAATGAATGCACTATGGCAAGGCGGAGCGTTACAAAAGGCTGCGCCCGGCTCCATCAGGGAGACGCACACAGGGAAGTCCCACGCTTCCACACAACCCTGCTGACTGCATCTCACCAAGCCCTGCATATTATCAAAACGAATAGATACAAGTATTTAGGCTACAGCTAGAGTAAACACTGAGACAAAGGTTACACATAGTTTCTCCCCTCTCCTTGTTCCTGTTGCTTGGTTTAATGAGCATACAATGATAGTTGCTTTTCTCTATGCAAACATACCAGGACAGTGAAGCCCTGCTGCAGAGGTGCTCACTGTGGCCTGAGACAATTCTCCACTAGCATAGGCTGAAAAACTGAGACCCAACTTCTTTATAGTTCAGTTCATCACTATATTCCCAAGGGTGTCTACATTCCTATTTCACAGAGGAAAAAGTATCACTACCCAGGCCAATGCATCGGAGCTGTAGCAGAGCAGGGTGGGAACGCAGCTCTCATAAAATGCTCAGTCGCCTAAGGTTTTGTTTGATTTGATATGGATTAATGCTGTAAAGCATATCTTCTTTTGCCTCCCAGGAAAGCCTTGTGTCATAACAGAAAGTCAGGCAAAAGGCTGAGTTTGGGTTCAGCCTCATCACTGGGGTATGTCCCAGACATCAGCTAGCACAGAAGGGGTTTACTGCCTACACTCAGTTCCCATGGGTTCTCCCTCCCGAGCCAGCAGCAGCACCTGAGGTAAGCTGTGCGTGATGCCACAACATGGGGCCTTCGTCATCACCACTGGGATCAGGCACAGAACAATGACTTGGATTTCTGGTGACATACAGGAGCATCCTCGCCGATTTAAGAAACTGCTGCTACCTTATGTCCCTTTTCCTATTACCAGTTCTCCAGAAAACATCTCAGGTGTTAATGCCCTCCAAAGACCTTATAATATCCAATCCTATGACACAGCAAAAGCCAGGACAGAATAAAGACAAGTGTGAAAAGCAATAAAAAGTATTTCCTGACATTTACAGAAGACAATTTTCTGAACAAAATAGCTCTCTGGCAACAGAGTAATGAAATCATAGAATGCAATATGGAAAGAAATATCTTGGAAAGGTAAGCTATGTTCAAACTAGTAACACAAATACAGGACAAAATAAGAAGTCTTAGGAACAGCAGCTGGAAGAACCAAGAAAAAATACTGTAGTAAACACATACAAACCCACATAAAATATTAAAGTATCATCACTTATACTGACACGATTTCACGCTAAGAATTCCTTGGCAGCCAATTATTTATCATCAGAAATACAGATCGCTTCTTGTGCTACAAATCTCAATTGACTCTAATAAGGAACTAATTAACAAAGATTAGCACCCTTTTTGTGTAACGAGCCACAAAGCCAATCAAGACAAGATGATAACAAGATGCAATCAAGAGGTATCAAAGACAACAAAATAGTGCCTAAGACTAGGGAGAGATATGCTGCAAGAAAATAAATATATAGCCATAGAGGAGTCCTCTTCCTAATTAATTGGTTGCTTCACATTTTTAAATGCTCACTCTTCACTCAAAGTGCTGAAGAGAGGGCAAGGTTTGCTCTGATAATTGAGAGCTGTGTTGAGTTACTGAGATTTCTGGACTCTAGTAAAATCTTTGTCCTGTTGTCATCCAATACCAGTAAGGGACTTGCTAATTCATTTTTCAGGGGCCATAAACCACCTGCCCTGCACTACCGTACACACAAGCTAGAGGACTACACAACAGGCTCTGCTATCGGTTCCCAGGGCTACGCTGCAATTCACAGCAGAAGGCATTTGTCCCTTTCCACACATCTCCATGCCATGCGGGGAGCAGCCAGCTCAGCCGTGCAGAGTGCTCAAAGATGCACCCAACTCAGAGCAAAGGCAGCATGAAGCAATTCCCCTTCCACTGCTGAGAGCAGATAATGAAACACTGCAATGGGAAGATGCTCATGATGTTAATCACCTGTGACAACAGCATTAAATGGAATGATTCTCAGACCTTGAAACGATTTAGGCTATGACACCAAGGGATACCCTAAGGGCTGATGTGTGTACAGTGTGCAAGCCAAGACTGAGAGTTTGGGTCAAACATAATTCATGTCCATTTTCCATTCTTTACCACTGCAATGATTTAGGGATAATCAGAAAACTGCAATTCAATCTGGCAGGTAAGTAGGAGGAAATGGGATTTTTTTCCAAAACTGCTTCTAATCTATAAGCAAATCCTGATCTTTTTTCACAAGCCACTGAATAAACATCAGAATAGGAGACACCAGAACAGAAGCAGCAGTGGTCTCGTAGCAAGGGCAGAGAGCTAATTGGAGATGGGAAGTTCAGTCTCTCTGAGGTGACTGCACGAACAATCAGCCTCCTGGCTGTTCCTGTAATGCACTCGCTTTGGCCAGTACCCTGGCTTTTTCACCAATATCCATGCATTTCCATGGCCAGGTCCATATTGATGAGACAGTATTTCACAAACCAAAAATAAAAGGTTTATTTAAAAGATTTTGATAGATTTTCTTGTCAATTAAATATGTATTTTTTAAAATTAACTCTGTCTTTTAATCACGTGTAATTGTATGAGACTGGGTTAAAACATAGCTGCTAATGTTAGGAGCTAAAACAATCCCAACTATAAAGAGTTCTTGAGTAAAACCTAAAGCTTCTATAAAAAGCAACATTTCCATTTTATTATAAATTTCTGTTAAAATGTAGATAGAATAAAAAATGCAATACTTTCATACCTTGTCTTTATGAAAATCTAAATCACCACAAAATAATTCACATTTGAATCTGAAAGTCATTTAATTACTTCTAAATGGAAATAAGATGGGAGTTAAAAGGCACTGTATCACTATAAGGCCTGTGATCAGATCTGCTCTCAACAGAACATCTCAATCCTTCAAGTATTTGCCCTGTAATAGCATTAACATTCAATTCACAAGGCATACTTTATCAGCTTCCATTGTTTCACCGAAAAGATGTTCCACATTTCCATTCCCCTATCAAAACCTGAATACAGTAACAGCCTGGCTTCTGTAATGAATTCTACAGTAATCTGCTTGCTAAACCTGCTCTAAGACCCAAGTGTGGAAGGATAATGTCAGATCTGAGATAAACCACACTGATTGCTAGAAAAATGCAGGGATCGCTGACTGCTGCCGTACCTTCCTCCCTGCCCTACCTGATCTTGGTAGGGCAGAAACAGGCAGCGCGGAAGGCAATCCTGCTGCCATTCGCTAGGGAAGTGCAAAACCATTGATGGTGTAATATTTACCTGGGCTGTTTTTGAGATAGATAAATTGATGGGATTGCATGGGATAGCAAAGCTGCTCCCGATCTGTTCATGGCTAGGAAAGAAGGGGTGGGCAGCAGTGCTTTGTGTTGGTGCTACACACACGAAAGATCCAACAGCACTGGAAGGTTCAGGCCAGCATGATCCCAGATCATGCGGGAATGCAGGGTGCCCATGCATGGCAAGGTTGCACAATGGCTATGCACATCCCGCAGGCCCTCACACCTGCTGGCTAGGAAGAACTGCCCCAGTCTGTGCATCATCGGCTCTGTCTGCACAGGAGCCACCCGCTTTGGCTTCTTGTGCCCTGGCACGGATGTGACGTGCACTCTTGCCAGGCAAAGACAGCCCCGCAACCGCTTTGTGAAACTTCACACTCAACCTTTAACGTTAAAAAAAGGGTTTCCTACAGAAAGAAGCAGCTGTGGATTTTATCATAGGCCTGTTTCAAAATGAATAAATTACACACTGTAATTTCATAATTATGCATACACCAAATTGCATAATGAGAAATCACTTCAGTAGTTCTGTAGCTACAGAGATAGCCAACGGTCAATGCAAGGTAATTAAAATAAACTCACAGGAAAAAAAGCACCTGAAGGGACCATGCTGCAAATGGGAACACAGAGCCACTTACAGTCTAAAACACCTGTAGATCAGAATGAGTGTACAGCAGCCTTTCCTGGCGTGCCACTGCATGCAAGAGCTCATTTTAAAAAGCATTATACCTGGGTTCAAAAGCCTCTATTCCTTATGGAAAATAATAGTGTTCTGTCTCAGCAAAGTTAGGCAGGTGCCAGAGCATGTGTAGGCTCACAGTTCGTATCTGTGGAAACAGTTCCACCACTGATGCCTGTTACTGAGCCTGCAGTATTTAGTCATCATGTTTCTGTCTGTACACATACATGAAGCTTCCCCTCTAAGTAAATACTGGGGATGTGAAGAAATTATGCATCTATTCTGCTTGCTCACACAAGTGCAGAGCTCATCTGTGGAAATGGAAAAAACAAAACAAAATCCAGAATTGTGAAAATTACCTGAAAAAACCCATGAGTGGTGAGATCAATCATAAAGACATCGAAGAAAATATGCTCTCCTCTTTCTCTTTGCCTTACCTCTCTGTGTTTGAGGCTGTGTGAGGTGCTCCATGCCTGAGTTTTCATCATGCATTTTCACTTCAGAACTAGAAGTAGACTTGTCGGGATTTGTTTAAAAGCCGGCCTTCTCCAGCTACCGTCAAAACCTGCTGCTGCTCCTAGTTGCGTATTTCTCCTGCTCCTCATCACTCACTCAGCCACAGGACAGCTCTGTGACAACTCTAGGTAGACAAAGCTACTACCACAGTTAGGCATCACCTGAGGGTAAGAATAATTCTGGCACTATAAATGAGCAGCAGCTCTCGTGAGCTGCTCCAGCCACCAGCACCCACATCTCCAGGCCTGGCCTCCCTGGTCTGTTTGAGCCTGTTTGACCAGCCTGTGTACAAAGGAAGAGGCTTCCAAGTCTTATTCCCAAGAAAGACAGGTTTAGGACTTAGTCTTGCATGCATCCGTGATATCTCACCTTGCAAGCAGACAGAAAACAGTACCTCTGTGCACACAACTGGAAGACAGACACACCCCAAAACACTGCACATGGCAACTGTGGAGAATAACAACTTCTTGCACATTACGGAGAGGCTGTCAGGACTGACAGGGAGTCGCTGTTTGAGCTACATGGTGAAGAGCAAAAAAAAATCTCACAGTAATCAGAGAAGTGCTGATGGGGAGGCTGCAAGATGGCAGGACCAGACTGCTGCCACTTCCAGCACTAAGGAGAGAGCAGCAAGAAAAAGAATTTTCTTCACTAAAGACTGAAAAATAGGTTAATATAAAATCCAAAGGACCAGAGGCAAATTTCATATTTGTTGCAGGTTGAGGAGGTAAGTACACTCTGCCTGAACAATAGCAAATAACAGTGAGTAAACAGTAGATATTACTTGGGAATGTCTCGCCACATCCAATAGCACTTTCATCAGGAGTAGAGAAAAAAAAATTGGACTTCAATGAGTGCTTCATTTGAGTCCCTATAAGCTTTGGCCTCTTAAGAGAGACGCCCACTACAATGCATGTCTCTCAGGTCTCTACAGTTCATTCCTGACAATTGGGTTAAGTTCATTTTTTATACACACTGATTTTCTTGCGTTTTGTAATAAATGGCTTTTTTAATACAGTTTTAAAAGCACTCTTAATCTGCAATCTGAAGCAAGTAGGCAAAAATGGGGCTTTGACACTGTGTCTTCCATTGAAAAGACGATAATCCAAGTGTCTAAAAATCTACTAATATAAAAGCAGTTCTTGAAAAGGGACAATTTCCCCTAGCAGCTACATTCCTGATATCTTTCTATTATTTGAACCAGATTTCTTCTTGAAGTCACCAAGAAATAAACACAAAAACAGATAAACGGCAAACCAATAGATTCCCTTCCTGTACATGCTGCCCAGGGTTTTTTAGTAGCTAGAGTATGTGTAATCTCTGAGCTTTTTTTATAGGAATGGCAAGATCCACAGCAATTAAAGAATGAGCTCAACAGAAGCATGGTAGCCTTCATAGTTCTTCAGTGTTTCTAGCAAAGTATAAGAGAGAAATAACCCCACCACCTCCTCCTCCTCCACCACCCCTCAAAGTACCACTCTCATATCCACTGGATACAAAAGCAGTAGGCAACACAGTACATAAAGAGTAAACCACGCCAGACAAACTGCTCTATGGGCAGAATTGTAACACAGAGACAGGCAGCCACACAGGTGATAAACTCAGATGTTAGCAAATATCTGATATTGCACCTTATAAATTAATTATGAAAATATATAGAAACTGACCCAGTAAATGCATGCTGGCATTTAAGCTGAAATTCAGGTGCTAAGTTGGAGGTAAAAAGGGAGTTACAAACCCTGTCCCCTGACAGAACGAAGAACAGCTCCTTACAGAGAGGGTGCATGGAGTGGGGCATACAGCATCAGGGAAGCAGGGCTCCTCCAAAGAGAAAAGCAGGGTGATTTCTGTGTTGGTTTTGTACTTCCTATGTCTGTAAGCAATTTTTAAAATGACAGCTTGGTCTGTCAGAGAATTGCCCACAACCCAGTTCCTCGGCGAGGGCTTCCAGGGAGTGAACAAAAGGGAAGAATTCTGCAGTCATCCCCATCCATCCTCACTGCGCCATTCAGGGAAGGCGAAGGAGCCTCCAATTAGGGCAAAGGTTTGTCCAGTGAAATTGCCAGAGGAAAGAGCTCCCTGAGCTAATCCAAAAAAACATAGCACGGCTACATCCTGAGCAAAACATACCCCTTACTCTGGAAGTTATTATGCCTTGAAAAGTGTGACTGTGGACACACAATTCACTGGGATTGGATTTGCAAACTCTTACCAGGTGAGGTAAGCTCTAAAGCTTCTAAAAATGAGAAACCTGAGCCATTCAAAATCTCCTCAAAAGACCTATTTTTAAAGTATTTCCTATAAATTAATATTTTAACTCAGGAACTGCTTATGTGAGAATTATTTTATATCTCAAGACCCTTCAGCAAGTCCAGATGGACAAATCCCTTTTGTCAGATGAGCTCTATTACTCTCTTCTGAATGAACGCCTCTGGGATGGATGTAATAGATATAATTTTTAACAGCATATCTAGTCTGCTAATAAAATGATGCCAGACACTCTCTGCACAGAGATTTAACACCAGTAGGCCTCTCCAGCAAATTTTTACTCCTGTTGTGGCAGTTTCTAACAAGACTGCTAATGTCACAGACACCACGAGGAATAGACTCCTTGCTGTTATTTACCACAGTGTACAACCCTGGGTTTTGCATTACCACCTGAGAACCTGGGGAAGCCTGAGACCAGGTGCTTTACAGAATGGTACCCTTCATTTCTGAACACGAACTGACAAGCTAAAACTGGAAGGTCTGCACCAATCAATCCTCCGCACAGTCATGGGTGACTGATTTAACATCTCTGAATCCATCACCATGTTTCTGATTTCAGGAGAGACATGAATATGATATGATCTGTCTTAAAAGTGTTTGGATACAGGACCAATACTGTACCACTTTACAGCAGTATATGGCCACTCTTCTTCTCCTGCTTCTATCTCTTAGGACTGGTGTGAATCTAAGTGAGTTGAATGCTGTCCTGCTGGCATATTAACAATTATATGAGAGTTATTTGCTGACACATGGGCTTTCTTACAATCACCTCCACATTCCCACCTAAAAATCCTCTGAGTTTACACGATGACTTACCCAAACACGTGAAAACTTTTAGCGAAAGGCAAGTGCAGGAAGAATTAGGTGTTACAGACCCAGTAGGTAACAACAGCTATTATTTTGGCTTCTATCCTTCTACCTGCAGAATAATGGAAGCATAAATTCACCATTTATCCTCCACTCTCTGCAAACAGTATATATGCTCAAGCCTTTGTGGGAGGGGAAAAGGACACATTCCAAATTTAAGAACCTGTTCAAAGTCATAAGTTGAATAGCATGAGCAGCAAAACTGAAAGCCTGAAGGTTTAAGTTTGGGCAGCTTCAGGTCTCCATGCAGAGACACCTATCAACCACGGCAAGGGGGTACTGCTACTCACAACCAACTGTGATATATTTTTATCATCCTGGGTCAACCACTAGTGGGGGACAAAGACTCATTATCTACCAGTGTGGAATACATCTGTTCTAATGTCCTAATCACAAGCACTTCAGTAGTATATAAAGATTCACGTCCACTAAAACTAGAAGCACTTGCACCTCAGGGAATGTTCTTTTTTTTTTTAAAAAAAAACGTTTTTCAAAGAATATTTAGGTAGATGCAATGCAGGCTTTGTTACTGAAACAGGCCCTTGTATAGTAATTCAGTATGTTTTTTCAAGCTCTGTTTTACAGTACCAAATGTATAAATCCTTTGCAGCTTTCTATAGAGTTTGGAATACAGCCTCCTAGTGAAGAAAAAATGTAATAAAATACACAACTGCCCCTATTTCTACATGAAAAAGCAAAGCTGGCTATACGACTTCCTTCAGATCAACCAGAATTTTATCTAATTATTTTGAACATTTGATTATGTGTCTGCTGTTAGAGGAACTCAGTAAATGGCATTATTATTTAGCAGTCAGCAAATTCACAGAAAGTTGCACGTGCTCTAAGAACACAACCAACATACAGTGACAGACAGTATGTACGTATTTATATTACATTTCTTTCTGCACTACTACCAGAACTCATAGTGCTTTGAATTTCAACAACCACTAGAAAAGTTAAGCTATTTTGTATTTCACTAAAAATAACCCTCTTTAATTAAAGGCCATTTTTTTCAAGGGCAACAGAACTAAAAATTTTCATCTTTTTCCATCTGAATGTGAGCTGAGTTATAGCAGCCAGAAAGATTCTTGTTTGAAAGGAATTTTTGTTCTCTCAGATCATAATGGAAATAACCCCCCAAACTGTACAAGTGAATGTGCAATTTTAATAAAACTGAACAAAATATGTTCCCTGGGTTCCTTCCTTTGCAAACAGTAAAGTTTATTTGCTGTCTTTGTTGGTTTTGAAAAAGTAGGGGAGCAGTAAGACACGGCGTAATTCTGTACAAGATGTAGACATAATGGCTCTCAGAGGACAATTGTAAAAATCAGTATCACTGGGATTGGTCTTTTTTCTGTATTGAGTGTAAAACACAACACGTTATGAGTATAGGAGATGTCTAGGAAGTATTAGGTACAAGATTTATGAGGAGCTTAAGTGCAGTATGAAATTGGCTGGCTAAAGATAATACCAAGGTTAATAAGAGGAGGAAATAATTTTCTGACTATAAATCACATTTGTAATTATGCAAAGTAAGGTTAAAAGGGCATTTGGATCTTGGGCTCCATCACCTGAGATGGTTTCCTTAGACTGATGTATTCCTCAGCGTTGCATGCTGCTAGGTGATTTGGTGTGAGGTGAAGGAGGCAGGCAGAGTGGGTTAGTGTGAGTACCTAAAACCAAATCAGATTTGCAGATTTTGGAGAATCAATCAAAGAAGTGCAGGAAGATGCCGAGGAGGAGTGTAGGTTACACTCTGTATGTAATGCAACATTCCTTTGCTCCCAAATTATTGCAGAGGATACTACTGCACTGGACTGCCACTTGCAGTTTGATGGTACTGACCTTGGCAAGCAGCTCTGCAGAAGTTATTTAAAAAAAAAAAAAAGGAAAAGAGATGTAGTAACCTCAATGCATGCCAGTGCCAGAAGAGAAAGAGAAGTGCATAAAGTCAGACAGTCAGATTCTCAATCAGCCTGGCTTTTAAAAACTTGAAGTTTTGAATAAGGAACAGATGTTGGAAATCAGATGTAAGTTACACCAGAGTTGAACAATTATTTACTCATGTGTACTATTTTGTTAAGATATCATCTCTTCCTTCGAATCCAAGATCACTTGTCTTACTATGACAGGGAACTTTTCCAAAATCTTTAGCTATTACATGCTCCCAGTGAAGAAAGTGTCTCAGCAGAAAGCAAAGTTGAAACTCATTCAACAGCCTTCAAATTCCATAGACATGGGGCTTATTTTTCCCTTGTCCCTACCCTGCAGAATTAATTTCTGACAAACTGAACCCATACTGTGTCCACGTTATTAAGCAACACTTTGTTCAACCTGGAGACATTCATTCATCAGGTGTCCAAATTAAGCACATGAAGTTAAAGGGCTGAGTACGTAACTGACTTTTATTGTTCTGTTCCTGTGTTTTGTTCTTGCTTTTCTCTTGAATCAATGGAAAAGTTCTGAGATAAGCATGTTGTAGAAGTGATGGATGCCACCACTGTTAATTATTCCACCCATTACAAGACACAGTATAAATCACTTTTTGTCTGGTGACTGTCGCACCAAATTTGTAGAGCACAAAAGACACTGCAGATCTGTGATACGGCTCTGTTCTTCTCATTACATAAGAGGTAAAGATATGCATACTTAATAAATACATTTATTTTAACAAGATGAAGACAGGCCTAATTCAAGTAGTAGCACTTTCCGAACAGTTTTTCTTTATTACCAGTATTACTTAGTACACGAGTACAAGACAAGTTTTATTTTCAACATGGCCTTCACAACAGAGCATGGGTTTTGCCATTTATGTTTCTAGTAGCTGCAGCTAAAAATGCCATTCAGAGATGAAACTGCTGCCCAAGTACACTTTGTTCAATACAAGAGCCAAAGATTCATTTCTATCATCAGCTCTGTAAGAAAAGTTTCCTTACTCATAAGGTATTGATTCAGCATAAGTTTCCCTGTATACTTTCAAGCGTTTGGGATTAGAAGGCATGACAGAAAGGGACTGGATGTTTTACAACAACAGTGGTAGTTGCAGTGCTGTCAAGGCTGGAAAAGCTGCGCTCTGACATGTGCTGGCTGCGCACAGTCAAACTGGAGGTGAACAGAGGCAGCCTTGGGAGACAGAAGGACCCCGCAAAGGTTTCCATGTGCATAGCTTCTCTGAAAATCCATTCCTGTTCCGACGAAGTCTTATACTATGTGGCTGCCCTTAAGCACTGTGCTTAAATCTCACTGACTTCAAGGAGAATAAAACACTTGTTTATGTTTTGCTGAACAGCAGCACAGAATTGGTTAAGGGATGGGCAATAGCCTCATCCTTAACCTTGGTCCCAGAGAAATCAATTAAGGCCCATAAGTACCCTCATGACATTTCTGCGTAAGGGACTTAAGAGTCAGAATCGAGACTGGAAAGCTCAAGCAGTTCACAAAGTGTTTCTCCACATATGCAGCTAAACCATCGGGAAGATGAGGAGGTAGAGAATGAGAAGCTCTGAGTAAGCTCACGTATTTAGCATCATTTCCACAACACACAGCAGGATGTAGGTGCATGCCTGCTCCTGGTATCAATGCATTCCATCTCTGCCTTTACTTTAAGGTCCTCACATTTTTCTGTAGAGGTAAGAAGTCAATCCAAAAATCAAATGAATAAATCATTTTGATATTAAGAAACTACTGTTTCCTCCCTCCTCCTCTTTGTTCACCTTTTGAATGAACTGTTTAACATAAAATTAATTTTTCATCTGTTAAATTCTTCAGGGGTATTTTTAAATGCTTGGAGATTTCACAAGTGACTTCAATTTCAAAATTTGAAATTTGATTTGAACTTAGTCCTGGATGAAGGCCTTTGCTGTGAAATGTTTCCAAAATTATAACTATGAAATGAAGCAGCAAAGTCATTTGAGAATAGTTTACCACATGATAATTTTCACAGCTGGAACTGCATATGTTTCTCTTTAGATGGGAACAAAGCATGGCTTGAAAAGCTTGCTTGCAATGTCAAAGGAAACTGAACACCCACGAAAAATTCACTCTCTTCCACAGAAATGGAAGCTCTTTTTTGCCTGCTCCCCTCACCTCTTACTTTTCTTACTCTTTAGCCTATGCATCCCAACAGCTGGTCTCCAGCATTGCCGTGTATGTCTGCGATGGACCAAAGGCTCAACTGTACACTTGCCGAAGACCACTGAGTACAACACAAGTTACTCTGGTTAACAATAACAGAAGCCAGACTGTTTCCTTCAGATGGTTTGCCCCTCCAGCGACAGAGGGAACGAGTCTAGGAATGGCACATCCATCTAATTGCTATTAGATCATATAGACTACTCTAGATAAAACTAGCTTCATATGAATGTTTGCTTTTGCATCCTAGATTTTTGCTATTGATGTTAACCGTCTAGAGCACAACCACCTTCATCTCTGGAAGTCTGCAAACACTCTTCTTTCAGTTTCATGCTGCAAAGGATTTCTTGCAAATCAAGTACTATTTACTACTTGGTTAACTTTTCTATTTCCTACACTTCTCACGTTATGTTTTATCATTCTGAGTTTTCTTTGGTAAGTCCACATTAGCCCTTGTTATAATAGTTACCGCTATACATACAAGTACACATAAAAGGGTTGCGCTTTTGTGACAAGTCATTGACTTACAAATCTTCCCCCTTCAGGTTTAAATTTCTCAGGGTTGATCAGAGGCTGGAGCTGATTTTGCTGTTGCCATTTTTGTTGCAAGAAAAATGTCCGTTCAGATGCTCCTTTACCTTCTGACGGTCAGAAACTCAAAACCAAGGCGAAATTTAGAAAAAATGAAAATATTCAAAGCCTAGCACCAGTTTTCCCTGAATTTTACACCAATGTAGCTATCAATTTCATTGACTTTGTTCTTCACACAAACCAGAATAAAGGAAACCATAACCAGCTCCCTTGCAGATAAGGTCTCCGCCTCCCACCTCTAATACAAATGCCTGCCTAGAGAAAATCAAAATGAGGCTATAAAAAACAACTTGCACTTAAACGTTTGATTTTAGCAGCTGAGCTCAGACAATGAGCACACTGTACGTGTGTCTACATGATGCGGTGGATTGCAGCACAGACAGCCTTCAGCAAGCACTGCCTGCATTAGCAGCATAGAAGCGCCCAGGCAGCCGGGGCTGTGCCAGCCAGCCCACCGCATGGTGTCACAAGGTAGTGGCACAATGTCAGCCTGGTGGCACCTGCCCTTTCCCGTGGGACTGTCATCATGCCCTCTGACAAGAGAGGGAACTGAGCTACGTTCCTCCACCAGTTTATTTTACATGCATATCTTGCCTCCAAGACAACCCTTGGAGTGATATACAGCACACAGGACAACAACCCCATCACTTCAGCAGTGCATCTGTTATGTTGACAAATGAGCTTCATACAAGAAACTGCAGCCACTTTCTTCCAAGTGACTCCACCTCTCCCCCTATTCTTGCTCTGGCTAAAAGGAAAATAGCATTTAATATTTCAAAAGTGCCTCTGCTATGAAAGTGTTTATAACACACACTTTAAATAATGACTTTAAACAGTAATTGGTACACTCCTTTCCAACCATGAAGATTCTATGATTCTGTGATACTTGTGTTATCTTGCAATGCCCTCTCCAGTGGCAAGGTCCTCCGCACATACAACAAGCTGCAAGCTGAATCTAAATCAACAGGAGTGACTTTTTAAACCCACCTCCGCAATAAGCAACTGAGAATTAAATATGAAGGTCCTTGGTTAGTACAAAGCAGCACTGGCACTGTCTCCTAGATTTTCACTGCTGATGTGTGCCAGTTGAGGCTCTGGATCGCTTTTAGGCACCTGTTCTAGCCTCCCCCTTCCACATCTCCACCAAGCGTTTGGACTACTGATGCTGGGTCACTGATTGTAGCTACCCTTTGGAGACTGCCGCTTTCTCCCTCCATGACAATATAGCACAGGCTGGTTGTAAGTTCTCAGCTAGGCATGAAAGCGTGCATTAGAATGAAGGAGAATCTCAAATGGAAACAATCTCTGGGTTTAACTTTTCTTTGGTTCAGGTTTAACGGGCATGGCTATATCATGGATTTGAGAATTCAAATTGTCACTTATCATACTGCAGATGTTTCTCATGTCAGCTTCTGGGATTTGACTACGCCTTATATTTAGCAAACATGAGAACAATAAAAAGATTTACTCTAATTTAGGCATCGTTGCTTGAAGATAAGGATCTGCGTTTTCATTTCCTTTTCTTATTTTCATAATGTAAACCCAGCAAGCTGTTACTCACTAAGTGTGTTACCAACAGTGAAAGCAGCAAAACACAAATGTCTGAATTAAAGCAGAATCAGAGCACTAAAAGCACAGTAAGCCAAAACCAATCCTATTTAAAGGATAGAAACATGCCATGAGGTGTCCAAATATAATTGATAATATACTTGAAACGTATTGTTACCAAAATGAGCACTCATCTGTTTTCCTTCATTGCCTAGAAAATTCAAACAAAAGAACAGCCTGTAATGTTTAGATGAAAATACATGCATTGCACAGTAACTTCTTTTTAACCTAGACTTTATTATCAATTTTTTAAAATGTCATGTTTTAGCAATACTTTTCTAGCCCGCAGCTTAGCTCTCTTCACCCCGGATACTTCAAAAGAAATTCTAACAAGAGAGGTTGGTCTTTTTTGTAATGTTAGGGTAAAAAAAATAAAATCACTATCTGTCATGCTGAAAACATGAGAATGATTCAGAATCAAAGGAAGGGGATGCCATCAAAGGTCCTGGGAGATGATGAATAGCTTCAGGAAGGAAATAGGCCTTTTTAATGCACAGTTTAACATTGAGAATGAATGTAAATACCTAGCCTGATTGTGCAGAGGGATGGAGGAATTTGGGGGGAAGGAGAACGCGAGGAGATACAATGTACACAGGAGGGTATAGAGCAGTACACGGCAGATTGGGGGCTGAGTGCTTTCTTCCATGTTTTTCTTGAATTTTGACTGTCTGTCAAAGTAAACAGCCCCAATTATATTCAGCTGGATTGACACATACAGAGCTCAAGGCTGGGGAGAATAATATTTCAATAAGCAGTTGAGTTACTGTAGGCATGAGGACATCAAATTTTAGTCTCGCTTCCTCCTCCCCCTGACATTTTAAAATGTCAAGCTACTGTCCACATTGTTGCCTTATTTCCCACCTAGTCTGCCAGTGAGCAAAGGAAAGTTACCTGTTTACTGCATAAAAGGAACCACAGTATCACTGGAGATTTTAAAATGAGAAATATGCAACCACAAAGTTGGAGTAATGGCACAACTATAGGTCAGGAAGCATAATGTGGTCAATTTAAAATTCTGATTTGAAAGACATAAGTTTGCGAATACCACAGTCCCAGGATAAATCAGTGAGGGCTCTGTGCTGGATGGAGTCTATCACAGAGCACGGCAAGCTCCTAGCTCCATCTTTGGCTGCATTACAGTGTCAGGCAGCGCTTGTATCACAGGGAGCTTCATGTGCACACCCGGGCAAGTTACAAGTTCCTGTCACCTTCAGCTGAAACCCATGTGTCAGCAGCAGAGCCAGTGAAGAGCACCTCATCTTAACGAAGAAAGCTCTTCTCTTATGCCAAAGAAAAGCTGGTACAACAATACAAAATTTAAACTCCACAAAGTCCTTATTAAATGTGACAGCAACAGCTGTAGCAGCTAGAGCACTGGCAGAACAAGGAAAAGAATTAAAGCCCTTTCAAGGGCTAGAAAAAGAAAACAAGTATAATTTTAAATATTAAAATGAGTCTGGGCTGAGGGGGAATATAGATGCGGTGGCAGATAGCCAGAGATCTTGGAGGTGCTGAAAGCCTCTGACCCTCCCACAACTTAATGAAAAGGAACCATCTTTAATACTTTCCAGTCAATATCCTCTACATTAAACTAACATATATAATTCCCATTCCTTATCTTCAGAGTATGGTAGGTCACATTAACCTCTCCCCTATATCACGAGCTCCAGATGAAACAAATCTCAATATTTGCTTATGAAATACACAAATCCGGTTGCGATGCCAGAACAGTGGATAGTGGGGAATAGAATTATTCATGTTTGGAAGGTGGAGAAAAAGTAGAGATCAAAAATAAAGCCCAAAAAAGAGGCATTTTTTTTCCCTACAGGCACAATGATACAACGTGAATGTTTTAGACATGCCCAACTTCCGTGACTGCTTTTCTGGAGTGAATGTATTGGTAACTATGCTTGAGGGAATGGCTGGAAACGCTTCCATGCTTTACTGTACTGCTGCAGTCATGCTGGCATAATCTACAGGAACTTGAATTGTCCTGTATGGGAAGCCACTAACATGGAAGAGATACTTCTCTCTCATAAGTTTGATTAAAACAATCCCCGGTGAATTAACTTCATTATGTAAGTAAATTATGAGATATTTCATGAAACATTTCTTTTCATAAGCTGGCTTTCTCATTGCTAGAGGTGTAGGCACTACTATACTGTGAGCACCACCACCTTTCCAAACCAGCCTCTATACCATCTTTTCTTCCCACCCGCAGATTGTGATCACATTATTTCCTCTGAGTGCAGCGTTGCCCTAAACTCTTTGTCAAGTGGTGGAAAAAGTCTTTTAGTTAGAAAACAGTGAATTCTCTCCCTCTGGAGAACATCACGGAAAAGCCGTGGTTTATCCCAGAATGTAATTTTTGCTATGGAAGGAAAGAAGTATTTCATAAGGGGGCAAATTCCTCTTTGACAAAACTAATTATTTTTTCAGAAAACTCACATTTCTTAATCAGTCTGATGCTTTGGTTAGGTTTTTCACCAGTTTCAAACACACTTTTTAAACATGAAACTAAACCAAATAGCAGAAGTCTTCCTCTCTGCCCATCCTATCTTTCCCATGGTATTTCTGAGGTCCCTTCCTCTCATATTGGCATCCACACCGTGCTGAAAAACTTATAAAGTACCTCTCATTCCTATTTTATTTACAAATTAAGTTGCCTGCATTTCTGCAACATCACATGTCCCAAGAGAAGCACAACTGAAATGACATCTCTAAATCAGATCACTTTACTGCACAGTCACATGTACACATATTCAGATAACAATATTCTCCTTAAAAATCCCATCTAGCTAAACATGGCTGCTACAGCCACTGAGAGGTTATAGAGCCGTCAGAGCCCTGACAGGGTCACAGTTCCCTTGTTCCAGATGCATCTCTTTTCCCATGTAGGAAGAAAAAGAAGCACGTTACGGTATTCCAGAGAAGTCACAAGGGCATATATGGCCTGTGGCAAACTGGTTCTTTCCCTGCCAGAAACTATAACCACTCACGGCCCAGGATGGGCAACTCATCCACAACTGGATTGCTAACATGGTATGTACTCTATAAAGATGAAAAGCCATCTGGTGCTTGAATCTAGTCTGCTTCAATATAACCAGAGGCCTTTTATCATCTCAAGACATTATGAAATTATCTCAGACCAATTCCTGGCAGGCAGGTACCCACACAAGAAAACTGGCACCAGCCAAGATAAAATAAAATCGGAGACAACACAGACCTCACTTCCCTTCACTAGTAGAAGCAGCCCTTTAGGTCCACAGCTAAGCAATACCAGAAAAAAAACAGAGGATAAGAACCCAAAGCTGCCTTATAAATTTACAACTATATTGTTTATTAATTTTACTGTTTAATCATTTTGGTTTGCAATTCTGTGCTTTGTATTTCCTGCCCTTTCTCAGAGTACTTCAGCCTATAAGGCTTGTCATAAACAATACCTTTGAGAGTTTTCCATTTTAAGCCAAAGAACAAGATGAAAAGTTAAATCAGTTCCTGTTCCCTTCCCACTGGTTGCAAATTGATTTTATTTACTGAGACTTGCTTGCATTGCGAAAACCACTCAACACATACAGTAAATAAGTCAGTACATGGAAGTCTAACGTACGCTAGTAGCTGCCTATCCCTCTGAAGTAGACTGGAGTCATAAACACCTAATACAAATTTAGTTGAATACTTATTTTTCTCCTGCTTACAAGAGGTCAATCAATACTATCAAAGACAAAAACCAGCTTGGTTGGTCCTGATAAAAATTAAGGCACATATTCCATGCTGCTTCACAGTATTAAAGACAGTCAGGGTACTTAACACACCAACCATATTTTTGTATGTCTTTTCAACTTAAAAATTGCAAGGCAGAGAACAAACATTGGTAAGTTATTAGCTTCAGTCTTCTGGTGGACTTCGTAAGAGTAACATCAGAGCCTGAAGCAATACTACTACTGTCAGATCTCGTAAGCTAAACAGGGTCAGGCCAAACAGGCACTTGAATAGGGCACCTTTGAGAATCACATAAGTGCAGCAAGAAATAATGCTGACAATTCAGTAGTGAGCACTATTCCTTCCACAGCAGAACTTTTCATCTCAGATACTCACCAATGTTATGCAGCATGAACCAGCTCTGAAAGGCATCAACATTGTGCTGAGAAAACATAACCCTAATTCCCAGCTCAAGTTAATACAGTTCATCTATTAACGTTTCTCCCGTCATTTCAAGGGAACTAGACAGTCATTGCTTCCTATTCTCACACTTTTCTTATGAGACAAAACATTAGTCAACATTTGCAGTGCTTCTCTGGCAGGGTGGGAAGGCTGCATTTTTAGTGTGTAAAGCAATCTGCTCACTCATGTGTATCTATTTTACCATTAGCAAAATGGTTTCAGGGGCAGCGTTATTCCATGTCTGTGCATCTATCTGCCTATCTATTATTAACAAAGAAGAATGAGCATCCAGCCTACGCTTTCATGATGAAAGAAGCCTCTTTTATATAGGAAATGAAAATGTACAGTTTTATTTCAGTGGCTGCACTTTACCTTGCTGTTGTGGGCAAAAACCCCACAATCCTATCATTTATACTAAATCACCTCCACTACTGAAAGCACAATACACTTAGAGAATGTGGCTCCGCATCTCCCAGAATAAAAGGCAATTCTTAAAGGAGGAGCTCATATCTGACATTTACAGTATATAGGAAGTGATTCAGCAAGCTACAGCTGCTGTGCACAATGACAGATCATTGGATAAATGAGCAACCGATAACAAGTGTGGAAGCCTTGGCTGTCCACATCAATAAATTAGACAATACCAAATAATCAATGCTATAAACTGCAAACTGCTGATTTAACATTGAAGGAAAAAACCTAGATGATGTTCAAGTACATGACAGAGAACTAGGGGGCATCACAGGTCAATAAAAACTAACACTATTTGCCATTCTAATTACTTTGCATGTTCATGAGCTAGGAAGGCAGTTTGTGAGGCTGTAAGTAAAGCACCAAGAGTACTGACACTATATATAATTCATAGACTGCAGCATATTGCTACATTTCTCATTGCCCTTAGAACTTGTACTTTCCCCGGGAAATATGGAGGTAATACTTAATATTTATCTTCCAAACTCATTTTTCACAAGCCCTAAATTAACAGGTCACTCTGGTGAATGGGAAAGTCATCAATCTGGATCATTTGAGGGACCAAAAATGAAGGAGCTTTTATCCTTGTGGATATATTGTGTTGTCACTTCAACAGTGACGCAGTTCACACAGCAACCATGAATGGGCACATTGCATCCTTCAGATATTGTCCAGATTCTCAGCTTACTGACTTTGATGAGGTGCTCTTGAAACCAGCAGAGTTGGGTGAATTTATCAAGACCTTGTTGTGTGTCAGGTGAAAAGGAGATGTTAAAAGACAGAACATGACTGGCTGCGTCACCTCTTCCAGGTGAATGGACACCCGCATTGTACTGATACTTAGCTCTGGATTGAATTTTCCTGTTGACTCTTCTCAGACACAGAAGTTCCTGCAGATTTATGTTGCGGTTTTTGCATGGCTGAACAAAAAAACACTCTGAAGGAGACAGAGAAATCGCTCCATTTTCCAAATGTGGTCAAAAGCAAACGGCCACGTTTCTCTTTCTGGATCACACTGGGTTTGTCTGAGTTAGCTAGAAAAATTAAAGTCACCGTATAAATTAGTGGCTATTAAGTGTGATTTGACCACAGAAACATGCTTAGCTGTCTACAGGCAGTTAATGGGATGCTGCTGGCCAGACACGTAACAAGTCAGAATCCGAATTAGAGGTTTAAGATAAATACTTTTTACTGTAAGAAACAGAAACCTAATATTTACAAAACAAAGACCTTGATTAAAAACCCCACAAATCATATAAAATATATCAAAAGAAAACTCTAATTTTTGGCACTTCCTATATGTAGCTTTAAATAGACTGTTATTTTGGCAATGGTTTGAGAACCCAGCTGTGAAATTCATTTCCTGGTCTTTTAGTACTGTATTTGTCATCACTTAACCCATTTCTGGTTTGGTTTCTGTCTCAAAAAGGAAGGTTTCCTTTAGAAAATCAAAATATTAGAAGATGCAATGCATCATTTACATGAAAATACAGCAGAGGAAATGCTAAGAACGGTATCTTCTACTAAAGGTCTTTTAAAGTTTGAGACTCACAGTAGAAACTTAATTTGGGCAGGTTTTTCTCCATCCTTTGCATTTAATGAAAAAGTGATTCCCTGACTCTGTCAAGATATTGCAAACAGAGAGAAGAGATCAAGTCTTGCTATGGAAATGTGTAAGTTATAGCAGCAAGAAAACGTCAGTTCAGATATGACATAAATGTTATATATTTTAACATGTCAGCATTAAAAGGGAACAGGAAGGATTTTCTGTTCCCAAACAATCTGTAGCATCCCTCCCAGAAGTACTGAAATTCTGCAGATTTAACTTGTTCACTTCTTTGAATTAAAAAAGTATCTCCTTTTCACAGTTAGAATTGTAGTCACAAGCAAGTTGCTTTTCTCTTTGCTTCTTGCTAAATACCTAGCTGAAAGGCAAAAGATATTTTTAAAATATTTTAAAAAATATTTCCCCCTCCAGCAATAGATTTCTCTAGATTTTTAAAAACTTACTCTCTTTTGGAGTCAAATATTGGTAAAAGTTCTATTACAAAAAAATGTTTAAAAGTGTTTTTCAGAAGGAAATAAGGCCCTGCTGCCTATACCACTACAAATACAGTCCATTGGCTGATGGCACAGACTAACACCATGAATTAAAAAGGAAATGTAAGTCACTGTGAAAATCTTACGAGTTTGTTATCCACCCCAACTGCTTACATTTAACTTGAAGAAAATGTGAAAATGCAAACTTCATTTTGAACTCAGCACTTCTGGTCAGTTAATCATTTTATCTTACCTTGTGACACTATTAGAGAATGACACTTAAAGCCCAATGTGGCACACAGGCAGATGTCACGGAAGCAACGGCGTGATCCCCCTTCTCCCTGTATCCTCCTGAGGACGAGGCATGAGATATGGCCTCACATCAGCCGAGGAAACAGGGCGCAAACATCTACTACCCCCTTACTCCAGAAGCATTTTGCACAGTGATTTGCTGTCCACATTACTAAGTAACGGAGAGAGTTATGGCTTACGGATAAAAATAGGTTAAGTACAAAATTGGGCTCTAAAGTAGAAAGTGCCAATGTTCTCTGACTGCACTCCAGCAGCTCCCCATGAAGAAACAGAGAGCAGAAGTTGGGCCTTCGGCTGGAAACAGTAAATTTCCTGCCAAGCATGAGCTCTAGCTAGAGCACTCGCATGGGATACAACGGGGTACAGGCACCCTAGGCCATATGTCAAGAGTGCAGAGGACTGCCAAGCACAGAGACTGAACTGAACATTGCTCATGACAGGGAAAGAAGGACTAAAGCTGCCAAGCCAGGAGAGAAGGGAAAGAAGGACAAGCATGTTCCTGGGTCCAACAGCTGCTGACGGCTTCAACACCACTTTAGATGTGATACAATTCTGGTGAACCCTAAATAGGGGAAATTTTTCATTTGGAGATGTGGAGCTAAAAAAAGAGCTCTCTAGAAGGAGCAGCTGCTTCCAGGAAAAAGGAAACAGCTCCAAATACAGCAAACACTTCCCATCCCCATCAGCACCGGCCATGCAAATATGTGAGAAGGAGCAAAGCCTGAAGGCCAGGCTAACTCCCACCACAGGCATGTCACCACTCTTTACCTTGGAGTGTTTTTCAGTCTGTTTTATCAGGAAAATTAACAGGCTCTCTTACGCTTTCCTTGAATTTTTTCCTGCTTTATTCGAGACAACAGGGCACTCTGACCCATGTTTGAAAATACAAATAAATAAGATAGAGGGCAGCTAGCAGCTCTCACCAGATCCACTAGTCAAAATCAGGAATGAAAATGCTCCTGGCACTCCAAGCAACTTCCATATTCGAGGATTAGATGAGACATCTAGTGCTGTCAGGAACTAGAGTCTGCATATGGTGAAAATTCGGGCATTTCACAAGAAATTTCCCGTGAAATATCAATTTATTTTTTTAAAATAACAATTCCATAAAGATTTTTAATAAGAACTATCAAAACATTTAATTTCAGGAATGATGAAAGATTCTAGTAATACACATTAGTAGTTACATGTATTATTAAAAATTATACACCCACAAGTTAAATTAAAATCTCTCGGCTCATCAAAAAGATGTAATTTGACAAAACAAAATAATAAACACAAAATGTTGCAATACGATCTCTGATGTTAAAATTACATAAACTGAAATTCCACCCAGTGCTCTAATTGACATTTTACTGCCTTATTTGATGATAAAACGGTGGTAATAACAGCTATTTCATCCCATCCCCCAGGAAAGGCTCTGGAGCTTGGACTATAAAGCAATAATGAGAGGGTGAGCGCGTGTCCAGCCTCTGCCAGGACCCAGAGGCTCTGCCCTCTCTGCAGAGTGCAAGGCCAGGCAAAGATGTCAAGAGTTACTTTGGGTACCAAAAGCCACACAAACACGTTAATTAGCTCTGCTGAAAAAGCTCCTTCACAATTACCTTAGAATCCCTACAGATCAGGGCTTTGTGTGACAGGCCAGTACCTCTCACTGCAGAAAACTCTGCTGAAGGGCTACAAAGATGATGAGGGGACTGGAACACCTCCCTCATGAAAAAAGACTGAGGGATTTGGGTCTCTTTAGTCTGGAAAAAAGACGGCTGAGGAGGAATCTTATCAATGTTTACAAATACTTAAAGGGTGGGTGTCAGGAGGATGGGGCCAGGCTCTTTTCAGTAGTGCCCAGTGACAGGACAAGAGGTAATGGGCACAAACTTGAGCACAGGAAGTTCCACCTAAACATGAGGAGGAACTTCTTTACCTTGATGGTGGCAGAGCCCTGGCACAGGCTGCCCAGGGAGGTGGTGGAGTCTCCGTCTCTGGAGACATTCAAAACCCGCCTGGATGGGTACCTGTGTAACCTGCTCTAAGGTGGCCCTGCTCTGGCAGGGGGGTTGGACTAGGTGATCTCCAGAGGTCCCTTCCAACCCTACGATTCTATGAATATTTTCAGTTCATACACTTCTATTCCTTAGCCACTTGCTTTTTTAATCTGTCGTATATTGGCCCTGCTTTATGTACATCCAATTCCCATCTACTCAATGATATTCAGAGCTCAGTGACCTTTTAGAGCTAAACTGTTTTTTTGGATAAGTAACTACTTAAGCAATACTGAAGCATTTCATAAATTCATTGCACATTATAAACTGCTTGTGCCAAAACATAATGCCAGTGGGATAGAATCATAACTAAATGTTTTCAGATTTTTAAGCAAATCACAATTCTTACATTTTAGATTACAAAAGTAAATCCCTTAGAACAGTCTGAATTGCAAAGGACATGTTTCAGTTCAGTTCAAATAAGCTTTTAATTTATCTTAACTCTTTTTGCTGTGGCTATTCTGGAAAACGCCAACAGACAAAAATGTTGTCAGTCAACACGTCGTTTGTATGATTCTGTTGATAATACTTTATCTACTGTAAACTAATAAGACTTAGAGTGCACTTATAGATTACTGCAGGTGTAAATTTGTACTGATCAACACCCATTGATTCCTGCCAATGTGTGACTAGACTGCACTACAAATAACATAAAATAGCATACTCAGTTTACAGAGGACTAAAAACGTGCAGAAAAGCGACTACCACCAAACAGTGGACATACTTTTGGCTTATATCCTCACTTAATTCTGTGGTAGCTTGTCTCTGTATGTCCCTAGAGCTGCTGGAGAGTGTGACTAATCATTTGCATTTTTAAATCCAATTCACCCCCTTGGCTTAACAATAGCAAATCACCATCAACTACTTGTGCTAATAAAGGGGTCCCAAACACACAAACAAAACCTAGAGAGAGCAGCAGGTGTAGTTTGAAAAGTGAGCAATGTAATGAGATTTGAAAGAATTTAATTGAAAAGCTATGAGCAAAGAGTGAATTCAGGCAGAATCATTCAATTCATGTAGCCATGTGGAATAATTTCTCATTTACGATGGTCAAAACAAATATTGCTGCATAAATGACTTTTAGGAACAGCCAGGCATTTTAGCAGCGTATGAAAAATATGACAGGGTAGAGGTTGAAGGAAACTTGGAGGACAGGGCTGCCAGACAGAGTAGTCCAGTAATTCCTGCATGTCACTTCAATCCATCACCAGCAGTTTATGAAGCTGGTCAGATGGCCACCTTCTGCTGTCAAACTGGAAAATAATTCACCACCACAAGTTCACAAATCACCTCTTTTCACAGGGGCCAGAAAGAACAAGGCAAACTCTCCCACTAGCATAGCTGTCTCTGGAAAAACACATCCCTGCATGATAGCCCCATCTACCAGGGGACACCTGGGCCATCCCATGACAGCAGGTCTTGCTCCTTTCTCAGGGGGGCCACCCTTTCCCCAACCTCCAATGTACATCTGCTTATATCTTATTCTAAGCCTGTTTCTTTACAGACCCATGTTTCAAAACAAAAAAAGAGTGCTGAAGCAGAAAGTAAACATAGCAGGTATTTTTCTCAATTATACCTTTTCATCCCAAAAGCTACTGAAACATTGCTACATATCAGAGTGAACCAGTTGTAATAAATAATATTTCTTCAATAAACAGTGGCATGTAACAATACTAATTAAAGTGCTTATGGTTTCTGATATTCCTGAATGTCTGTAATTTTATTAAAAACTAATAAATTCTGATATTGTTGATTATCTGTAACTTTATATTAGCATGTTCATTTTTTCTATGTGGCTGCACTGTAATTTATTATTTAATCAAAAATTGAGTTTCTGTTACATTTTTAGGGTTTAGATTCCTGGATCACAGTTGCTAATCTTGCCTGTCTGTCCACAATCAAACTACCAGGAGGCAAAGTGGTAATACATATTTTTATCTATACTTTTTATTTTTTTTAATGTAGACTGAAGGGTTACATGTTACTTGCTAAGAGATAACGCTGTTGTCGTGTTTCTTCAGCAAAAAAGGCTGACAAGACTTGTTTCACATCTGTCTGCATAATATAACAAACCCATGAAGAACTAGTGATGAAAAAGCTGTTTTGTTGACAATTATTGTTAAATGCACCCAAACACCAAGATTTAGGCACTGCTCATTAGTGCTGTATTGTAGCTCAGGATTTTGTCCCTATAAATACTGTGTGTCAAAATATTTTTCAAATATATTCTAGGCTGCAAGCCTTTTCCTTACAACACCAAAGAGCTACAGCCTATGAAGCCTTTTATCATCTCAATCATACTCTCCCGTAGCTTAACCGTCAAAGCTGTATTATAACGTTGACAGCCACGTAGAGTACTCCATGTGTAGTCCAACTACCCCTTTCTACAAACGCCATTTTACCTGTTTGTTTTGTGCTCTGCTCATCTACTAATACAACTCAGATCTCTGTGTCTGTCTTACTGTGCCCAGGCATTACATCGATGGCTTTCATTGTCCATCTATGACTACAAAGCTTTTTCCTTACAAATTATCTCCTGCTAATATTACGACTTAGCACAGGAAGAAGAAAGGGAGAAGGAACTCCCCTTCTACCTTTAACTGAGCCACTGAGATCTTCCATTTGGGTCTGCAAAAATGAGAATGCAAGACTGAATTTGAGGAAAGCAGTGTCTAAAGACTGGCACCTGCTGTCCTTGCAGCTCCCTTGCACAGTCACAGCCGCTCCGGCAACTGCCCTGACACTCTGGCACAGGAAGTTAAGGCACCACCTTCTACGTTCACTTAAATAATTGCTGGATAACTAAATAATAAGAGCAGGGCTCTGCCCCTAAGTAAAAGTCTCTCCTAGCACCTACTTGAAATAACTGCTAAAGCAACACTAATATGAATATCAAATACATAGTTGTTCTTCACTTAGTCCACCACTGCTCTCTTGTCTGCAAATAACTTTGACCAGGCTGCCTCGTGGGATCACATCTTCAGTAAAGCTGCTGCATTAGTCTTGGATATCATTAACTTCTAATTACCTTTTCCAGCAGCAAGTTAAAATGGTGCTTCTGGCTCCTGCACCTTCAAAGTTTCCTGAACCTTTCTGTTATTCCTACTTCTACTACATCAGCACTGCATTTATCCCGATTTCAAGTCACTCTTTAGATGCCCATACTGTATTCACCTATGAATATCATTTATTTCATCTTGCCACTTCCACAACTACCACAATCTCCAAAAAGGACTAAAAACCAGATTTGATGCAACTTTAGAAAAGGAAAGATCCTTGTCTTACAATCAAGCATTTTGCAAAAAGGAGAACACTTGCATATTTCATATTTACATTTTTAATAATTCAGGTCATAAACATTTTAATAAACTAATTAACTGTAATATATATTACAGTTTAGGACAAATTCATTAAATTGTGAAGTATGAATATACCACACTGTTCAAATAACGAAGAGAATACATGAGTCCTAGCAAGGTCATGATGAGATGGAGAGCACAGAATATCTGTTATCTAAAGAATATCCATCATGGGGAATTGAATTAGACGCATCTCATTTTCACTTTGTCAAACTTAGTTCATATTCTGGTTGAAGACCAGCATGCTACCCAGGATAGCAACTATCCACAAGGCAGGTATTATATCTTCATTTGACAGGTCTGGGGTCAGGTAGGTCAAATCAATACTTTAGAGATCTGCCCATGGTCAAAAATGGACAATAAAGAGTCACGTGATACATGAATCTGTCACACAGGGAAAAGAACTTATTTAAAATGTGGAGTAATGATAAGAAAAGAAAAATTGATTTCACTCAAAGCAAAGGGAAGAACTGTATTCCAAGAACATATTAGAAATATACGGACTAATTCAGTTTGATATAAGAAAGTAGAATTCTACTTATCGTTGCTTTAAGTAGGACCCCATTTTAATCAGTATCTCAGGCAGGGAAATACCTAATCATTTGTTTATATGGTTTTCTGCAAAAGGCTGAAAAAAACCTCAACTGTTTTCAGACACGTGCAAAGTTCCACAGACACTGAATGCAAAATAATAATTATAGATGTCATACTGTGCAGTGGAATGGAAAGGGATTGGGAATATACTGGTAGGCAATATTGTTTACACTTTCATTTCTGGTACCTGACAAAATGAGACAGGAAAATACTGTTGACCAGGAAATTACTACATGGACTCAGAAACATACAGTGTAATGACCTCCTGACAAGCAGGTTACTTTCCCCCTGACAGTCAATGTTCCTAACTTAATTCTTGGAAAAGGTTGTGCCACAGTCTTCACTAAAGACAAAGCCTAGACTAGAGAAGATGATCATCATAAAGTAAACCAAAGCTTAAAAATATGGAAAAATCACACAAAAAATATTAATGACTCAAGATGTCTCTTTTGGCTGTCTTTCATTCTAGGACAAACCTCGCTGAAAGCCTGTTTTGCAGCTTTAGTCAGCCTTTTCTCTGTTTAGCATTGAAGACAAAAATGGAGTCCAAAATACTTCCAGTGGATAGGGAGGACTTAGGTCCACTCTACCTTTTGCTTTTGCTACCAGCATTTCCAGGTTCTGCACAGACCAAAAGGTAGAAGTAGTCTTCTGTGGAATTTTATAAGACCTTGATATAAATTTCCTCTAGTTTGGGACTGCTTGGTTATTGGGATTTTGTTTGGACTTAGTTCTATCAAACAGATTCATGTGAAACATTCACATTCAAACATGTAAAAATCGCTTTTTCTTATTACTTCAAATCTTTATATTTAATATTGGCATAGAACAAAGATTCTTACCAGTAACTTTCAATTCAACTGTTCTTCGTATAAGCTTGCCTTCAAACTTCAGTTCACAGGTATAATTTCCTCCATCTTCTTCCTGGACCTCTTGTATTAAGAGAGTATTTCCCTTCTGAATTACAACGCTTCTCCACATTTTTGGCTTACATTCCTGAAGAAAAAAAAATCCATTGCCAAAATTACCCAGCTTGTATGACATAAGACAGTGTTGCCTGATCAGATTTTCATTATTATATGTAAGTAAACAACCATCTCAATATATTTTGCAATTCAAATTCAAATATAATTTCAGAAAGCACAGGGATCTGAAACTGGAACTAATTTGAAGACAGAAATTAAAGAGAAGTGTTTCTAAGGTTCAGTAATTCCCACTGTATCACATAGGCCGTGTTTAATGCGTGGTGCCCTGAAGCAATGGTTAAGTATCTTCTCTTTTTCATGATCAACAGCTGCCAAGACCTCTGCTTTAGGATGGACCATTAAAATGCATCTCTGTTTGAAGGGAGTAAGGGCAACATCTGTTAAGAGTTAGCCTGAAGGCAAACTTTACACACAGTCTCAGGCTAGAACCATTTACCAACAGAAGCAAACAGGGAGAAGAGCAGCAGTTTTGTGAGCAAGAGAGTTCAGGAAGCTTGGTTTCCTTATGGTCTTTTTTTTTTCATCGCTGGCTTCTCTAGCACCTGGTGAGCTCAACCTTTTCCCGTCACTGGGCTCTTTGGAGCATCACCCCCGTGTGCGTCCTCTGATGGAGTGCATGGTACTGATGGCCTGCAACTCTCTCTAACTTCCCCCAGGCAGACCTTAGCTGTTATTTGGCAGATTTAGGTTTATCACTATGAATTGTGGTCCTACTGGAACAGCATTTGAGTCCTTCCATATAGTGTGTGATACAGGGAAAGAAAAGGCTCTCCCCTTCCTAACATACTGTATCCTTGCAGCCAGATCAGTCACCTTCCACACTAATGGTACTCATGACTAAATACCTCCTGGAATATTTTGAATTAAAAGCATAGGCACAATCTGATAATTGTCTCTTTAAAATGGTACCTTAAGATTATATATTTATTGTCTCTCAGTAACTTGAACATCAAGCCTGTTCTGCCGGCAAGCAAAATTACGCTTCTCTCAGTACTCTAAACCACTCCGTACTCCTGACAGTTCTTGAGGCTCTGGCTAATTCTATACCCAGAGCATACAAAGCATCATACGGCCCGAGTGCCTTTAATGCCCCTCTACTCCCTCTCTCAAAGTGGCAACACGGAATAGGCGCTCAGCCCTGCAGCTAATGATCTCTCAGTAGTTACATCAGGCTCAGCAACTTCAGAGATTCGTGTAAATAGCCCAGACCTATGCCCCAGTTTCTGCTCATCTGCAACAGCAGAGTCAGAAATACAGCAAACAAAATAGAACAAAGCTTTCTCTTAAGAAAACAACCAAACAAGAAAATACATTGACATGCAAATATATTGCATGACAGCAAGAGATCAGAATGACACAAACATAATTTTTTTTTATGGGACTCCATACACATTCCAAATCCACGGTGTCAGATTCTAAATTAAAGGATAATAACAAAGGAATGAAAAAAAAGGCACAGTGAGCTTCTGGCCTTGCACTTGAAAATGGAGCACTGAAGCATTTATCCCTCTCCCTAGTAGGCCAAAATTCAGTTACAATGTGGTCAGATTTTGAATTCAAAGTAAGCACATTTCAGATATGCACCCTTTCAGAGCAGCAGTGAAAGACCCTATCATACATAACCAGGTTTATATTCTCTATTTTATGTTAAAAAGTATGGGAGCAAAGAGATCGAAGATATATTTTTATATACTACATGTTTGTAAAAAGAAGGGCAACATCTTTACTACTACAGAGATTAATGATCTATCACAAATATGGTTTGTGCTATTGTGGTTTTACAGTGAGGAATTTTTCTGTTGGAATTGTACCACTAATTTTGTAATTGTTTCTTTTCGTATCTACTTAGAACACTTCACATTAAACATTATTTATAACCCTTTCTTCCCCAAATTTTAGCTAATTAATTTTCTTCTACTGATTATGCAGGCTTTCTAAACATATGTTGAAAATGCCTGTTATTCACAGAATAGTTCAATCCACAAAACTAAAAGCAAAAAAGTGGAGAAGCTGGAAAATCATAATAATTTGTATTTTAAGCAACAAAAATGTCCGAAAAAAAAACTAATATAAAAAATCTAACTTATCTTCATATTGTGGAAATAGTCTAGATTTTTTGCTACAGGGCTGCTAATTTCTCTAAAAAAGTAAATGTTCAATTGTACAACTATTGCTTGTTTAACCAATTCATTGCTCTTTTCTGCTTTTGCCCCATGCTTACCTGCTAGAACAATCAAAGTTTATTTTTCTACTCTATGTATTCTCCTTAGACATCTTAAATATTTTGGGACTTTTTTTCCCAATAATTAAGGTTTGCACTATTATGCTTCTTTTTATCTTCCTTGAAATTTAAGTGGCAGCACCTCAACAACTCTATTTTTTGCAGGGTAGATAACAACTACCTGTCCTTCACCTGACATTTTGACTGTTTTCACAGCCCTTCCTTCAATCCAGCAAGAGAAAACAGATGGTGGAAATGAATTAAGACTCCACATTCTAGATGTAATACACTTTTTCCTGCGCCAGCTGATTTTTCATTAAATTGCTCTTACTGTTAAATCACATTCATTCAATCATGCCTTGACATATACACTTATTTTAAAAAAATCCTTATACTTCTTGTCAAAACAGTTCTAAGAGGCGTAACAGTGCTGTGTGTATATCAATGGCATTAACTGTGGAAATTTTTAAAAATAAATACTTCATGCAGTGTAATTCTAGCCAGAAGTGAAGTTCTTATTACTGTTAAAACAAATCCTCCTAGCAAATGTTTTATTACTTATCTGGTCTGCATGTGGAAATCTATTCAGGCATAATTATTTTAAGACCATGTTTAAATTACAGTTAACTCCCTGTAAATTGATGCAATTATTGGCTCCGATTCATTAATCCCTCCACATAGAGAAGCCTTCTGGAAGGCAGGGAGGGTCCTGCACATGGTGGGTTTGCACCATTATTGCCCTGTCTGATGGTATTTCATCAGTCACAAGCCCAAACTTCCCAACCACCAGCAAACTGGCAGGCCCTTGTGAAAACAAGGCTTTCTCTTTTCAAAGTTATAAAGAAGGAATCTTGAGGACTTCCTGATATTTAATTATCTACTGTTCTGTCTTGGACAACTTATGGTCTCCCCTGGATAAAAATATTTTCTCAATATTTCAGCATAATGAACAGGAATTGCCCCCCAGTGCCTCTGGAGCAGATTTAGAGAAGATGGGTGATTGATTACACCTGCATGAACACGTCAAACTCAATCACAAAGGCAGAGGGGGGAAAAACCTGAGGATCCAGTGTCCTATGACTGGAAACAGGTGCCTTCTTCAGAAAGTGTGGGTCAGATCCTAAAGCGGAATATCACTTTACATTGTTCTTTGGATGAAGAGACCTGCTTTTTGTTACACACATTGCCTCACACAATATGATCTTCAATCCCAAACTGCAGTTTGTAGCGGTTACCCCAGTATGCAGTTTATTATTTTGAAATGGAAGTAATTATGTCTTTTCTAGAAACTGGACTTATGCTCTTTTGAATAGGCAGACCTCTATTAACAGTTAGTGCCATAATATCCTCTGGAATATTTTTCCAAAACCCTGTTTCAGGAATAAGTTTCAAGGGACAACCTGACATATATACCTTCCGCGTAACACTAATATTGACGTTTCACATTACTGAGCTTCCTGACTCAGGTCCAGTGTTGTCTAGGAACTGAACTGATAACACCTTATTGTTAATTCCGGATAAGGAGGTATATGTAGTAGGTTATTCCATTAAAAGCCAGACTAAAGGTTTTTGACTTCGATTGTCTCACCATTATCATCCAACCACATCAATTCTATTCAATTTCACCACTGTGATGACTCATCAGTCAGCTGTCACACTCCAGCCTGGTGTCACAAAAACTGTGTGCACAACCCAGGTAACACAGGTGGGCATATGGAACAAAGACCCTCCCATTCCCTTTCTCGGTCAGCACAAAACATTGTTGATGTGGAGTTGTACATGCATCTACCTTAGGCTGATATCTGCTCCATCACAGTTTAAGATTATTCCTGACAGACTATTTTTCCAGTGTGCTCTTGCAAAAAAAATGAGATTTTCAGTGACCTGCTGTCCAGTAATACCTAGGTAGATAGGGCAAGAAACAGCTTCTCTCTGGTACCCCCTTTCCTCCAAGATTTCAGATTTAACTGGATATATATATTTTATGTATGAACATCACTGAAGATATCCACCCATATGCTGAGAGAAACAGCTTCAATGGATGAAAGAAAAACCTAGTTTATACTAACAGTGGGTTATGGCACACGTTTTGTTACTATAAGATAGAACATGTGAGATTTCTGTAAAAAACAGAAATAGATAACTTTTATAATTGCTCTTCTCTGATGCAACCTGCTAAGGAGGAAAAAAAATCTGCAGCTCTCCACATATTACTTATTTCACACAAAATAACTACATTTAAAGAACATTATTAAGGTTGGCAAATCAAGCACTCAAAATTTAGGATTTAGCTAGTTTGTGTTTTTCTGTCTTCATTACCTGAAACAAGTTCATCCTAAACTCATTCTGCCTTTATCCCTACAATCCAAACCCTATTTTCCACGGGCCCCATTGATCTCTTCATCTTGCACAACTATTTCATGTTCCCTCTGACTTTCAGATCTTTATTTTTCTTCATTGTTTCTTGCAGCAACTTGTACCTGATGGCTTTTCATATATCAGATTTTAGTCCAAGTCCAGACAACAGGTAAAATTTGCCAGACCTTGCTATGGTCTTGGTACCTGACATTTGCCCGACAACCCATCTTTCAGTCATTCTCTCCTGTTGTCTTAGGAAGCTATGGAAACACATCACCAACACATGTGCTGCTGAAAGTGGTGTGCAATACTTGACAGGCCTTGGAGACGGTACAGCCAGAGGAGTCACCTACTGAGTAGTAAAAGTATCTGACAGAGCTCAGTAAAATTACTCAATGATCCTCAGCAAAAGTAAAAGCATCTCTGTGAAATCACCCAGCAGACTTTGGTAAAAATTAACAAGCCTTGGTAAAATTACCCAACAGACTTCAAAGAAATTAATTGGGTGGCACTACTGAGACTGAGAGGGGATCTGATCAATTGCTTATAAATATCTACAGGGCAAGTGTCAAGAGGATGGGGCCAGACTCTTCTCAGTGGTGCCCAGTGACAGAACAAGGGGCAACAGGCACAAGCTAGAACACAGGGAATTCCATCACAGCATGAGGAAAAACTGCTTTGAGGGTAACAGAGCACTGGCACAGGCTGCCCAGAGAGGTGGTGGAGTCTCCTTCTCTGGAGATATTCAGAACCCACCGGGATGCGTTCCTGTCCAGCCTCCTCTGGGTGACCCTGCTTTGGCAGGGAGTTGTACTGGGTGATCTCCGAAGGTCCCTTACAATCCCTACAATTCTGTGATTCTGCGATTCTGTGTGATACTGAAGCTGGTGGTGCTGATACACCCTTGGCTCCACTGTAGGTTGCCTCTCTTTCTACTACAGTATCAGGTAGGGAGACATCCCACGAAGGTGGAAACTGGTACAGAGGCACAGTGGTTTGGGAACGTGGTATGGCTGTTAGTGAAATCATGTGACCTCCTACACAGAACATCCTCATTGATGCTGATTTCTGCTAGACAATGCCTATGCTGGGTAGTTTTGTCTGTAATTTAGTTTTTCTTCTGTGATACTATATCTATGTATCTATGATACTGGGAGAGCATCCTCCAGAACAGTCACAAACCACTGCAGGCTCAGAAAAGGCCTCAGGCTGAAAACAGTGGAAGTTTTATATGGTTTCAGTACAATAGCAATAAGACAGCAATAGTTACCTTGTACCACACCACATCTGGCTCTTGACTGGCTGTTTTATAATCCTCAATATCAGGACAGGAGATTGTCTTTCTCTTAGTGACTTCTGATTTTTCCAGATATCTGATCTTGCTGTTGTAGCAAAGCCCAGATTCATTCTCAGCTACTGTCAAGGACATGGACACCTTCATGCAATATGTTGAGTTTCTGCAGGGACAGAAAAATGTTTTCATTTATCCTACCTCCTTTTTACCATGTTTGTTTCAGCAGAGTTTCGTATGTTTCAACATAACAAAGTTTCTTTGTTAAGCTCTCATCTTCATAAACACTTTGGTGACACATTCATATAGTGACTGTCATGCTGTGCATTTCCAACACAGAGGAATGACTAGAAAACACAGAGGATCATTTCTCATTTACTATGAATAACCCTGTAGAAAATTTGTTAACAAGCGACGTAACCCAGCACAGCAGCTCTTTAGAGGTTTCAAGACTGCAAACACAGGAACCTGTTGGCATCTCAAATGTTGGTCACTATTCCATTACCCCTGTGTCACACGCGCTCTCCTCTCCCTATTTCAGGAGATTTCACTCTAGTATGCAGTGCCATTCATTTGAGCAGAGGATTATGCACTGTATGTTAAAGCACATCATGCAGGAAGAATTCCTCCCCGTGAAGGAGCTGCTATATAAAACCCTGCAGCATGTGATATTGCAGTGGGTCGTCCCAGACTGCTGCCAGCCGCCCACCCAGCTGCTCTCTCACTCCCCCTCAACAGGATGGGCAGGAGAAAATAAGAAGAAAAACCTCATGGGTCGAGATAAAGACAACGAGATCACTTACCAATTACTGTCATGGGCAAAACAGACTTGACTTAAAAAAATAATTTTAATTGATTGCAAATCAAAATAGGTTTGGATGGTGAGAAAGTCAAAAAAGCTAAAACACATTCCCCTCACCTCCTTTTTTAAACTCCTTTACCTCCCCAGGCCCCGAGCGATGCGGATCTGTCCATAACTGTCCTCTCTGCCACCCCTTCCTCCTCACACAACCCCCTGCTCCAGCGCGTCCCTCCATGGCTGCCATTCCTGTCAGGAAAACCAGCTCCCCCAGGGTCCCTCCAGGGCTGCAGGAGAGTCTCTGCTGGGGCCTGGAGCGCTTTCTCCCTCCCCCTGCCCAGCCCTTGGTTCCCGGGGCTGTTTCTCACACATTTGCCCTCACCCCTCGCTGCCTGGCAGCGTTTTGCCCTGTCCCAAACAGGTTTTCCCCGAGGCGTCGCCAGCCCGGCCGAGGGGCTCAGCTCTGCCCTGCGCTGGAACCAGCTGGAACCGGCGGGAACCGGCCGTGTCCGGCGTGGGGCAGCCCCTCGGCTCTCCTCAGAGGGGACCCTGCAGCCCCGGGCACCTGCACCCAGCGCAGACAGGCAAGAAGTCAGACTGGTGGTTACACGGACATTTTGGCCTTAAAATCTTGGAAAAGGTAATCCCTTAGCACTTCAAACCATTGTCTGCTCTGTCACCGAAGAATCTTGACAGAGTTAAATCCAGGCGGGCGGATTGTGAGCTACACCTAGTTTGTCTTAGTACCAGGGTGGAATAAACACAACCGCCCAGCTCCCCTGCCTCACAATCATGAAAACAGGATTAAATTAAATTCCCTCAGACCTGCATCTTTAACAGAGCTATCAGGCAGACAATAAAAAATCCCAAACGGTGTTTGTCGTGGCGTTACTGTGAAGCATTTGCGCTTTGCACAGGATCGCTGCAACCCAGACTGTCAGCTTCTGCCCTTCATTAGGTGTGATGGCAAACAGAGGCCTTTAAAAGCAAACTACAAAGCACAAGCGACAATATAATGAGGCTCTTCCTCCCGTCATGCATCATTTTGTCATTTTAACTGACTGCGCCACAACCAAAAAAAGCCTGGAGTAAAACCGACATGCTGGGTGGTGGCTCCCATCAAAGGCAGCTGTGGAGGGCTCTTGCAGGAGATATGGCTGCTTTGCCACTCATGGCAATGCTTTTAATTAAAAAAAATAAAATAAAATCCAACACGCTCCATAACAAATCGTTTCTTACGCAACATTTCAACATGTCACCCTGTCAAGCAAACCTGTTGTTAGGAAGAAAATACAAAGGTCTATAGGGCCACTTCCTCACAGCGCTAAGCCTCACGCTAAAAAACACTGTGCAAATGGCTTCTTGTCAGAGGTGTGCCAGGAGCAGGTCTGTGCAGAGAAGAGAGGTATTTGCAAGGCAAATCAACAGGCAATCTTCAGAAACCTCCTGTTTTCAGCATCGTTAGTTTTACATATTCAGCAGAACCACAGACTTCCCCCTTCCTGCTCCCTCCTCTTCAAAATGCCACCTGTCCATTTATGTAATAAAATCGGTGGATATTTTCTCCGTCTCCCCTCTCAGCGTGGAAAGGCTCACTTTGCACACCGCCATGATGTGTTTCACTTGAGAGGCTATAAAAAAAGCCTTATCCTCCCAAACTGCACAAAATGTATTATTTTATTTGAAACAAAAGTTCTCCGGATTGAAAAAATGCGTCATTTTAGGTAGGCTTTTCAGAAACACTTATGTGATTGAGGGAACATAAGACAACTTTCTCCCAAACTACTTGCTTTTGAAAAGAGTTACCTTTTTTATAGGAAGAAAACAAAACCTCTTTGAAAAGTTTCAATGCTTCCTAACACAGGACTGAAAATCCACAAAATATGGATGTAACCACTCAGTATAATCAATAGTAATTAATCAGTAACGATTATTTAACTTTTCTGAATGACTACAAATATTACTGAGTGCAAATAAGGTCACATGTGCTCAGTAATAATGATCCAGGCTAATCAAGATTAAGAACTTTGAATAGTTGTCCATTACTTGGTGTTATTTAAGAGTGCTGTATTTTCTGCTAACAATCTTGCATTATTTAGATTGTATTTTGAACAGCGCTGGAGGCTACTTCTATTTAAAATGCTTCCTGGAACCACAACCTAAAAATGTAGTATGCTTTTCATTAGTTACAATTAGAATTGAGTAGAATTGAGAAAACTAAGTGCCTGGTGAGCACTATCACTTTTGTTCACACTCCATGACCGAGACAATAAATCTATTCAGGTTCATGATGAAGAAAGCACTCACTAAGCCAACAGCAATAGTCTTGAAAGCTTTATGAATGCTTCTTCATCAGCCACTCATGTTAGTGCCACAGCTGGTAATTCAGAAAAGGGCAACTTCTGCAGGAATTCCAGTGAATGAAGGATTCCTTTAATCTAGTCATGGAATCAACCATGTTCAGTCTATGTGGGAATTAGTAGATGAACCTGTTAATTTTCCTACACAGAAAAAAACCCCGCCCTTGTAATTTAATCTATAATTTGCAGAAAAACGTTCGTTTGGTTTCACTGGCACACGGGAATGTACTGTCTTCCTCCCTTGTGGTGCCTGGGGTGACAGCTTGAGGGAGAACTCAAGAAGGGGATCACAAAGCAGCCAAGTCACTACAGCATTGTTTTTACCACCTCGGTAAACAGACAGGAGTATTATGGTGCTGGCCACCACGCAGGTCACTGAGGTGATGGGAACTCACCTACAGAGGTCCCTCAGGAAGCCCATAGAGCTACCATGCTGGGAGGGATCCAGCGCTCCTTTTCAATGGTTTTCAGGACCTCTGTGTATGGAGACTGACTAGCACAAATCCTACATTTACTGCTTTTCCTTTTTAAAAAGCTAAACAGATGGCCTATGAATTATAAAAAGAAGAATCCACTTTTGTTTTCAGTACATGGTCACGGAGCTTGGTGGCAGAGGTCAATGCTCGGAGCAGTTTGCAGACTGGCTGGAAAGGTTATATGACTATATTTAATGAGGAAAGCTGGAACACAAGAAGAACAGGTAACAATAGCAGAGCTGGTAACCCAGGTTCTGCTGTCAGAATCAGTGGCTGAAAGGAACAGAAAGAAAGCATCTTCCAGGTGGATGAAGAAGATGCTGGAGGCCTTGCGCTGGTGATCTCAGTACTGTGAGGCCAGGTAAGAAGAGCTGTATATACTGGAACGCAAAGGAACCTGGCAGACTGCAAACAGACCACTTTCCACATGTAATGGAAATAAGCCCATGAGCCTGTAAGCAAGTCTTTTAAGAATTTGTCTTTTCTGAAAGGTTTCCAAACTATTCATTTTCCAGGGGAGTTGATTTCCAATGGATTTCATTTCTACAGGCAGTAGCAGTGGTCATATGGGGAACAGGAAGAGGGAAGAAAAGAATTACTCTGAAGTACAAATTAAAAAACTTGTCTTATGTTTTCAAAGTGAAAGTAAGATTCGTAATTTCCTATTCCAAAGGACTAGTTATAAACTGGGCCTACTCTCTTGACTGGAAATGTGAAGAAGGGTTTAGCTTTGCCAGAGTTCATGAAGTAGTTCCCTTTGTTCTGGTGGCAAGGCATTAGTAATCCCCAGGCCACTTGGAACTGGCTCTGAACTACAAACTGAAGCCAGCTTAGAATCCAGTAGAAAACCACAGGGAAAACCAAGGGAGTTTAAGAGATCTCAAAACAAAAGCAAGCAGAATTGTGAGTTTGGCTTGACTTGGAAGCAAGGACAAAAGGGATAAAAGGAAGATGTAAGGAAACGGATAAGAAGGACATTTGCAATTGGAGTGCCAATCCCTAAATTATTTTTCATCTTGTTTTGGATTCAAGACAATTAATCAGCCCTAAGGCTGAATTCAAATTAGAGGAAATATCTCCAACTTTAGAAAAAAACTTATTTGGCATTTGTTTTTCTGCTAAGTGAGGGTGGTTTGCTAAAAGAGTCAAGTAAAACAATTTTGTCTCTAGTACGCACGGAACCTTCCCCCCTGTTTATCAATTTTCTTATAAAGAGGACAGAGGTAGCACAGTGGTTGACTATTTTATATCTACTAGATCGAAAAAAGTCCCTAAATTTGAACTGTGTATTTATATAAGAGGATTTGCAACTTTTTTTTCCTCCAGGTTCATTTTTCATTAAGTTTTAGGGGTTTTATTACATTCTAAGACTTAGGTCTTAGAACTAAGACTAAGGTGGTAGATTCAAAAGCTGGGGAGTGTATTTATCAAAGCAGTGCTCAGGGAACAGCACAGATCAGACTTAGATCTCTGCCAATGTACCTAAACACTCTGGCTGTTTTAATGGCATTTTCACTGGCTCACTGAAATACTGGTTGCAGGACTGTATAGGTCAACCCTTACCTTCATCTTTGCTTGTTCCAAGTTAAAGCAGTAAGACACCACCAACTGTCCTTGTACATCTGAAGGTCCACAGCAACTGATGCACTACTAGATCCACTACCAGCTGCTACAAGAACGTGCTATGTTATCAGCTGTCAGACTTCATTGAGCATTTGATTGTTTTCCTTTCTCTTCACGAGAATCTTATAAATTTATTCCTGTCCAAATTTCACACATCACGTAATGGTTACCAGACAGTTTCATTGGTATCTGAGCATGTTTTGCTAAGATCAATGACGGCATGGTTTGTTGACCTTCTTAAAGAAAAATGAGTTATTTATTATCAGTGGTTTTTTCAGATCACACGAATGTAACATCTTTCCTAAAAACAAGTGGATTATTGCTTTCTCTTCCAAAGTTTCATTCAATCGCTAACTTATTTCTCGCTGATTACCACTGCTACACTTTTGGGGTCACTGTCTGGAAAAGATCAAATTCCTGCTTATGGTGTAAATTACTCTCAGAGGTTACAACTCACAGATCCTTCAAAGTTTTTAGATTTTTTTCCTTATTATCAGTTTGTCAAGTGAGAAAGCAATGCCCGAAGAGGAACACTCAACAGATGGTTGGCACTGCTGTAGTTGCTCCTTGAACCACAGCCAAGACGTGCAGTAATTCTGCAGCTTGTGTGTGTGGTACCTGGCCTTGACACAACAGACATTCCTGTCTTGTATTTTGCTTGCTCATTGCTGTTATAACTGTAATTCTAACACCAACTCCTACACATGGTAAGGAGAAATCATAATCTCATGTTACCTCTCCTTTAATGTCTGACTGGCTTTCAAGATCCTACTAGTAAAAGAAGTATGATCAACATCATGGAAGTACGATCTCAGAAAAAAACACTGCAATGTTACAAATCCAATGTTCTTTCATTATCTCTACTTCCTTGGATCCTCCAACAGAGACCTGCATTGTGAATCCAGACAGAGGTACCACTCAAGGCCCCATTCCCTTCAAGAAGAAAAAGTATTTGTGGTGAGCTAACCCATCACTCTAAGAATTTTTATTCTTTCTGTACTTCTTTTCTCCTAGGATTCAATTGCTACACAAGATTCACCAGAAACAAGACGAAAATTTGTGCTTGACTAAAGCATACTAGATGTCCCAAAGGCCCATGTTTTACAATGAGGAAAGCCTATACCATCACTATTCAAAAGAGATAACTTCTGAGCAAAGTCACCAAAAGGTAGTTTTAAAAGGCTCACATTAACGACAGCTTGAAAAACAGATAGCCAAGGATGTCTCTTCAAGTTAACCATCAGGAACATAGTTCTCACCAGAGGCACTTAAAAGCAAGACCTGTACTCCTTGCTGTGAGTTTAGCCCTGTTTAGGGAATTTTCAGGCTTCCTGGATACTGGGACAGAGAAGATACTTGGATGTGTCAGTTGGGTACAGTTTCTCACACTTGGGTCTCTCTCAACAAAGCTTAGATCTAAGTTTAACTTAAAGTTGGACTTCAGCTAACATCCTTATTAAGAGGGAAATGTGACACAAAAATACCTAGCACAGACAATGATACAGCTCGTAACAGCAAGGCCATGATTTGAAATTTCAGGGATAATCTCTAGTACCGTGTTTCTTAAGTCTCTCTGAGAATAGTAAGTGACAGCCAGCCTGATTTGCACATGGTTAAGGGTCAGGAGAAGATATTTCTTTTCTGGTTGCCTTCCCACATGCATACTCTGGCCCTGCTGGCCTCTGCATCATGACAGAAGCAATTGAAAAAGCAACAAATCAGCAGTCAGTCATTCCAATAGGGACTGCTCAGGCACAGAGGGAAAATCTAGCATTTAAATTGAATCACACAGGTCAACGGTGCTCCTTGTTGCTTTTTAAGTGTCTTCAAAAATGTTAGCTATTAGAAATGAATATATGAAAATATAAAATAGAACACAGAAGAAATGCAGAAGCCAAAAGAACACCAAGTAATCTCAGCATATCACACCTAAATTCATGAACTATCTGGTCTCTAGCAGCTTCAGCACATCCTGTTCCAGCAGAAGAAATCCTGTAATTGGCTGGGTTTGCTCTCAGAGAAAATTTCTTCCTTGCCCTTAAGAATTACAAGGCAGGAAGTTGCCCTGAAGTTTGCTACTGCAAATGACTAAGCCCTTTCCATTTATTTCCTAATAATTTTCTATTAGAACTCTGGATATTACTGTTAAATTATACTGTCTTACTGAACAGCTCCATTACGAATGACATAAATCTAAGGCACAGGGACACCTGCTCCCAGGAAAGCATGAAGAAATCCCCTTCCCATAATTTTGTATTTGCAATACCCTGTTTCTGAGAGCACTGAATACTTTCCCCTTTATTTCTTCCAACCCACAAAATGGGTGAATTAGTGTACTTACTCCTCTATGCTTTTTTTATCAGACATCTAACATGCAAAACAAAAGTTGCATTCGGGATACCCAGCAGACTTGTCTGCATTGGTAAACCTTACTGATTTTGTTGCCTCTGGGTACAAGACCTGTGGAGCACATTCTTCTTCATACATGTAAGTCCTATTTGTAGATACAATAAGGAAAGGCAAGCCCCCCTCAGTTTGTATACAGGCAACTGAGCACATAAACCAGTGGATCAGTTATTATCTCATAGGGTATACAAGGAATGCTACAGTGAATCATGAAGTGAATGCCCTTATGCCAATTTGCAGGGAGAGCTGTTTGAGTCTTGCCGCTGAGTCCTCCTGGCTGTGCCTTCCCTTAAGCTTTGCCAGAAAATAAGAAATTATCCTCCAGGATCACTTACCAAATACCAGTTTAACTCCTGATGGTTCTCTCACCTTGTACTTTGGGCATGATGGATTTCCTCAGGAAATATTCCATTTTTCTGTCCGCTCACAGGATATATACAACGTTGTCTACTGACATGTTAGAGTTACAGGTTGCTTGATGTGGGTCTCAACAGGAATAGTACCTGGGTAAAGCACATTCTCCTCCATTGTTATATGGAGAACAGAAGGGATATGAAAAATGCCTGATATGTTAGAGAGGAGATGGCTAAGGAGGGCTGAACAACACTTCAGCGACAGTTCTCCTGCATGCAAAGTTGACTGCATGAGGAAGCAGTCACTCCACTTTGCATCCTTTCTCTCTACCACACAAGGTTTGAAGCCCACCAGAGAAGGCATTTTTTCCATGAGCAACCAGTGACAGGGAGCTGAAATGTTACTGATACACAGCAGCACACAGAGCTTTCGCTATGACAGACTGTTGGGACTAGAAGGTATATGCCAGTCATTTTAAAGGTATCTAACTCTGGGATTTACTATTAGGAAAACTGAAGGATACACAATATTCTCATCCTTGTGGATGCTAGTGCAACAGGGAGGCTGGATGCTCTCCAACCACAGAGCAACATGGGCATTTCTCCTTGAAGCCCAGACTGTTCCTGCAGCTTCTCAGCAACAGTAAAGACTGGCGTTCAGGAAGACAGAGGGTGAGTATTTTCTCTTTTAAAGGTTTAGACAAGGAGGGTGAGTGAGCAGAAATATACATATCACCAGGGAAAAGAAACAAATCTTTGTTTTTCTGCAAGTGTGTCAAAAGAACAGACAGAACTGATTTCTCTCAATAAAGACAATGTAATCAAAATGATTTGCAGGAGCACCATCAGTTTTTACACAATTTTAGATAGAAAAGTAGAAGAATTCTGATTCTACTTTCCCCTGCATTTTGATAATGCCAAAATATTACATCTCAGTAAGTTAAATTTTATTTCAGCATGAATCATACTGACTTTATATTATCATACTGACTTTATATTGTATCCGTTCTAACAGTGTATTCAAATATTGAATACCATATATCACAGAGATTTTGTTTATACAGAATCAGTCACTTTTAACGTGGGAAATGTCACACAGTTTTAATGCATGACTTTTAATGTTAGTGTCATACAGAGCCTGGGAAGACTATGCAATGCTGAATCCATGCACTTGCTCTAAGTGTGAAATTTAGCTGCCTTCTACAGACATGCCTGGGACAGTACAGCCATGAAAGTGGATCATGTACCAGTGTGCAAATATGAAAGGTAACTATGAGATGTATAATCCATCAGCTACTTAGTTGTGCTTCTCTTGGACATCTGATGATTAAACACACTGGCCCACAAGAAAGTATCATCTTTGGATCTTTTCAGAGTAAGTCTATGGGGGGAAAAAAAAGCACTTGCCAGTGAAGCATAGATAAGGAGGTATTCTATGCCCAAACTGGAATTACAACACTGTGTTCAAAGGGATTTGAGATACAAAATCACCTTTGTCATGAACAGTTGAGCACTGAATAAAGCCAAAGCACCTGAACATGAAACGTTCTGTAATGAGAAGATATTGCCACCAACAAAATGAATAATTGTATTGAAACATGTATTGTGAGATCCGTGAGAGATGGCTTCAGAGAAAGTGACCTTCCCCCTGCACTTTTTCACATGATGATTTAGTCCAACTTTCCTGTTTGGACCTAAAAAACCCTCTTCTTTCCTCTCGTTTAGAAGTCGGAATTTCAGTGCTCAGAAAGCAGTGCAACTTTTCCTGGGATGATGGGTGCATACTGCAGTCCAGGTTGTAAGCATTTGAAACAAGTTCCTCAGCTCCTCCTAACACCCACTGAAGCGAGAGCACAAAGGTTATGCCACAAATGAAGTTTTATTGACAGCCCCTTCAGGCTGTCTAAGTATGATTTTGATTTGCTGGTCATGCGCTCCACAGACATTCAGAAGCCTGAAGGCTTAAAATCTACTATCAGTCTACTTTATTACTGCTCAGAAAGTAATATCTCAGTATTTCACCAATGGCTCGGCAAAGGCTTGATTCTTCTGTGCATGTCCATAGCAATGCCGGTCTCCATTAAGAACTGTGTAGATAGGAACAAAGTAAGGGAAAAAGGATGCACAGATTTCCTACCTTGATTTGCTGGCAGTTTCCTGGCATCAAATGCTAGCAATAAAGTTCTGCAGGCTTATTTCCTCATAGGTATTCAAAGCCCTCACTCCCTTGTTATTCTGCATCTTGTCCAAAAATCAAGGCTTAGCTCCGTCAGCCAGTCTGGCAGCCATAAACCTCCACCTCCTGCTTTCCCTGTACCCGAACACAGCCCAGACTTTCTACCCTCCTGATTTACATTATGGGAATTGAGTTGTTTTCTTTCACCAACAGTTAACTAACAGCAAATACGCACTAATGTGTTAGTCTTACTGATCTTGCTTACAAAGCATTTATTCAATACTTCAGCTTATTTCAGAGCTGGGCCAATTAGAATAAAGGGCTCCAGGAGGAGTCCCTTGCTGAGGGCAAAGGTGCTGCTAAGCTTTGATGAGATTTCTTCCCTAGCTTATGCTCTCTCTTTCTTCAGGTTAAGAAAATCTGCGTAGGCCTGGTTCTTGTTCCCTCTTTAAAAAATATAGAGGCATTTAACACAGAGAAACAGATGTATTTGTTCAGAGAGCAAAAGCAGCACATGATCTGGCAAATGACTGTCTTATACCCTCAGAACTTTAGGGCCACCCAATGCATTTAGATCTATTTTAGATTCCATGTTTGGCTTTGGTGAGCTCATCTCTGAGTCCTTCGGTGAAAATGCTTCGATCCAGAGTGCTGATGCAAAAATCCCAGAACGTCAAACCTCTGGAATAGAAACGGTGACAGATGTATCTGAAAGTAGCATTGGCAGATGCCGGAAGATTAATGGCATATCCAGGACCTGTAGTGCAAAGAGACCTCCAGAACACAGCACTTCTATATTGGGCAGTAAAGTCATGATACAAGTGTTCCAGCATTTATCTGGGAACTGAGTGAAACACAGGTCTATCCATTAGTCAGGATACCTTTTTGTATGTCACTGGATCTTGCTGTAGCAATATCCATGGTTTGATACAGAAACGGCACCTAAGAACTAAGCAGATCCATGGATTTCACATGGATTAGGTAACTGCTCAATTCTGCAGTCTTTCAAAAGTCCCTGCAGAATCAGACCCTTTAATATGTTACTTCCATGCTTAACACTGGAGAAAAATACCACACTTTGGTTTGCATCTGAGTGTCAGGTCAATGTCAAAATGTATTGTGAGAAGAGAGAAGTAAGTTTTAATGCAACAATAATTTCCTCCTATTATAGAAACCCCCCCACACCTGCCTATGGAACAATGTCGATTGGCTAATAAAGAAGAGACAATATTTAAATTATGGTATCAGACCTCTTCAGTCTGGAGAAGCAATCTCTTTCATTAATGCTGCACTAATATTCCTTAATTTTACTCGGCATTACAGGTTCATTTGCAAAACAGACATTATGATCATTGAAGTGACAATTCTATATAAGAAAGAACTCACTGACACATTTAATTTTTATCCATCTCCAAATCGCTGTCTTATCAGCCTATCCTTCACCTGCTCATACCCACTCTCTTCAACCAGCTTCTGAAAAATTCCTTCCAATTGCTTCAAAGATACTCATGCCTTGATCCTACAAGCACCCGTGAGCAACCAGAAAATACAGCTTCTTGAAAAGCAGGTTGGTTTTTTTTTTTTAAGAATTGTGAAGAACCTTTTCAACAAATAGGAAACTCAGTGAAATGTGCAATTGCCATCTTCCCCACGCAGGTTTCTTATTTCCCACATTGTTTTGACTGGGAAAAAAGAAGTCGGAGGAGAGTGAATTAGCATAACTCTCACTATTGTCTGTGACATCCTTTACATACAACTTGCTAAAAACCCTTGGTGTTCAATTGCCTTCTACCAGAGATCTTCCCAGCTCAAGAGCGTCCTGCCTTTCAAGCCACAAACCTTTTCTGGAACAGGGACCCCTTGTCCCAGTTAGCTTTAGCAGCATATCCACACATCCCAACCCCTTGCGACCCTTGTGCACAGACAAGTATGAAGCTCAGACAGAATGGTTCTAAGGCAAGAGACTTGAAGTGGTTGAACGCAGGACACAGTGGCCACTGAGACACACAAATGTGAATTTTCACCCTTTGGGCAGCAGAGGGAATTGCACCAGGGCTTCCCACATCTCCGGTAAAGGGCTAGAGAGGCTTACATTTATATTTGAATTGCTTCTGATTTTCTCTTAGAGGACATAAATTAAAATGTCTTTGTTAAGAAAAACTTCACAAGTTTTACATTTATCTTGAAACAAAAGCATTTTCCTCCCCAATTTTTTTCATTCAACTACCAAACCAGAAGCCTTAATTACGCACGCAACCCTAAACCCAGCATTGCACACTGATGGACAGTCACCTCTTCATTTCCACTGCACTGAGTTCTCTCTACCACTCTATTTGTCCAGTCTACAAAAGAAGGCATTTGTAACAGAAATTGTTAATATTTCTAGAAAATAAAATCATATTCTAGAATTACTGCTCTCATTTCTGACCTTTTAATTCTCAGAAAGCAGGTGATCCTGGTTAATGACTAAAACACAAACATCTGCTTATCCCCCTCCAAAAAAAAAGGATTAATAAAGCTGAAATTTCACAGTTAATGGTGTGGGTAGTCTACCACAAATGTGTGATCATATTTCAGAACATTACATCTAGCCCAGTTTTAATGAAGTTAAAATAAATTACTATTGCTATTTCCTCAGCTATTTTAAGCCACCTATGATTTCATAAACAATAACAGCAAGGGTACATTACCAACATTTTGGAAGAAAAGATTAATTCAGTAAAGAAAGAAATACAGTCTTTTATGTGTAACCATTATATGTCATATTCTGCACTGGGACATAAATCTGAAAAAGGCAAAAATATCTGTAATTATGGAAGAAAGTTCTAACCGAAGCAGAAAAGCTGCATAACTGACAAGGAGGATCTTTTTGCTGTGTAATGCCTTCCAAGAAGCACGTCATATGGGTTTTATCTGAAAATGAGGAGAAAGCATGAACTATTAAGAACTTGCCTATTTGTTACCAAAACTATTTTGCCATGTAAGTGACCAAACAGTTTTGAAATTTTCCGGAAAAAAGTATGTCTCAGAATTTGATCAAAGATAAATTAATAATTTTTCACATAGGATTCGCATTAAAATTTCCAGGGTAATAAACTAGCAACTTAATTACCACAACAGGGACTTCTTACGAAAAAAGTATAGCTCCCTTGAAACATGTAAATCATTATCTTCTCATAACATTTCAAAATCACAGAGTTCACATTACACCAAACCTGTGACAGAGCAGTTAATAAAGGAGTAATTAACTCCAAAGGCTGTAACACAGAATTAATAGCGAGTTTGGCAAATGCATCTGATATTTAAACTGGACGTTGGTCCCCAGTACAAACCACCATGCACCACAGCACAATCTTTGATTTTAGTAGTGTTCTTCAGGATCAAAATGAACAGAGGCAGCTGAGACAAGGCAGCACGACTTAGCAGAGACGGCAAGAGAGGCAATTCTGGGCTCTGAACAGTGCTGTTATTTTGCTGCAAACATTTGATATTAAATTCATCAAACCTGTGTATAATTTCAGTATGGAATAGCAGACAAAGATGAAGCAAGCTCCATTCTCTAAAACTAAATAGTTTAAAACCAAACCACATAAAGTATCTGTAAATTCCTTTTAATTCAAAACTGGATCATTTAAGGGATATTTATTCATTCATTCTTAAAGAGTCCTCCTTTTTTATCTTCCCAATTATAGGCACAGAGCTGACATCCACATCCACATGACGGAAATCACGAGCTCCAGCACATGCTTAATTTAAGGCTCATCCAACAGTTCCAAAATACTTCTGAGACATGCATTTCAGTGCCTTACCAAATGAGGTCTGCTTAAATTTATGACAAATCATAACTGTATATCAAAATAAACATTTCTTCAAAACCAGACAGAACTGTAACTCCCCATGGCCTAACCCCATCAGAATAACTCAAACTGCATCTCACTCTTGAGTGACTCAGAGGATTTGAAAAAGAGCATTACTTAACCAAAATACTTGATGATTTAAGAAGTATGCAGTTCTGAAGGTTTATGGCAAATTGAGAATCTGCAAATGTTGGAATGAAAAAAAAAAAGTAATTAAGTGAAAGCACATGTTTAATTACAGCTATTGGAAGAGGTAACCATAATTAGTAGGGAAACTAATTTTGAGACAAAGCATTATGGCATTATGTGACATATATAATTATGAGAATAAAACTAATGAGCATATATTAACTGGAAGAATATCTCAATCCTGAGAGCTAAATTTAAACATTTTTTTTAACCAAGACAATCCATACATTCTTTCTTAGACTTTAACACAATACCCACCTTAGAACACATGTGTAGAAACCACTGTCTTGCAACTCAACCGAGTGAAACCATATTGAATCTTCATCCTTGCTCATCCTAACTTCAGAAAATATAATGGGTTCTTCTAAATCTCCTTTGTTTTTGTACCACATAAGCCTAAGACCTGTGCTTTGGGCCATGCTATAATTAGTTCTGATATAGCTGTAGAAAAGGGCACATTTCACTCGGACTGGTTCACCTGCCAAAGCCATGTATGTCTTGAGATCCACTGACCAGTCAATGCAACCATCAACTGAAAGCAAAACAATAATAAAGAAATATTAGACACAGAAATATTTTTTCAAGATAGTGAAAGGCAGCTTGTGAAATGCAGTGCAATTAATTAAAAGAAAAGAGCCTTGGGTTTATAGCAATGCGAAAAACCCAAAGCAGCTATTGGTAATTAAAGGATTTTATACACCTTTTTTAATTACAAGTAAATATGAATGTGCAGGCAATAAATAGAGCACATTGGGCTGTCTCAGTTCCATTTCTTTAGAATATCATTACTCTCATCTCCCGCCCCCCCCCCCCGATTAATTCTTTAATAAATAAACCAAGTGTTTTCACCTTAACTACTTTCCCCAGTAAGCCAGTTTTGAATTTTTTAATTCTTTATAGGAGGAAACTGTAAACTGGCATGAGATACCAATCTTATCCCTTAAAACTTTTCCATTCACCTCTGCTAGTTATGTTATGTGAGAAAAAAATAACTAACAGATGTGACATTTGTTATTTTCTTTTCAAGACAGTTCCACATAGCTTTTTTTTCTTTTTTCCTACCACCTACTCAGCTGTAGAGATATGTGTTACATACAACAGGATGCAATTACAACATGCTACCTATGCAATCAAGCTTAATACAGGAATGGTACAAATATTAAAAGGGATCTTTTGATGTTCTGTTCAGTAAAAACTTTTGAAACAGTTTTCTTGATATTTCACTTTAAAAATTAACATCAGCTAGTTTAATAAAAGATGACTTCTCCCTACAATTTTTTCTCCCGTTATTTTAAATCATCTTAGTTACAACATAATCCTAGAACAGGCATCCATATCAACATGAAACTCCCCCTCACATCAGAGACTTTTTAATTCAGTCTTTTATTGCTGGAAAAACTGTAAGTCTGAAAGTCAACCAAGAACATAACCAAAGAAAAAGACTGCAAAGGCAGATCATCAATAGCCAAATACACTACCTAAAATTAATAGGTTTAATGAAATGCATAGGTTTTAGAATTTATTGATCATATCCACGTACGTGGAATGTCTTTACCTTTGATGTAGCCACCTCAAATTCAACAAAGTAAGGTTCAGGTTGCCTCTTCTGCATTTACAGTATCCATTCTCAAAGTATTAGATATTCTCATACACTGGTCATTTCATATGTACCTTCAATAGCATTCACTCATTAAGTGATTTTCTTATTTACTTCCTAAAAAAGGTAATGAGCCAAAGTTCCTACACATAGTGGAATACCAGATCTTGTCCTTTTTTTTCCCCATTACTTTTACTGCCTTTAAATTACATCTGCCATTTTTTCAGGCTTCTCCTGAATCCGTCAATATTAACCATGACGAATGGAAGGTTTTAATTTCCCCATTGCAGAAAGTCAGCTTTAACTGTATTGCGACCACATGAACCATGCAACTGAACCATATTTTAAACCTGTTGACCCTGACCTCTTTCATACATTTTTAATACGTAAACTTCCATGTAACATCTTTTTTAAAACAAACTTTACTTGTAAAACAAATTAACATGGGCTGAAGAAGGAAGGGAAACTCATTACTCAAAAGTATACTTTTAATGTACCTACTGTCCTGAGGGTATTGACAGGCGAAGGGAGATGGTACAATTCCTGCTCCCTGCTCCTGCCACCCACCCCACAGGCAGATGCAAACACAGTGGTGGGTTGAGCCAACTGACTTCTTACTTCAACAATAGAAGCCCCCAAACCACACAGAACAGGACAAGTTTGGATAACTGTTACGAAAATCACGTATTGAAGTATTTGTTCTCAGTGCATCCCCTCCAGGTTTCTAACAGCTTCCTCACTAAAGTTCTGTGCTTTTTTAAAGCCCTGCTCTTTAGGCTGGTGTGAGTTTACAGCTGAAGAGCAGCGCAGAGCTCACAGCCGCCGTCTCTCAGCCAGGGATGTGAACGGCAACGCTGAGCTCTCCAGATGGCTCATCCCCGCTCTCCAGGCCGCACAGGCCTTCTCAAAGGCAACCTTCCTCCTGTGCTTCAGCAGAGTCACAAAAGTCTAAGTAGGGGCGTAAGCTGAAATGAATAGGGGTGCGCAGAACTGGAATTTAGATCCAGACTAATTCAGATGATCTAATTAATTCTGTCAATCTTCTGTAAATCTAATCCTGTCATGTCATCTAAAGCTTTTGAACCTGTGCTGGTTCGGCACAGTTAAACCACAGTACAGGATAACTGACAGTCAGACACCCATGGAAAGCTTGTGGGTCAAGCAGAAAGGTGACAGTTTTTCAGTTACTTCATAGAGCAGAGTCACAATTAGGAAGAGTTATGGAGTTAGGTACTGACCCAATATGGAAATCCAGCTTTGGAAACTGAAAATGCCTCTACTTACAATAAAATTTCTCCCCCATCCACACCAAACAACTTGTCAAAGCACAGCTCAAACGAATGCTAAGAATCCTTCAGTGTCATTAATCTCCCTCATCTTCCACTTTCATTGGAAACGTCTTTTCCCTTTCAGCTTGCACTTCTCTACTATTTTATTTTCAAAATTACAGCCGCTGGAGTATATAAAGCACAGTAGAACAGATGAAAGACATTTGGATGGTAATTTACAGCCAGGTCATTAAGGGTGGCTAAAACCCATCTCCAGCTGTCCCCAGCGCAGAGTGAGACTGGGGCTGGCACGCAGCTGGCCGTTCCCAGCGTTCCCAGCACCCGCATCTCAAACACAGAAAAGAAAGAAAAAGGAGGGTTACACCAGAAACCTTTTTCCCATTAACAGTATCGAAGGGAAGGATTTCAGCATCCAGCGGTGAGGCTGCCCCAGCGCAGCGGCAGAGGAAGGTGCAGGCAGCCTGCCTGCCCACCACCCTGCCTGCACCCGCGCTCCCCGCAGCAGCTCGCTCCCGCAGCGTGCCGGGGATGGGGGCGTAATTAGAGAGGAGAGCACACAGGGAACGGAGTAACCATTCATTATTGGGTTGATGACATCTGCGGAGGGGAAAAGTCTCACAGAGCGCCTTGACTAAATCTTAATTATTGAAGAAAGACTAATCAAACAGGAGACGACTTTTCCCCCTGCTCTTTTATTCTTGTTAAATACACAGTCAAGAATGTCTCCTCTTACGAAGCTGTAGAGGCTAAAATCTAGGTCAGGCTCTCCGTGCTCACGTGGAAGCTGGAATTTTTCCTCTTGCCACGCTGTCAGTCACTGGAGCGTGAGCACCGTTAGATTTGTTTGGAGTATCCTCCAAGCTGTCATTACAAATGACTGGAGCTGCTTAGGCGGAGTTTAGTACTCCATTATCCAGAACAAAGTTTGCTGTCATTTTTGTTGGACTAGCTCTCAATGCGTAATATAATCAGGGTGGTAAGAGGAGAATAATAATGGCATTAGAGAGAGGCATTTATTACATAATAAATGTATATACATCTTTTCTTTACTATCCAATAATCAGCTGATCCTTAATGAGTGCCTGATTGAAAGCCCCATTCAAATTAAATCCTATCTATTGTGGGTGTATTTTAGACACTTTTAATAAAGACCATGATTTGAACTATTTTCTAAAATTCAGAGCATTGAGAGGATACAGAAAACATTGTCCCATTTTTAGCCCAGCTTCCTAAGGAGAAGAGGTTTTCCCGTTTATCTGTCAGTGCCCCCACCCTGTTAGCATAACTTCTGACCCAATTGACTAAATTCAGTCCTGTTTTGTAGAACATGAAAGTGTTCAGGTACACAAGAGCCCTACGTGAGTGTCCCGATGTGTCCCCCGCGGGCAGGGAAACACAGCAGCAGCTAATGACGGTGGGACCACACTGGGCCCATCCCACTTATCTACCCAGGCTAATGCGACCCGAGGAGGTGGTGAATTGAAAATTAAGGTTTCAAAATTATCAAGCAAATTACAGATTAAGTTGGCTGACAATAAGTTCTGTACTTACATGTTCGCAATCACCCACAGTGTGTACTGCATCTCCTTCCCCAGTGTTTCCCAGTAATTTCCCATTATTTTTATTTTAAATAAATCTAGTTGTCTAGGGAGTCTAGATGCATTTTAACATGAACCATAATAATTTATGAGCAATTATAGAAGAGCATGTACATAGTCTCTGAGTAATTTGTCTTTCTGCTTGCTGTCATATAAATAATTTTTTGCATTGCGAATCTGCCTGTAATAATTTCTGTACGGATCTGTCACCTACAGCAATTTATATCATGGCATTGTTAAATACATTTGCCTACCTTGTTACCTGAAAATCTCATTTTGTATTGAAATCACCGACAAATAAATAATTAAAAAATAATATACTAGCTAATGTATTAAATTTATTACTCCACAAAGCAAGCAATGCTTGTGACTGTAAATACATAGAAGAAAAAAAAGCAACAAACAACAACCACTCCTCTGATACAGGAGTTATATTTTTATTTATATACTAGCCATAGAACAGCAGAGTCCAGGAACTGAGATCCGTCATGCTCGGGGTTTGCAGACACATAGCCATGATAGATACACTCCATTAAGGAAGTGCAAAAAAGGATGCAAATTTTTAGACTCTTAAAGGGGAGAAATCAGTTACAGCCCTTGAATTTTAGGCAACTTGGTATTTTCAGGTTTTGATCGTGGAGAAAAGGCAACACACCCTCCATTTGAGCAACACAGCAATGCCTTTAACAGCTTTGGCTGGACGTGATCTTCACAAAGGGCCAGGGTGTTAGATCAGGCTCACCAAACACCATTGGTTTCACATCTCTGGCTTTCTGGCTGTGCCACACTAATTCTGCCACGGTGCTCGCACAGCCCTGCCAGCATCTCATCACAGCCCGGCGCTGCCATGAGAGACCTGTCCGTCAGCTGAGCCCAGCGCATGGTCCCCTCCTCCTGGAGACCTTCCCTGCTCCTCACACCATGAGCCCCATCAGGGAACTGAGCTGCCTAAAAACTGACAGCAACCACCTCTTCCCCATCCATGATTCTTCAGAGAACGCATTTCTAACCAAAACAATCTACTGACGACTGCACTCTCTTCAAAATCATGGATGTCACCTCCAAAGCAAGGTAAGATCTTTGCTCGTAGAGCTCCCTCAGCTTAACTGACCTACCAAACTGGATGGTCGAAGGACACCTTCATAGCAATTAATAAAAATCCACTTTACTGAAAGACACCTCAGCTGGTATCTCTGACAAGGAGAGCAAGTTATTCAGTTTTACAGGGGAGGAGGAGAAGCCTAAGCTAGTGGTACTACAGAGAAGGACGACCTTCTCCAGCAGCCAGGGAGCCGATCTCAAAGAGCAAGCAGGGAGGAAAAGAGAAGGAAGTTCAGGTAAGGTGTCAGTGATGTTTCTTTCCTATGAGTTACAGTTTCACCCTTCTTTGAGTCAAGTGAACACTAGTTTTTGGGTCTGACTATGCTCACATGTTAAACTGCGTTTTAGAAATAAATGAAATAGTTGTCCCCTGAGGGTGCAGTGAATCAAAACAATGCATCTGTTAGAGATTCAAACCACTTAGAAAACCACCTTCGATTTTGAGAAAAAAAAGAAAAAGTTTATCGTAATTCAAGCTGGGTAAATTTTGCAAATGTTTCTCCTGTTAACAACATGAAATAATTCATTTCTATCACAGTGACATCTAGATTCAGCAATCATCAACCAAGACTAGTTTTCTGTAGAAACACAACACTTAAGAAGAGGATCACTCACAGACTTTGTCATTTCTCTACTCTGATCTCCATTTTCTGAATGTTTCCTAGCAAGATTTAGACCATTCAAACTTACTGGCAAAAACGTTTGGGACTTTCAAGACATGTAAAAGAGAAAATATTCCAAAATTCCTAAATCAAATAATGATGAGTGCAAAAAAACTTCATTAGATTTAGCAACACGCAAATATTTCTCGAAATCTGGATCATAAGTAAGGAAAAATACATTTTCTTATCCTTATACATTGGCTGAATATTTTCCAAATTTTTATCAAAGCTTCAAATTTTTGTAAGATGGGCTAAAAGGTTTTTAAGAGTTGTATATGCTTCATTCTTTTTGACCAGCTTATGAGCCACAGCTAAACAACCCAACTCAAATGTCAAATATTCCAGCCGAACACTCAAAATTTCCTTTGAGGTCAAACAAACTCTAAATATATACTGCCAGAGGTCCAAATAACAACGGATTGCTCTGTCCTGACTTACATATGCATATGGAGCCAGAAGCATTTTAGTCTTATACTGAAAATGCAAAAGAAAGAACATACTAGTAGATCACCAATCTGCAAAATTCTCTAGGGAGAGAAAAAAACAGCTTGGACCTTGAACAAATTATCAGCTTCCAGGAGTGATGGCATATTAATGTGGTCAAGACATAGAAATTATACTTGAAGAACAAAAATGCTAAAGTAGTGTCAGTAGAAGTTACTGGATAGGGGCATTTCATCCTGTAGCACTTGTCAGTGCCAGCTTTTCAGGTGGCACCTTATCACAGGGATTTTGAGGAATGTTAGGTGATGGAGAGAAGAGCAAATCACAGCTGGCAGGTTACATTTTGCTAGAGACAGGGAGCTCTGAAACACATTCTGTGATGGAAATATCTGGTCTTATCATATTCTTTGCTACCTCTTCCAAGTCAGATGTTCCTGGAGACAGATGGACCTGAACTGAAGTGCCCTTCAAAAGCTGTGCTCTTCGCTTCGAGCAGATTGCTCTGCTGAGCGCAGAGAAAGAGAAGAGGAGGGCACTAAAGCAACTGTTTAAAATGCAGCATATTTACCCTAAAAATGAGTGTTTGGTGACCTTGGTCTCCTAATCACTTCAATATCTGGGGGTTGAAGTGAACGGTACAGAAACTTATGAAGTGGTTAGGTTTTAAATATTCAGTGTAACGCCTTGGTTCGCTGTGGCTGTCACCACTCTAGAAAACAATGTAAAAGGCACCTTGAAAATCAACAGCAGTAGGACCAGGACGTGAACAACAAAGTCATAATTCATGGCTTTATGATTTTGTATATTTTGTGAAGTCCCAGACAGGGGTTCAGGGACTGTGCCCAAGCCTTCCCTGACTTCTCAGCCCCTCCTGCACCCCCTGGCCCCTGCCATTCCCGCTGCGGTTCCCCTCCCACACCAGGGCAGGCAGATTTGGAAGAGTTGTGGGAAAGTTCATTTACAAAGCTCCTGCCTCTTCCCAGCCTCCACCTTTGCTCCCACCAAATTAACGCCAAGTGGGTGATCTGCAGTGAACAAGTTATCGGAACAATTAAAACTATCGTGGATATAGAAATTAATCCCCATTTCTTCAAAGTCAGACATTAAATAATGTCATTAAATCAGAACATCTCCCTCTTTGCTTCATCCCACTAGCAAGGAAATATTATTTTAAGCAAAACATGTTGCTCTAAATTGGAGTGGCCATATCAATTACATGACATTACATCTGCTTCTTGGACTCAATGAGTAACAAAACATTCCTGTTAAATACTAACATTTAAATTCCATAAATAAACAACTCAGACAGCAAACAACTCAGTGCAAACACAGGTACAAACTCCATGAAGACTGTAAATCAGCTGTTCACCCACCTCTGAAGCCCATCTGAACACCACTATTTTTTTTTTCTTTCACATAATGCCCGCAAAATCTACTAAATAAAAATACTTCCACTTTCTAAGCTGCAGAAAGGGGAAAAAATATTTTTTTCTAACATCTTCCACAATGAATATTGCTGGTTTTATGAGCTCTTTGGATTCCTGAGGCAGTCGATGAATGATGGAAAAGCACAGAGATTTCTCCGCATCTCCGATACTTCTTTGGTGCACAAAACTACCTTTAGACAAATTAGATCAAAAAAGAAACAAGAAGAATGAGTATCTAAAAAAAGGGGAGAATAAAACCTGATTTAAGTAACGAGTAAAACAGACTGAAAATATTCCATTGCATTTATAAATAAAAATTTTATCCTAAGAAGAGTTCGGGTAAGGAGCAACAAACTGGAATTATGCTTTTTATATCTGAAGGTATATGCAATTAATATTTCAAGTGGTGTTGACTATACACAAGCTCTTTAAGGACACTCTCTGAGGCAGTTCTAATATTCTCCAGCTAACCACATTAACCCACGGAGACTTTCACACACTTCTGTTTTCAAGTCTTTAGCACCATGCAAACGTTGGGAACAAAGCTGAATTCATTTCAATAATTGATGACTCTCTTTTCATTAGCCCCTTTGAATAAAGTTACTGAAGGTAAAGTAAATGGAAACTAGATCCCAGATCAGGTAGTTGCAGTCTCAAGTAATCACACAATTAGGAAACTCTATATCCCCTGCTTGTTATTCCCACGAGGGAATTGTAGGAAAGAGCTGTGAATAATAAGAATTTAAAATTAGAGAGAATGAAACTCTATTAACTTTCTGGTCTCTGTGGGGCAGAAGGACGGGTGTACATGCACCAGATTATTTTATTTTTCATCTGTTTTTCAAGCATTGGACAGTTTGAGTTGGATTATCTGCTTTGAGCATACAATCCTCTTGCGTTTGGACTAGGTTAGGAAGACGGACTCCCTGCTGAATACACTGGACTCAATTCATTTCCTCTACTGTCTGCAGAGGGAATCCTTGAGCGACACAGGTCTGCTGTAAGGGCTCTTACTACATCTCACTTGTGGCAGAGGAAGACTGGTCAACAGGAGAAGAGAGCAAGGAGAGTATGAGAAGAGCCTAGGGATAGTATCACACCCCACCACAAGAGGAAAGCAGCGCTACAGTGTATTTGTGCAAGGTTTAAGCAATTATTGGCCTCAGCAGGGCATTTCTGGTAGTCCAAATTCCCCATTTCCAATGGGCAACTCATGCCTGACTAATGCACAGGCCTTGCCCGCAGAGCCAACCATGCCACCGTGCAAGGCCTTTGAGCAGGAGCCCAGACTCTGAGTCTCCAGAGGTCTCTTGAACCTATCCGACCCCAACGATTTGGTCCTACCACCAACGCAGCCCTTGCTGTCCACAATTTGCAGATGCATAAAGGGAGCCTTCTGCACAAATGCCTATATCTGGGTGTGCACACTCTCTACCCTACTCATTAATCATTTATTTTCTAGCTTATAAAGATGCAGTCAGTCCATCAGAAGATTACCAAATGCTTTAAAAAATTAGCTCCTCAGCATAAACACACTAGGTAGAATTTTTGGGCCTTGGACATTTGGAACCTACTTGATGGATATCTGCAATGTTAAAAAAAAAAAAAAGGCGGCACAACTTTAAATTAGGACATGCTCATGAATAGAAAGGAGCAAGTCAAGTCCATCTGAATTTACTTGCAACAAATAACCAGCTCTGGTCATTTGCTTTGTCTCTACACGTTTACCTTTGTCTATCTAGATATATCTACCATTTTACAATTGCTATGACATTCCTTCTGTTATCTGGCACAGACAACTTCAGCTGCAGTGAGCCAATTACCATTTCCACTTGCATGACAGGTGGACCTCTGTTTGAAAAGGTTGTGACCCACACTCTAACCTAGGTTGTAATTCCTCCTCTCATTCTAATTCATTAGCTGCACATACTCAGCAGAATTTAAATAGGAAACTCTCCCGGCTGCAGAACACATCGAATTTCATGTCAGTAAAATGAACAGTCACAAATCAAAACAATATTTGCTTTTATAGGACAACCATGAATAGAATTGTTAGAGGCTTATTTGACTAAAACGTGTCTGCAGCTGATGAATTATGAAGTACTTTCAAAATAAGATGCTTTAAAACAGTAAATGTTGTTCTTAAGACTTTTGTTTCTATTTAAAATAAATAAACACAGAGTTATCCTTATTGCAAACTACTATAATTACATGTAAGAAAGAAAAACGAAGGATGATTGAAAAATGAACAAGAGCTACCTGTGCTACAGCCGTGCCTCTCAAGGCAAAGCAGCGAGTGGTAATGCAGTGCTGTGCTCCCTAACAGGACACTGTTTGTTTAGGTAAACCTTTACCATTTACACACGCGTTTTCTAAAGCCTGCCTGTCGCAACATCCTGCAGCACTGGATTCACCGGCAGCTCTGCACATCCCAGTAATGTGTCTCCAGCGAAAAAAAGAGCCGCATTTGTGGGACCACATGCCAGATCCCCCCAAATCCCAACCTCCTTCCAGCCAAGCTGTGAGCGGTGGCCCCGAGCAGGTCCTGTCACCAGCACCGCGACCCCTCTCAGTCCACTCCCGGCCCCCCATTCCCCGGGCCTCGCTCCTCCCCAGCCCCAGCCCTGCTGACGGCCCCGCAGCAGGGGAGAGGGGACATTCCGTCATCACCAGGGCTGCAGCTCCCCAGGTGGGCACGTCCCCAGGAACTTCATCCGCTTTATGGTTGTTTTCCCAAGTCTTGGCTCAGGAGACTCAGACCGGGGCCAATGGCGAACTGAAACCCCACAGAAACTGGCTCTTCTTGGAGCTGACAGAGAATAACAACTATTTACCTTCAAATAAGAACCATCATAAAGCAGAGAGACCCCAAACCAGCCCAGTTTACAGCCTTTCTCCTCACACTTCCCTGTAGCTTCATGAGCCAGAAACAAAACTGGCAGCAGGAACATTTCATTTATTAGTAAGCAAAGTGACTAACTGCAAATTCTTCATTACTAATACATCATTTGCTCAGAACGGCACAAAACAAACAGGCCTGTGTTTTATTCATGGACCTCCTGTCACTCTCCACGGCCTCAACTCACTCTGCAAAACACGCAGCTGCCGTGTGTTTTACCAACCAGCGCCCAAGAGGGGGACAGGGAGATGGAGAGATGTCTGAGCTCTGGGCTGAGGCCGGGCAAAGATGGGAGCTGGGATCCGGGATGCGGGGGAGCAGTCGGGCAGCCCTTGGCACCTGAGGCCTTTCTTGAAGTGTCACCACCTCCTCCAGCTGGGACACCGTCCTGCAGCCCCACCATCCATCAGCTCACTGTTATTAAATCATCACAGCTCAACATTAAAACACAACTCGGAAAAATCATCATAAAAGTCGCCACCTAGGGTACTGATAAACCAGAAAAATTACATTATTGGAGTAACTTTTTTAATTAATGTCTCCCCCTGGTACTGACTGGTTACTCAACACTCAATAAGCAAAGTGAACTCTGCTCATTTTCTGTCATGCTCTTGCTCACTCCCAGCTTCTTGACCTAACCCCCAGCCATCATTTACTTTCCCAGCATTGGGAAATGACTGCCATAAGTTTGAGAACAAGTGTTTAAGTAGAATTTTAAAATTATTAATACGACAAAGCTATGAGGTGGCTAAACCTGGATTGGCTTCTGTAGAGATCACTCCAAAGAAAATCAGTATGTTTTCCACTAAGGAAACTGTGTTTTGAAATACGGAAAAATTGGTACTTAAACTCTTAAACCGAAAAAACTCACAGTAATTAGGGAAGACAGGACAGAAACACAAAACTGGATACCACCTTCTTCCATCCATCTTCTCCACAAAGAGGGCGCTCCTTTCCAAGCCTGGCTGCAGTTACCTCCATGAGTTTGAGGGGCTCCAACTGCTCCGTGCCCTGGGGACTCCCGTCCCTGCTCGGGGCAGGCAGGCTATCCTGCTCCTCTCAGCAGGCGTGGGGAGGGCTCCTGGCTCCCAGCTCAGGGCTGGGGCTCTGCTGCCCCCGCTCCCCGTCCTTCCCTCACCACCCCTGCTAAATGCAAGCTGAATTCAGAAAATAGCATTCAGTGAGGAAGCAGGGGATGCGGGGAGGATTAATTTGGACAAACTGTGTTGTGAGTAGAGGCATTCCCAATTAAAAACGTTCTATTTAATTCAACTTAGTCTGCTTTACTGTTTGTTTTTTTTACTTCATTATTATTTCAGTTCACGATGATAGATTTTTCAGTTCAGATGACAGAACTTGTCATCTGTCCAGGTCTACATCTGAAGGAAGAGGAAAACGACTGTTCCCAGCCGGAGGGGAAAAAGCACATAGGAGGCATGTGACCTCAGGGCAGGGATTTTGGGCTACAGACAGAGAACTGAAGCGAGGTCTCTGACAGTGTAACACGTGTTCCCACGGCACAAAAAAAGCACTTTGAATCAGGTCTCATCAAGGTTAAAGTAGAATTGGATGGCAACAAATCAGCCTTGTTTTCATAAGATACAAGGTCCAGCCTTAGAGGTGTTGATGGCGTCCAGCTCCCATGGAGGTCAGTGCGCCCTACACAACCTCTGCACCCTACAGCATTGGGTGCCGATACTCCTGGGAGAACATCCCCACAGCAAACCCTCTTTGTGAAAGGGGAAGGAGGGTAAAACAGAGAGCGAGCGTGTTAGAACCAGGGGTATGAATGAGAGAAAGAGAGACGCAGACATCATTCAAACTATGGTAATGGAACTGTCGATAAACAGAAGTTCTTCAAAGTTGAAGACACTTACTGCTGTATTTCTGTTAAAAATAAGAGTATCACAAATGCAATCATATTTTTTTCATGTGTCACTCGTGAAATAAATGATATTTCACTGTGAGGTTGACAGTGTAAGAAATGCAATTAGAATGATTTGCATATTAAAGACATTATTATGTCTTTATTGTAAATATTTCCATCATGATGACTTTGAATAGAATCTTTGCAAACAGAAATATAAATATCCTCACGCCGGATTTCACATAATCTGAAATCATGCTGCATCAAGTTGTCAATTTTGAAAATTCTCCTAAGCGATTACAAATCTCATTTTAATCTCTCTAAAGACTCATCTGATTTTACATAATTGAAAATAAGCACTGCTTGTAATGTGTTAATTTTGACGTGCAGTGAATAATATGGTGCCAGAACTCTTCCAGCCAACCGTTTTGAAAAGCTGTGCTAAATTTTCGATCTTCAGACTGCCCAGGGCTGTATAAACCTTCACAATGCAATTTTTTGCTATTGTTTAATACTAAATATTCCAAAGTATGTCATCAAAATGATAAGAATTGGATCTTTTTTCCTCTTCCCTGAGACGGATCAGTGTGTCTTCAATAAGAGAGATAAACCAATATAACCTCATTAAGGAGCTACAAACTTGAGATAACAAAAAGCATCGCTAATAGCCCAGTTGCCATTGGACTGCTTTTCTGTGTGGTAGCCTCCTGTGAGAAGAGATAAATCTACTCAGCAGGCATAAAGGACGCTGCACTTTTTTGCTTCTATTTCCATATATTCAAAAACAGTCTTGTCACTCTACAGAGCACAGATAATACACTCGAAGGATGGGAGGAATGACAGCAGTCTCCCACCAGACCCAAACCAACAGATGTGCAAACACAGACATGGACAGTGGGGACAGGGGTTACAACCCTGAGTCTCAAGAATATTCACAAGCTTTCACTGCATGTACACGTACTTAAATCAAAAGAATATAGTACAGGAAAGAGTGACTTTCAACCTGTTTTTGCAAACTCTGCATTAATTAGGAAAGGATTTCTCGAACGCCCATGCATCTCCAAAAGTTGTGCTGGGAAGACCACTTACTTATAAATGACAAGTGTAGGCTGCATGCAAAATATTCTGAATTTTTTGGTTCTCTAAATTACTGTTAACCCAACATTATTCCTGCCTACCTTGGGTTTTTTAATGGAATTACATGTAGCCTGCAGCTTCAATTCTAAATGAAAAATGTAGCTCCAATTGAACCTTAGGAAAAAAAAGGCAAAAGTTAATGAGATTTAAATTAGTAACAGCCAAAGCTTTCCCTTAAAGAAAACATTATCGATTTTAAAGAGCTACCTAATGAAAAAGAATGGCACTCATTTAGACTTTGCATGAGCTACATTAGAGATTCATTTATAATAATAAATAAGGATGTGCTTTACAGTGCAATGAATCAGCAAAATTTATGTACATATTTTTATGAGTTAACTACACATTCCTTAAGCCTTTAATCACAGTTTTGGGTGAATTGTTTATGGTAGCAAAGAAATTACAGTTCCTAAGGCCCATACCATCAAAGATAATTAAGTATCCATTCCCTATCAGAGTTAAACACCTACACAACTCCGGGGTTTATAATCTACTCTTCATTTGTAAAATGGAAATGGATACTACTTCTCTTTATTCTTTATTAAACAATGTTTCTATTTTAAGTTCAAGTAACTAATTATTGGAAAAATTCTCCTCCCATGAATGCTCTTCAGTTTTACACAGTAAGTAAGTACAAAAAATGAGTACTGCTGGAAGAGGGTATATATATGCACTCTTTGTAAATTTCTTAAATACATATGAAATTTGTCAAGCTGCTGGTTTTCACAGATTTTCATTCAAACACAATTTTATACAATCACAAGATACTTCATCATATCAGTACAGTTCAGGAATATGATATTGTGATCCTATGGCATTTAAATATGGAACACTGGTGACTGTGCACAGGTAATTATCTGGTTGCATTTCACCATCTTACCAAATCCAGTTACTTCTCTGAGAACTGCTAAGAAAACAGATGAAATCCAAGGTCCTCCAAGCAAGTTTCCAATGACTTTTAAAACTAAAGTACTCATACAAAAAGCAAGCAAGCCTGGACCCATTCCAAACAGAATTTCACCTCATAATTAATTAAAGCTCCAGACAAAACCCATCAGAACAAAAGGAACATTGAGTTCATTTGCTGAGATACCTGAAAGTGCTAAAACTTTAAACTCTGTAAGCGGTCAAACTCCCTCTGCCTCAGCTGCTGAAACCCCGCTTGCCTGGGGGAACCCCAGGCCTCCAGCCTGGTTCTCCAGCCCCCACCCCGGTAGGTACCTGCTCAGATTCACTGCCCAAGCCACGGAGCTGCTTAGAAGCACCTCACAGGGCTGTCATGGTGCTACATACGGGCAGACTGACCTTTGCACGGTACTGATAACAAAAGGTAGTGTGCAACTCCTCACAAACTCTGAAGATGAAATTTCTCCCACGTACACCAAAACCATCAAGAAAGGTAAATACAGTTCTCTCAATACAGCAAGCAACACATTCTTACATCTCAAACTACGCTTGTGTATGCCAATATAATAAAGAACACATAAAGGTCCCCCATACAGTACCAGCAGGTCCCACAATCCCAGTACAGCACTGGTTTTGCAATGCAGTTCACCAAGACATCATTTCATAGGGGAGAAAATATTTGTCAAAACATGTCTAAACTGTGGGACTTCATCTTTGCTTTGTTAAAGCAAAAGATAGATTTGCAAGAGATGCATTTATTTTTAATATAAAGCATTCATACACATTAATTTCACCTGCCACAAGACTGTGCCTTGAAGAGATGCTTTAAAGTAACTCAATAGAACTTAATCCATCTGTTTCACAGAACTAAGAATTCCACCTGCCTATTTGTGAGCTGATTTACAGATCCCTGGCAGACTCCTCCCCTACCATCACCATCCTGCCCTCGCTGTTCTGTTCACACAATTTTGGTCATCTTATCCACATTATTGCTACAATTCAGAGCAATAAATCAGCTCTGGATCAAATCCTATTGTTGTTCTCCCTTACCTCTCTCAGTTCAACCCACAAAGTGGGTTTTGGTGTCTAGAAACTACATTTCATCAGGAGGATATTACCTCAGAGACTCTGCTGCAGGTACACTCACCTGGTCTTCAGATCACTCCAAAGCAGACATGAGGTTGGGAGACATTCAATCCTAGGGATCAGCAGAACCCCAGGATTCAATCTGGTTGAAGCAAACCCCCACAACCCATATAACATTTAGATGTGGACGCTTCTGCCCCAAATCATTTGTTCTCATGGTCTGCTCTCACTGCACCAAATTATGTGCTAACACAGATCTAGCCCAGGGTGCCCTAAGACGGGACTTTCCATTCATTTTGAAAGCGATATGCTTCAGACTTCATGCATTAAAAGAAGAGCTCCCAGACGCGAGCCAACTCTCAAGCATGTAATCTTTGCAAAGAGCTTTCAGTGGAGAGAAGGAAATTGTAATTGAAGTACATTATGTTGGGTTTTTATGTTGGTCTTCCTTTCTTTAATTATAAAGTAAATTCATAATCACGGGTATTGTGTTTGTTTTTAATGGTGGTATTCCCTAAGGCATGACAAAAAATTTGAAACTGCACAAATTGCATCTCTGAATGGATCTTAAGGGAAATAATTAATAAATTCTATTCTATCCTTTCTTGTTTCTCTAAACTATATATTCTAGTAACGTTCAATAAAATTCCTTGAAGATCAACATAAGCCAGTCCTTTCTCCGCCACGCAGAGGTGACCAGAGGACATTGTACATCAGCGAGACGCAGCCCAGAAGACCCGTGATGGCTCGGTAGAGCACTGCGGATGGGAACAGTCACTTCTGTAACCCCAGCTCTGGTTTAGATCCAAGCCGAAGGGACCAAGAATTACCAGTGGACAGAGGGCATCAGCTGGATGTTGAAACAGACCTAAATTGAAGAATAACCTACACTAGATCTGAGGGAAGCAATAAAGAGCTGTTACTCATCCTGCTCCCATAGTGATTTTCACATCAAAATAAGCCAAAATTTTTAAAAGTTTCTCTTGTTTTTATTTGATTCCACTTTATACCACACTGTTTCTTTTCAGTCTTTCCACAGCTGCTGCAGGAGTCATCTTCTGATGTGTTATGGACCACAGCTCAAGAAATCCCAATGTAAAGCCTGCTTCCCAGTAAACCAGCCTCCTTTGACAGCGTGCAGCCTTGTACTTCTTGTTAACAACCTCTAGATTTTCATTACCGCTGCCTACATTCAATGAAGAAGGCTTAGCACATCACCTCTGACTGCCAAACCTTTCACAAGTAACAGGCTTCCACAAACTTCTTTTTTTTTTCTTTTTCTTTCGTTTTCTTCTTGTGTTTCCTACAGGCCGGCATTTTTTGCATTGTTTCAAGCCGCAGTTTAACTAGGCTCATATGCAGTCTGTACACCAGTAAAAACTTCAAAACTTGGACTTTTGAAGTTTGCCTTCCTCCCCAAGAGCCTTCAGATGAGTGAGTGCTCTGTTTTAAACATCCTAGTGGGAATTCCTACAAGCTCCTTGCCCTTTCCTTTCTGCCTGCAGGAGGATTGCCACTTTCATTGCAGGGAGACAACAACTAAAAATATTCTGGCCATACATACCCAAGCTTCCCTAGTGGAATGGTGTACAAGGGAGATGGTATTTAGTTGGGGATGGAAAAGACAGTGTTCACAAGGAGGTGGGTGAATCATTCAACCATTTATTATGTCTGTAACTTTACCAAGTCTCTTGAGCTTTGACAAAAGTTTCATAGTCAGGCGAGACCAAGCGTTGTGCTCTTTAAGCTTCAAGCTGCAAATGAAAGACCACCTCCTACAAAAAGTATTTGAAGATCATTTCTTCCAGCTTTGCCAAGGCCAGGCTTTCTCCAGTCTTACATCCCCCAGAATGGTGAAGGCTATATTAGGACAGCCTTCTCAAGGAGGCAGAGTCTGCCCACCACCATTCAGAGGCAAGGTTAATATGTTAACAAAACACCTTGGCCATTAAAGATACAGTTTCAACTCTGATTTTCTTCTGTTAGAAAAAATGATCTAGTACAGACTTTGTCAAAAGAGCTTTGTTAACACTAACACTTGCAAAACAACTATGCTAATATGACATTTTCCATCCACTTGTTCTGTATTTTTATGCCACTTAGCAATGAACTATGGCAATTCCCTCCCAACCCCTAATATTTGGCCACAGGAGTATGTGGGAGGCCACTTTTTATTACTTTTACTGTGCTAATTTATTGTCATCTATTACTTACATAGAGTACACCTGCACTTTAAACCTGACTAAATGTGCCATATGGCCAATAGCCTTGTTGACTCAATGTTGGTTTATTAAAAATGGTTATTACACCAGTAAACGAGTACGCTAGAAAAAAAAATATTTGGGGAAAGTTAATTTCTATGCATGCACTGTCTCCATGCTTTCACACAAAATATGCCCCGGCAGTCATTTGAGCGCACAGAGAAGCTGCACCTCTCACTCTTAGCCTCAGTTTAGAAACCTGGGTGAATCTGAACAGGGCAAGTCTTGAGGAACTCTGGCAATTAAAGAAATACTATATTGCCGTGACAATGGAATCACATTTAGAAAGGGGAAAAATGGCCATCCTTTCCTAACTAGCATTTTTAAAACACACGAGAGTTTTCAAAAAGCCTCAATTCTGCAATTCAAGCACACAAGTAAACTGGTACTTGTACAGCCACCAAGGTCTAGCCACACAGCACTCGGTCATCTCCTCTGTGTGATTATTATGCAGGTTCACTATTTAATGTGCTGAATAAAAATCACAGGTCATGCCTAGATATTTATCAAACAGATAAAAATAGGCTTATCCCCAGGAACATACAGCTTGATAAGAAAAGTAGATAAAAGGCAGTAATAATTATCCCCATTTCCTAAAGAAAACGCAAATATTGAAGCTCCAAGGCAAGAAAACATTTTCATACACAGTAACTCTTAAAAAAAGATGCTGTTCAGGCAGCTCCTGATTAAGGTAATGGTAGTGAAGGGATGTGAACACAAATCTGCAGTCCACAACTATCCCTGCATGAGCATCCTGCTCATGGCCGGCTTAGTCTCAAGTTAAAAAATACTAATAAAAATTAAATCTAGACTGAAATAGTCAGCCTCCCACATTATTTTCACCTCAAAGTTGACAGAGTCCAAGAGCAGAGGCCGCAATTTAGACTTACAGAAGACATCTCTGCTAAGCCCTGAGAACTGAAGGACCCCCAAATTGTGAGACTCCATTGCTAGCGCTCTCCTCAGAGGAGCGGTGTGCACCTAACACCGCTCATCGGCACCCCTCCCCATCGCCATCCCACACACGCCATGAGATGCACCTGTGACGATCCCTTAAAGGGCTGGGAGGGCTTGGTTTTTTTCCATCTTGACTCCCCACTTTTCCCCCTCCAGCCTTCCCTTTTCAATCTATGAACGAGAATATTCTAGCCGAACTTTCAACACCCCAGTCTGTTTCTGAAGACAGCTGGCTACACAAGTCTGCCTATTTATAACTGTTTTTAAAATACAGATGAAGAGAGAGGCATTTAGATTAGAGGGGCTGCCTGACAACTCAAAGTGCAGTGTTTTAAAAAAAAAAAACCAAGAAGCTACAGCTAACCACCTCCGCATCATTTATCTATTTGATTTCCTTAACAGCTATTGTGATTTCTGAATTTAGTTTTCCTTTTCATTTATAAAAGCCTATCCCTGATTGTAGTCAAAACAAGATTATTTTCTCCCTGGAGAGACCTTGTGCCGCCTTTCTTGATGTGTAACTTCCTTTCCACAACACCTGCCCCAAGAGCTCAGCGTGCAAATGTCGAGCATTTCTGTTTCTAAAGAGAAGAGGTGAGGACCACACAGGGAAGTGATGTGACTCAAATACATGGCTCCAAACCATTTTGCAATGGACAGATGTCCGTAACGCCACCACCAGAAGAGACACTGTGCTGCGGGCTGGACGGCAGCTTTGATGATGAGCCAGCCCATAGAGCGATACCGGTGCTGTCACCCACGCGTGAGCCAGCGAGGAATGTTTAGTGCCATATGGCCACATCACGTTGAGAGTGAAGCTCATTAAGGCGACAGTGTGGCACTTGCTTTTATTCTCTGAACAGAGCCCTAAATCTCTGGGCTGTCAGTTCAGTAGGAAAGAAGGAATTTAATTATTTGGTCAGTTTCTTCACACTATGTTTTTTATTTGCATTTTAAAGTTTTCATCCCTAAATCACATCAAAGGCCAAGCATCACTTTCTTTCCCTTAAAAAAAACAGTAACTGTATTCCACCTGCACCTGCAGGGCATTGTATCCACTAAGTTAGAACTCAAAAATTTTTTTCTACAAGTGCTATAAAAGATCCTTCATGCTACAGTGCAAAATCACTGATCTATGTATTTCATGCAGCTAGTGGGCAAGCCAGCTGTGATACAACCCGTCCACAGAGCTGGGACACTTTGCAGGACTCCAGACAACTGTCCGTAGATCCCACAGAGTCAAGTTTATGGTTCAGGGCAAAGGTTGCCAAAAATTTTCCTTCAGGCCACACTGAATGGGTGGCTTCTTCCAAACAGGCTGCTGTATCTCCACATTTATCATGGTGGAGTTCAAGGGCTGCAAGACAACTTCTTCGCATTTCACAGCAGGCTATTTGCAAAACTTTGCTTTCATTCGGGAGCAGAAGGAAACCTGATAAGCATCACCAATTGCTCTCACTGTCCTATCACGTGAAGCGGTGGCTCGTCTGGGCTGTCAGTGGTCCCTGGCTGTGCCCTGCGGGTTTGCCTCTCCTCCGACTTGGGCCGCCCTCGCCTTCAGAGCAGGCAAGGGAAAAAATGAGCACTTTTTAAAAGGAAATGTATACCTGAAATGATCTGTGACCCTGATTAAAGCTTAATTGACATTTTTTCACCTTGTCTCAGTTAAAGTGTAAGACAGCGGTCATGCAGTGCCAGGAGCCAGTGTAAAAGCACCAATAAGGGCCAGATTCCAGAATATTACAGTAACTGGCAAGATCTTTACTCTTACCCCTATTTTTCCCACTTTTACCTTCTGCAAGAGGTACTCAAGAGCAGCAACTGGGAGATCATTCCTTCCCAGGCCAGGCAGCTGAGGGTCAGGGGGCCCTGGGCAAGTTCCTCTGCAACAGGTTTTGGGGGGGAACATGAATCTCCAAGTTGTGCAGATGGTGAACCCCACCTGGCAGAGTGCCCCAGCACAGTGGGGCACCAGGCGGGCAAAAGTCCTCCTGTGGAGAACCCATTCTCCCCAAAGGCACTTCAGAGGATTGGTGCTGGCAAAGGGAAACATCAATGCAGAACAACCCTCTCTTTAATTGCCTTCTTTCCAGCAGCAGGTGCAGGTGTGAGTAGGAGGGCACTCAGCAGGACCTCAAAGCAGCATCACCACTACAAACACACGCTGCTGCTTCACCGAACCACCCGGGTCCTGCTGCAGGGCCCCGGCAGCCTGTGGGCAAGCACGGCAGCCAGGAGGCTGCACGCCCCCGAGCAATGTCCCGAGGGAAGGAGCGGTCTCAAGGGAAACCTACAGATACTGAGCCTTATTGGAGAGCACCAGACTGCACACACGTGCATTTCAGATCTGTACTGCAAGCTGTTAAACCTGCCACGGCTCTGTCTCAAAATGCCCATGCTGCGCTTACAAAGAGCCGAGTCTGGGACTGCTGCCAAGGCACCGGGCTGCAGCGGGTCCAGCACCGTCTGCGCCGCGTCCCCGCACACCTCATCAGCACGGGCCCCGCTAAGCAAGTGGGAAGGCTGAGGCTCCCCCTCCCCAGATGCAGGGCAATCTCCTTGCATGGGCTGGATGATTCACAACTCAAGTGCCACGCAAGGCTGGTCTCGCGTAGCGGCACTGACCCATGAGCAGCCAGCGGTTACACGGGCTCCTTCCACTCACCGAAGCGAAGAAAAGCCTCCAGGGACTCTGCTCACTAAGCTCTCACAGCAGCCATCACGGGGTCCCCTCCACACACTCTGATCAATATTTAAATGACAGTGACAGCATTAGGAGGCCCTCCCCCATGCACTGATACAGTGCCTCCAGCCATCCCATCTGGACAAGGTCTGAAGGAAAAAGAAAAGATGAGCTTTGTACTCTTATCTTGAAGGTCAGTAGGTTCAGGCATATTTGAAAGTTTAACTAAGGCTTTGTGGCAAGTCCTCTCGCTATTTCCTGATGTGGAAACAATTTTATTTAACACTTCATTGAAGTAACAGACCGTTGCGTAATACCCCCGACAACAGTCTTCAGCGCAAACCTACCGCCCCAGACAGGTAAAGCTCCACCACAGTGTAATTAACAGCCCATGAGCTCTGTCACGTCCACCCAAAGCTGAGATGCCCATCCTTTCCCTTGTCAATGCTGAAGCAAAGCAGGCGGACACCGCGCCGAGGTGCTGCCTGATGCCCTTGTGCCACCAGCCTGTGGCCACTCAAACCTGCAGCCCCCCCGAAAACCTCAGCAGGTCACCCCAGGCGTGCCCCTCCACTCGCTCCCACGCACACCGCTCCGTACGGCAGGGTGTCCCGGGACACCAGCCCTGCAGCCAGCTGCATTTCTCCTCTCCAGCAAAACCACTGGGGCTGGGCTACAGCATAGATGGCAAAGCCAAAGAGACACTAAAAAGCAGCAGCCAGGCGAGCGGAGGGAAGGACACCGGGAAGGCTCTGATTAAAGACTCAATTTGTGCTTTAAAGAATTTGAAGTGAAATTGAAATTTGAAGTAAAGGTGCTAAAAATCTGTGGATGACTCTGTTTCTTGGAGAATGGCTGCTAACTGGGATTCTCTGCCCGTCACACAGAGACAGCACCCATCAGCCAGATGGGCAATGCACAAATAAGTGAGAGTATTCTCAACCGCATTTATATTTTTACTCTGCTCATCAAATAGAGTCAGAAATTAGATTTTTCCATCGAAGTATTCAACTACTACTTCTCTTATGCCCGGTCAGCAGAAGGTACGTACCAGGAAGCACATTAGCTTTGTCTATCTTGATCAGTTTTCACTGAATGCAAAAAAATGAGAGTTTGGCAAGTCTTTCCTCTTTCACGGGAAGGCAGAAACTGGAGCCAGTCACTAACGATACAGCCAGAACCAGATTTTTAAGGTAGATGGCTCTAGCTTCAAAGAACCAGAGGGCGAGCAGCTCACGTGAAGCCCTATACATCCCCATCAGCTCGAGGCAGCACTGACAGATATGAAGCCCTGACATGGATCTAAATGTCTCCAAAGTTCAGAGGTTTGCCTCCAACTTTGATGCATGGGGTGGGTTTCGAAGTTCCCAGCAGTCTGACTATGCAGATGGAACTATTTTTTCCTAATGAGAAAGTCTAACTGCAGCCGCCACTGGCACGCAGGTCTTGCTATCCTTCTGTAGGAACGATTATGACCTTCCCGATACTGCACTGATTCCAGCATTAAAATTTTTCACACTTCCCTGTCACAGCAAAAAAACCATGCCTGCATTATCTGAATACAGACACTCGTGGGAGGGAGCATTAAGCAGACTTTCACAAGGTAACTCAGATTCAAACAGATGGACAGACCGTGGTTTTTAAGCTGTACCATTCCACGGGGTTTCCTTTAGCCAATTTGATCACCTCCGAGGAAAGGAAGCTTTACACCTGATGCATCTGTGCTGAAAGACCCCCTGCCTTTAAAACGACTTTTTGGAGTGTTATTGGAAACAACAACATTAAGATAATGGCAAGACTGGCAGTGAGAAATTCACAGGGGATGCAAAATAAATGAAATCAATTAGTATTATAAATACAGGCTGAGTTTCATGTGTCTCACATGTCAATTATTCATACTGAACTTTTGAGACTTTATTATTAGCAGGTTTGTTTTGGCAAAAGCTATAAAAAACAATAACAAAAGAAACCCAACAGTGCTATTTTAAAACTTGTGCCATCACACGGCAGTTTACATAGCTGCAAATAAAATGGAAGAATATTTTTATGAGCCATCAAATGGCTCAGCTAATACCAAGAGGCATTTACTGAAACAAAAATTTTGAACAAGCCTGCTCCACAGCAAGCCCAATTTTGATTTTTCCAATTAAACAAAGAACAATTCGTACCCATATACGAAAGTGTATGTGAGCTTTGTTTAAGTATCGGCTCTGGTGGAACGTACATTAACCGAACGCATCGGGTTTGAGGTCAGCTGTCATTCTTTCCCAATTGCTCCCTGAGCAGATCACAGAGCAGATGGAAAAGGCCAGTTTGACATGACTCTTTGGCTTAATTATAGCATTACTAAGGCAGCATATGGAGTTGGTACGTACTGTAAAATTTTATCCAATAACTTTATTTCTCATGAATTCAGTGATCTGCTTCATTTACTTTTACTCGATCTTCAGTATGTACATCGACTGTGACTGAATTATTTTTACCTGTGCATTACTAGGTCAAGCTTTCAGAGCAAGCGCGAGAGTTGTAAATTTGCATTAATGTTCAGAGAATCACAGAATTTAAATTCTGTATCAAGTACAAGATCCTTTCCAAAACATCAGTATTTAAATTGATTCACTGTTTACAGCACTAATTGTGTCAGATCCCTCGAGTTATCCTGTGATTGCTCAGACATGAGCAATGCCAGACTGGTCTAGTGACAAAAAGGCTTTGTATTACATAGACTAACACCCCCCAAAGAATCATCTCATGGCATATGCCTACCCATATGCACAACACACCCACAACACAGTGCTAGCCCAAGATAGTAAAAATAGGCCCAATACGAAGAGCAGAACCGATAACACACTCACTACCTGGAAGCACAGGCAGTTTGGCATCTTAGCATAGCACTGCTCCATTTCGGTATCCCTGGTTTACAGAAATCACTGCAGCGTTCAAATCTGTGAGGTAACCACTTACCAACAAGAGATTTAAATTCTTGACACTGAACTTCTGTTGGAAGTATTTTAGGAAAGGTGGAAACTGGTAAAATTGAAAACTGTTGTTCCAGTCCTCTACATACTGCAGTTACGCAGGTTTTTATGACAGTTACCGATGTCAACAGTTCCATTTGCAACACTGATAAACTCTTCAAGGTTCAGATATCATGGTACGTTGTAGGTGCTGACATGGTAAAATAAGAGAACTGCCTGCTCTTGTGGAAAGGCGTACTTTAACTGGACTGCAACTATCACTAAAATTCCTCCAAGGTCTATTATCATCTAAAGGGTGCTCTGCAGCACCGGGTTGTACAGAGTCCCGTATCACTGACAAATGCATCAAAATCAGGAAGCGGGAAAATCCAGCTATTACTTGATTATTTTAATACCCTCTGCCTGTTTTCCTAAAAGGAGGAAATGGGAAAAGGACAGGGCTGTCAAATTGTGAGAGAAAGTAGTTCATTTCCGCTGCCTTCTTTCTAAACAGTTCAGCTTTTTCCTGCTGGGCAGGAATGGAAGGAGGCAGCTGTTTGAAATTAGGAAGGGGGAAAAAAACCCACAACAATAACGAAGAAAACTGTTGGGTTTCTACGATTTCTAAATAGAGCTTTCAGGAAAAAGCTTCATTTTGAAATTTCATCATGAAATGAAAAAGAAAACAAAGATTTTCTTGTAAAAATGTCACCTCTGAAAACCAATTTTCTAACAAGATGATGTCATTTTTAATCACCTCTCAGCTGTAATACAAAAGACTCCTAATGCAGCAACTTGCCCTGATAAAGCAGACTGTCAAACCTCCCATTGAAAACCCCTTTCCAAAGCTGACTTAGGACCCCCATAACATCTTTGAAACCTTTTGTTCTTCGTTTCACCTTGTCTCAAAGACAAAGCCAACACAAATTAAAAAATAAGGGTGGAAAAAGACAAAAGAACATAGCACCAAAAAGGTGACTGTTTTGAAAAATTCTCACTGCCTAAACCATTAAAATGCCTGATTTGAGAGGCCGGTTTCTCACACTGCCACATTAACAAATGATCACCATCAACCTGCAGTTTAACTACTTACATTTACAATCTTAGTGGAAATAGATGGATATTGGCTAATGGCTCTTCATTTGTTTCCTGGGCAAGAAACAGACCCTGTTTTGCCAACTGGCAAGCAGAGACAAGCTCTCTGAGGAGCCACGGAGTCCGTCTGCAGATGCTCTCCATTCCTCCTCAGTGTTTTCAGTGCACCTCACCCCCAGGACCCGCTGCACACCAGACAGTGTGTGGTGAGCGATGGGATCTGAACCCACAGCAAGCACAGCCCTGCTGCAAAGAGCACCCAGGATCCCAAGTACCACTCACAGAAGAATATCAAATGGGAAAGAAAATGAGGAATGAGTGCGGAGGAACAAAAAGGCATCAAATGAGTACTTACGGATGCTCCTCACAAGGCACTTTCTCTGCCTCACTTGATTCTTGCTGTACTCAGCCTCAAATGCATGTAAGCCTGCAATTTAATAATTTGTCCTACCCTGGTAAGGAAAAAAGAAATTCCTCCTGTACCGTTACCATTCAGAAACCCAAAAATGGCCCCCCTCTATTTTTTTGACAAAGCAGAGGTCAATTTTGGCTGTTCCCTTTGTATATGCTCTGGTATCCATGGAATCCATGCATAAATGCTGGAATTACTAACCAATACAAAGAAAACTGCAATTCCACCTGAAAAGTGCACTGATTAAAGCTAACAGTTGCTTGTGGCAATCACAAGCACCGGGACCTCTGACTTACACCCTGACACAACTCCGAATTGTAGTTTCAAGACTTATGTTTTTCTTAGAGAGGGCATGTGGAGCTCCTGCCTTCTGTCCTATTTCAGCCACCACCTCAACCCCCAAATCTCATGACAGCAACAAATTCTCTCTAACTCCAGTGACCCGTGACCTGGTTTTGAAGCTCAAAACCAAAAATGCCCCAATTTCTGAGGGTAATACTTAGTGGTGTAACTTAGTGGAGACATAAAAATGGATCAAAGATTGACTTGACTTACATTAACATAGTTAAGGGTTACAGGGGTGGGAGGTTAGAAGAAACTGAGATATTATGGCTGCAATTTTTAAAAGATTTAGGCATCCAAATGCCATTGGGAGTTCTGAGCCTACACAATCCACTGCTATATACAGAGCAGCACTCCACCCTCATAAGATCATACAATTCAGCATCCTGAGTACATGCACATTTTAGCTACATATTTAACATCCAGTATTTAAAATTATAAAATTACTCTGTAATGCTTGTTGACACGAAAAAAAAAAAGGGTTATCAAACTTTCATATACAAAACTTAGAAGGTTTCTCATTCACATTTGTCTTGGAATAATTTAAAATCAGCCTGTTTCTACCCAAATGGCTTTGTTTCTATCCAAATGAAATGCATACCTGAAAGACAAATGACAGGCACGCATTAACGAACACAACAGCAGTAAACTTTCAGAGAGCTGCAAGCAAATTACAAACACACCTTCCAGAAGTGATCCCCCACACCATTACTCCCCAAGGGCAAATGGGAACTTGAAAGAGGTCTCCTAAGAGGTGCTTTTACAATCACAGCACAAAAGCACGGGTGAAAGGCAATTTTTCCTCTAGGTGCATATCCCAAGAAAAAATAATTCCTCCTTCATCTTGGGAACATAGAACAGACTTTTAGATAACCTAAGATAGAAACTATTTGGGGCTATTTAAGAATGAAAAATATATTGCTTCTACCTAACATCTAGCTGTTACGATTAGAAGCCAAATAGCATTTTTACTACGACAAACTTTCAAGGCAAAATTGGAATGTTTCAACTTGACAAATATAAAAAAACCATAGGGGGAAAAAATGCCCACCTAGGTTTTAAATGATATTTTAGATAACTCCATTTGACATTTCAAAATATAGAATTTAGCTTGTGCTGCATCCTTCACAACAAGGAAGACAGGCTGCACAGGATATGAAAGATGAGGTTATCTGCTCTGCTACTACAGAGAGGACCTCGGTCCTGTTACTTCCTTATGTACGGCCTAAAGTAAATTGTCCTACAAGAACTTGGTTATTGGTATAAAAGGCAAAATCGACCCTTATCTCTCAATAGAAATATTTACACAAGAACCGGGGTCATCACTCCAAACCAGGCCACTTTGTTTTGCGTGAAGCAGCACAGAGTGGAGTTGCCAGCAGTGGTCTGCGGGCAAGCTCAGCTGTGCCTGGTGTGCTGCAGGGGCGACTCATGGGGGTGACCTGGGCAGCGGTGACAGAGATAGACAGGCAAAAAGCAACCTGTGGTGCCCATGCAAGAATAAAGATGTTGCAACTCAGATACTGCATGGAGGAAGACTGTGCAAAAAAGACAAAGAAGAGATGCCAACGCAATGGTATGACTGAACACGCAACCAGTAGGGTCCTAACAAGATTCTCCACTGAATCGTTAAATGCAATATTCCTCAAGTCTCTAACTAGAATATTTTCAATGCCTATTTTAAAAGTAAATACATAAATAAACAACAAAAAAAAAGCAGCAAAGTGGATTTAATTGAGATATAACAGAAGAAACACTTTGCTCAGGTAACAAATTCCCAAAGTAATATCCTCAACTTAGAAAACCGTGCACAGTTCAGTAAAACCCAAAGGTCTATGTTTAAAGAGGAAAAAATGTGTAGTCAATAGCATCATCTTAAAAGAGTCTGTTCTAGGGTAGAACACAAAACAGAAAAGAATCTTTGGTCATCTCCAGCATTTGTCATAGAATCTGTTTAAGCATAATTAATGGTTTTCCTGCAGGCAGAGATTCCTGCAGTTATACTTTCAACAGACTAATTTAACCTGCTCGAGACTCCGAGGATAACAGAATTCATGGGGAAAATGCAAAAAGAATTCTGTAACTGCAGCATTATCATGCATAAAGAAAAGTTCATGTATATAGTGACTGTATTTCAGATATTCCTTTCTAATCATAAACTCTGGCTCACGGGCACTGTAACGCTACAAAGCAGCATCAGAAGCAGCAACTGAGCTGCACGCTCCTGGGGGCTTCAGAGAAATGGTTTTCTAAAACTATCTCCTCATTTTTAGATATGACAGGATATTCTTAAAGACTACCTGCTAATCTATGCAACTGGGAAAGTACTGAGCAGAGAAGCAGGACAAATAAATAAAATAACTCTCTTCAACTTCTTACATCTCTTCAACAGAGAAGAAAACCTTTCTAGACTAAGTTTACCAGAAAAACATGTGGTTTCTTTTGAAGAGTCATTAGGATAAAAATTAATTGCTGGATTTTCATCCAGTCTCCATTTGGGAACAGGAATAATCTAAAGAGTACAACAGAATTACTGCCAGTTAAAGCAACAGTTCAAATGTTAAACCTATCCCCAATACAGGCTCACCTCCTCACTCGGGGTGACTTGACCTGATTAAGGAATGTGCACGTAATCACAGAGATGTCACCAGCTCACCTCATTCAACATCCATTGAACAGTTAATAAATTCTCCAGCTGCTCTTTAGAAAAAACATCATAGTCAAAGCCTCCTAGTGAAAAATACAAGTATCCAGATAACTTACTTAAATGTCAATCACCAACTCTCTCACTGAATTTTCCACTCTACTCCCATGGAAGGCGAGGGGAGTTTGCCATCGCCACCAGAACAAGGCCTTGCCCAGGTTGGAGACACTTTGGAATTGTCAGACCATCCAAAATAATCCAGTGAATCCTCACTTCTTCCTATTACTCATGAACAGAGGGAGGAAATTTTGCATCTTAGTTTGGTCCAGAGATGAAGTTGGTCAGATTACTTTGTAGAGAAGGGGACAATTGAGGATGGCTGAATCACTGGTCAAAAACTCTTCCACTCTTATCATTTAACGGAAGATCTAAGGTCACAGAATTTCTAACTTTCCTGATCAAGCAAGGCTTTTTTTTTCTGCTCCCACTTAGGACATGGGTCCTTCCTACCATGGAAATTCTACTCATGTAAAATTCAGTTTGAAAGAGTATATAATTGCATGCACAAACTCAAAAACTTCTGAAAAAAAACACAAAAAGGGAAATGGTTATCAGGTTAGCAAATGTGACGCCCATCTACAAGAAGGGTCGTAAGGAGGATGCAGGGAACTACAGGCCTGTCAGTCTGACCTCGGTGCCAGGGAAGGTTGTGGAGCAGATCAGAGTGTTTAGATGTAAGGCATAAGTTGATCCAGAGAATCTGCCTGGCAAGGATGAAGGCTGGTCTGAACCTCCCAGCTATAACTCATCTGCTACCAGTCTGACCTGGGACTCAGCTCTCCAAGAGCCTTTGCACGCTTTTTCACCATCAGAACTCTATTCAGTGGCTTTTTGTAAATACAGATTTTGCTCAAGTTTTGGAAACCCTCACCCAAAAGAAAACCAAGGACTTCACTCCGGCCAAGTTAGCTGGTACAGCGGTGATGAGTAAAGGGCATGAAATGTCAGAAGCAAAATCCCAGGTGGACACGTGCCCAGAAGGGTTTGAAAGCCCAGGTGGCAGAGGACTTTTACGGGGAACTCTTAGGACTGCCGTCAGAGCATCCTCATTTCAGTCCAAAACCAACTATGCCAGAACTACCAAGTTCAAAGTGCTCCAGGTTCATTCTCATGATTTAAAGTGAGTAATTTGATCGCTGGAGATGTTCTGAAGTTAAGGAGCTACCCAACATCCATTACTTTTACTACTGTGTTGGGAAAACAGCACCTGAAGCTAAAGTAATTTTTGTCCACAGCAGTCTGAGTTCAGGGCAGGGAGGCTCATTACTCCCTGTGCACTCCGTCATTCTGGACTATTTCCAATTTTCAGCTCCTGTTTAGACCCCTTCATTCACCCTGAATTATTGACAACTGGAGGATAATTAGTCCATCATTGCTTGGAAAAACTAGGTGGTTTTCTATATTTCTCTCCGATCACTTAAGCTGGTACACAGTAGGACCTTATAGCACAGTTTTGCACTTTACTCTTATTAAGGTCTTTCACCTCCTGTTTCTTACCATAGAGATACTGAGCAATTCTTTGGCTCCATTCTAAAATAAAAGTTACATCACATTTGAGCTGATGCCTTCCAGCCAACCTCTGCCAAATACAATTTGCTCAAAAACCTAAACCTATCTAGCTGGGGTTGGGTAAGAAACATGTGGCAAAAGCTGCTTTATAAATAAACCTTGTACGCTTGCACTTGAAAAAAAGCATTTCATAGAGGACCCAGAGAAAATCTGACTCCATGTAGACAGAGGAGAGATTCCACTGTATCAAAAAGCTCATCCAAAAGGTTCTGCTAATTAAAACCAAATTATTCCTTACAAGTGGAGCAGCAGTTTAGCTGGGTTTGAGTAGGCAGCATGTGACTCTGCTTTCAGTTCCTGAAAATGTGACAGACATAACAGACAGACATTGAGTAAGAAGCTGCTGCCTCCACAACGCGCTGGGGGCCAAACTTCAATTTCCTTGTAATGGCACTGGGATTCTGAAACAGCGTACGAATGGGTTGGAGGTTTTTCTTCCTGAACATACTTATAGCCACGTTAGAGTTATTTTGACAGCCACCAACTGCGGTCTTCTGATGGAGGAAACCCTCCATCGGGCTTCTTTCAAAAGCTGCATTTGGAACAATCTAAAGAAAAACCGCAGATTTTAAACTTAGTGCTACAAATCCATCTTAACACTGAAGTCAGAAAAGCACTGAAGTCAGAAAGCACTGAACCTGTTTAGAAGTCTTTCAGAATATTTATCACATGCACAAAGTGTTCTTTCTGATGCTATGGATTATAAAGAAAAATCAGATCTCCCTTCCTCACACATGCTAGTCATACCTCTGGAACTGTGTTTGCTCCATCTAAAGCATGGGTGCTTAAAATACCACAGGGATGGCAATCACGTGAACTAATACAGATAGACTTAAAGGAGTGGCAATTACAACATCAGCTACTTATTAGGGTTACATTTTCATTAAAATGGTTGAAGTTCCCGTATAAATATCATTCACTTCTTAGACATCAAGCAAACTGTTCAGACCAAAAATGTTCTCAAGTAATGACACCTCATTGGTGACCGCCCCTAGCATAAATTTCAGGTACTCAGTCCCTCTCAATATTTGACCTTTAATAAAGATGAGCTCTTGGTATGCTCTGAAAGCTGTATTGGAAAATATATTAATAGTAACACAAAGAGGAAATAAAATTCATATTCTCCAAGGTTAAAAAAAAAAAAAAAAAGAGAAGAAAGACAGTTTTAAGAGAAAGCAAACTGATGAAAAGTTCTTGAAAATGTAGAAGTTAGGATGGAGAAAAATAAAACTGTCTTTTATAAATAAAATAATTCTTTATGAAAATTCCAGAGTCACTTAATTTTCTGTGAATCATTTCACACATCATAACAACTGGCTGTTTAAAAAAAAAAAACAAAACAAACCCCAAAACACCCAAACCCCACCATTCAATTACACATGCTAATTTATACAGCTTCAGGTGATTATCACCAGTTCATTTCTGATCCTTACTAAACACTCAGCATGTTTGATGTAGAGCACTTTTGTCTTGTCTACTATCAACTAAAAAGGAGTTATTTGTTATCATTAGAGGCCTAACAGAGATGCTTTAAGAGGCTCTTTTCTGTTGATGGAAGCCAATTTGTTGGAAAAAAGGGGGAATTTGGACTCCTGAAGTTCATTGAGAAAGTTAAGTAGGCATCTATCTCACTACCTGGTGTATTTACAAAATGAGTTCATTAATCTATCACATATAATTAAGTCTTTTGAGTGACTACAGAAAGGAAGCAGGATAGCAAGGGTAGGAATTTACTCCAGAAGCTTGATAATAAGCTAGCAGTTGCTTTGCCTTCACAGGCGTCTCCGGAAAGTAACTCCCATGGTGAGTCTAGCTGAAAGCAGGCCAAACTACATGTATATTTTGGGATGGTGCTGGGTGAATACACATGAACGTATGGGCTGAAGAGACTCTGTTTCCCAGGAATGAGATGAGTTCCAAGAAAAACTGATGAGACGGGAGCCACTAGGGCAGGTTTCCAGCAGCATGGACCTGGCACTGCTGGCCCCCAGGCTGCTGCTTCAGCCTCTGCTGTGGAGACGCACAAGTACCAGGGGGCTACGCAGACCAGCGTCGAGACAACGCAGAGCATGGAGATGTCAACGCCAGTGGAGAGAGGGGAGAGAGACTCAGCCCCTACACAAGAAAGGAACTATCCTCCCGTCGAGCTGGGGGGGCAGCAAGCAGGGAACCACTACCCATCACAGCCTGTGGCATCACCCCTGCAGACCCACAGCACCATGCCAGTCTTCTCAAGGGCTATGCTAAATAATTAACTTCCACATTCAGAGAGGAAAGCAGAGATGAGCACAAAGGACAACAAAGCTGCAGAGCTTGGTCAACCTCTTGCCGGTTGCACATTCATAAGGAATAACCTTTTTTCCCCACCAGACCAGCACATGGTACACCTCCTTGTGAACAGGTTCTGCTGGGTGCTGAGCTCAGTACTGTCTCCTTCCCATGACACGGAAGTTTGCACAGTGTGGTTTTCTATCTGCCAGTCCTTCATTCTGGTCACATCAAATAAAAAAAGCAAAAAACATACCACCAACAAAGACCAAGCTGTAATTGAAAAACTGACAACTTCCCAAATCAGATGTGACTGTGACCCAAATCAGGAGGGGAAGAAACAGTAATTCATCCTGGCATGCTAATTAATTATCACACAGATTGCTTATTGATTTTCTTGTGTTCACTCTGCTACCTTATGAAGAACACTCATTTCATGCAAACTTCTCATAGAATGAGAAGACACTGGAAGATCAAAAGCAGATGCAAACGCGTGGGTAGGTCAGGTCTCCCCTTCTGCAGTGGGACAGGGCCAGGGAAAATCCATCTATCCGCAGCACTGAATATCAGCATCAAGAGACATGTCTCTAGTTCCACTCATAAAGGGTAAATTTTCAGTAATGATCTCCCAGTGAACCAAACCAGCCCTTGCTGATAAAAGCAAATTGCCAAGGTCATCCCCGAGTCACTTCAGCTTCTTGAAGGCTTCCTGCATTGGACAACAGGCTGAGCTCCCAGAGAAGTTATCTAACAGGACATTTTCTAATTACAGAATTAATTACTGACAGAGACTAAACAGCAGCGGCATGTCAGGCTGGAGGTAATGATTTGTACAATTAGCTCTTTCACATCAAATAAACATTTACAGCTGTTCTTGAACTGGGAATTCATAATGTTAGGAGGTCCAACTGCCATCATCATCCCCGGAATATTCTGCCACTACAAACAAGTGAAAACCATTTACATCTTCTCTCTAAAACAGTATGAACACATGCCATTTAAGTTGTTGGTTTTCTTTGGCATGTTCTGGGTACTAAGGAAGCATCCTCACTGCAAAGGTTTTAGTCTCATTTGTTGTGTTGTGATCCGGTAACAAACTGGTTTCGAACGCACGATCACAAGGACACTGCCTGTTTTTAAGATGTGCCTACAGCAGTTGTGTCACAGTGATCAAGGAAGATTCTTGTGGACATCATCTTGTTTGCTTGTGCACAGGGAAATAGCTACGGTCTCATTTCCAGCTCTTTGCACAGACAGTACAATCGTCATCATTACCGTGATAAAAGCAGCCTCTGAATATGTTTGTGCCTACTGAAAGACCTGTCAAAGAGGAAGCGAGAACAACACCAGAAAGGGGCCAGCATATGAAAGGCACCTAATTTAGTGGTCTAAAAACAAACGTGAATGAGCCAGCAAAAGCACTTACAAAGTTGCATAGCTTTGAGCATGCAACTGCTTGCTGGATTCAGCTATAATTCAACAAAACATCAACAGAATTCAAGATTAGCCCCTGGTCCATCATCATCCCTTCAAAACTGCCAGCACCCCACACCATGCTACATTTCCCTCCAGATTTGCTTGAGGGACAGGAGAGCCAGTGTCTGGGCAGAGCCTACTGGGTCTGACCAAAGTCACAGGCTGGGGAATCCTGTGATGGATATTCTGCCCAGTTCATAGGAAGGGCTCAAATAATGTCAAAATAAGACCTTTTCCAGTTTGACGGGGAGAACTTTTGAACACTAGACAAGAAGTACCCAGTGTTCCTATGAAGAACACCATCCAGGCTCCATCACTACTCGGAATTTGCAGTCTCCTTTGAGGCAGCTCCGACAACGTCCTCTTGGCTCATATTTCCCCTCCCAGCTGTATGTCACCGAGAGGATCATCCGCAGAGCTCTGCACTTAGCACAAACCCTGTGCTCAGAGCCAGCAAGACCAGGGAGGTCTAGGGTCGGCTGATGGTTGGTGTGCACGATGCAAGTGGTGCCGTACAATCCTCAGCTAAAGGGGCTTCTTGCCTTGTGAGTACATCAGACTCCACCAAAGTCTGTCTTCCTTGTCCGGCAGCAGCAGGTCTGTCAATCTTGTAAACCCAGGCTTTCTTGTGAGATCACCAACAACTGCTTGGGCAAGCGCAGAAACACAGCAAGGAGCTGTCGCATTTCAGCATCCCTGTGGGAAGCAGATCCGCCACAGCCCTGCGCACCCAGAGCAAGGAGCCAGGGTCAACACCTCAACACCACACACTCCTGAAAGGATAATGCCAAATGGTGCCATGGTAACTTCTGAAATAAATTATGGTAACAATGACCAAAAATATGGAATAAGTCCAAATGCTCTTCTGCTTCAGTCTGACCCATTCTTTCCTGAATGGGTTGCAAAGTCTGTGAAAAATTGAATAATTTGATGAATTTACAAACATGTTGAGGCCTTTGAGCTACAATAAAACTGTGGATACATGTGAAAGGCAACAGTTTTACTCTGTACAAACAAATAAGTACAGATATACGCAAATTCTTCTAGCCATTTCTGCAACAACTTGCCTCAAAAGTTACCTTGACAACCTTATTGTCTTCGATGTTGCATAGCTGCCTGCTACAGGAAGGATGTTTCATCTCTGAATTGCTCACTTAGACTGGCTTGTTGAGGCAACATCACTATTGAAGGCTTACAGAACAAGCACCACTGTACTGAGGACACTGACAGTTATTTACAGCTCTATCTCTGACACTGACACAACAGCATTTGTAATGACAGCAATTAAACAATAGGTTTCTTTTGTCAAAAAAACAGCATTAGGAAAATAAACAAATTGTTCTGGGACCAGTACATTTAACAAATTGTACTTTCTCCTGGATTTATTTCTTGTGGTTGGACACCCCTGTGCTCCAGGAGTAAGCTTGAATCAAAGCTTTCCATGTGGCTGGTGCATCCATAATCTCTCTCTCCGTCCGATTTCCAGAAGTCCAATAAACAAGCTTCTCCTTCCGCCTCCTCCACCCTGGCCATTCATACCTGTACTTGGTACTCATTTTCATAAAAATGTGTAACACCTCCCTTGTCAAACTGGTGCAACAGCTCAAAACAGTTCAAAAGTTACTGGGAACAGTGGAAGCCAGAGCAGGAAGTAATCATGTTATCCTCATTTCCTTAAGCAAGCAGGCTACAATGATCAGACAAATCAGACTGAAAATATAAGAGCTCATACTTTGTATCTGAGGTGTTCCGCACGGAAAACCAAGTCAAGACACCACCGCTACCCCCACAAAGTCAGGACATCTCATGTGAAACTCACTGGTGAAGAGCACGTGCTTTTCAACCCCAAAACCCTCAGCAAGAACCTCCCAACAAGTGAAAAACACAGATGCTCTCTGGGCCCAAACCACTCAGACCACAGAGAAGTCACCCACAGACTGGGCACCACTCAAAACCTCTGTGACGAAGCAGGCAAATCCTGCAGCAGATGCCTGAGGAGCTTGCAGCGCTGTGCTAAGCTCCCACGAAGAACCCACAACAGCTTAACTGCTTACCTGCTACGACCCTGGAACAGCACATTACCCCAAATCCCTCCCACAAACGGATCATCTAGGACAGAAGAATTAAATTTGTTACCCCAAACTAACTTACAAATCAATCATCAAGATGGGAATAACTAAGGACTCCTGCCTCCTTTTTCTTTTACATTATTTTGGACACAAAGCCATGAGATGCAAAGATGCAGGTTTCAGGGAAGCATGTACTTGTAGAGAGTGGCTCAGTGCACTTAACGATGGATATGTGGATCACACTAGTAGATCGGCTTGTGAAAAGTGGAGAAGATTAGAGTGTGCTTTCCCTATTCTAGAAGAAAACATAAGTAATCTACTTAAATGAAAATCAATTTTAGATGTTCCTTTATTACACTTTATGGTCTGTGAAGTTCCTTTCTTTTCATGCTGCTACATGAATGGTATGTAATTCCTACACTGGCGATAGATTTTCCTTTAGAAAAGTAGTGAAGGTCTTAACTTTTTAATACAAATTATTCCTTGTGAATCCTTAGCTGCTATTCAAGCAGTTTAATTCAAAGAGTTATATCTCTCATTCAGAAAACTTTAACTGACACTAATCATACCCAACTATTTTTATTATTAATGTACAACAAAGCTAATCTGTGTGACTAGAGTCTTTAGCCAGAGTATTAAGGGCTGCTTCTCCCTAAAGTGGGATTTAATAATAAAAAATTAACATTTTTGCATAATCTGCTTACGTGTTCTGCAACTGCTGAAGATCAGCTCCAGCATTTTACTCTCTTTTCTGATCTTCAGCACAGACATGCACATCCTAAAAATGAAATGATGCATGTTTGTGAGCTGATGGGAGTCTGTTTTGGTGTGCTTGTCACAGACGCATCTTGCATTACACGGTAACACGCAGTCCCTGTGATAATCCACGCGCAAGCCTCAGCAGTTACACAATCATAAAACGGCCGACAACTTTCATGCCACTGCACGTTTTGAAAGATCCAACCAGGCCTGCACATGGTAGGCATGATTCTTCTAAACCCTACTGGCTTCACATCACCTTACATAGGTAGGGCTGCACAGAGACAGGATCTGCCCTCAGCCCATCATGGTTAAGCCGAGGAGGCAGCCAGTCCAGTAGGTAGATGCTTGCACAGAAGGCTAATATATCAAAAAACATTGAATTAACTATTTTATGAGTGACCAAAGTGTTACAAGTAGTAAACTTTAATCAAGACATACAATACAAATTGCAGTCCAAGCATATTCAAGAGCCTGAAGAGGCTCAGCCACAAAAACACTGAATTAGATTGTGGAACACCTTTATTCATCCTAATCGGGTGTTGTTGATGGAGCATGACCAGACTCCTGCAGTATCACCACTCTACTCAAAAACAGGGCACAGAAATCCAACTCCCTTTGCAGTTTGATTTTGACTAGTCAAAGGTAAGAAGCAGGCAACAGAGCTCTTGTGATGTCTACAGGAATTATGCTTTTTGTACTCAAGTTGTTGCCCCCTTACAAGATGCACTGATGCCTCTCTTTTTGTTACCGATCCCTTTTCAGCACAGTTCAGAGCCGCTCGCTTCCAAGGGCAGCGAGCCAGGCAGCCGCCCGTCCCCCCGCGAGCCCCGGCGAGGCACACAGCAAGTCCCCTCTGCAGCTCCGGGAAACCAGCTGAGTGGAAGGACAGGCAAACGCAGACCAGAGAGATCTGAAGTCTCTGACATATGGCCGGACCTCAAATGAACTACATCAAGACCTGTACTAAGAAACTATTTAGAAAGCTCCTGGAAACAGTATTTTTTCAAGTCTCTTTCCAGACCTCCACCTCAGACAAGTTCATCCCCGCATCGCAGCACACCTGTGGCTTCAGAGGAGCCCCCTCCATTCTCCTTTCCACACACTCACTGTGGGTACCACGGTACAGGTGACGGGGCGGATTGAGAGCTGGTGGGGGGCTTTCCTCACTGTGGCATTCCAAAAGAAATCACCATTTTGCAAAATCACCATTTCCTCCAGGAAAAAGCAAAACAAAACAAAAAACTCCTGTGATAACAGCTTTCCTGCAACAGGAGCAGGAGCATGGCCAGCCAGGGGCTCGGCTTGCACAGAGCCATGTGGGGCAACTGAGGCAAGGCAGGGAGATACCAGTTCCCCATTGGGGGCAAATGAAGATCTCTGCCCAGTTCCCAGCAATCAGCTCACACGAGCTTCCATGTGCCAGATTACACAGCTTGCAAATTCTCTTCCACTTTGCCTGAAACCAATTTTTGCCTAGAAATCTTTCTGCCTTCGGTTTAAAACCTTCTTCCCCTCCCCCCATTAATTTCAAACTTCTCCTTTTAGCTTTTTGTCCAGCTTTGAAACGTGTTTCATTAATGCAAAGCATCTCAGAGGAAAGAGCTTCTGAGCTAAAAATGAACAAGATTTCAGGTCACTGCATTAACATCGATGGCTTTAAAACAATAACTATGCATCAGGTATGGGACAGGATATTTTGCTATGTGGCTAATACAGCATAATACCATGTCATTACCACAAAATCTAATTCAAGTTCATAGGAAAAAAAGAATTAATTTCAAAGTGGCAAGAGATTTCTGTGTCTAAAATACCCAGGAACACTGACTCGCACTGCCAAGTGCCAGGCAGGAGCTGCCATCCCCAGCCAGGTGGTGGCAACTTCATCCGAAGTTGTGCTTTCCCTTCCCCAAGCAGGTCACGCTGTCTAGCTTTTAAAAAAGTGGGGTGAAAGGCCAGGCACACTCCATAACCATGAGCAGTTTTCTGAGTGTAATTCATCTCTGGCTCATATTACCCCAGGACAGATGAAGGGTTTCGGTATTCCCAGCTGCCCCCTCTGCTCCACGTGACACTTGCTGAACCTCTGTAAACTACGATCTGCTACAGTATGAAAAGAATTGATGTTGCCCTACATTAACTTGTCAGGCTGTAAATTGACATGTCAGGAGCTGTAAATGATAACTACATTCCTCACTCGCACCTTATAAAGTTAAGGTGAACAGCAGTCCGAACCCTGACCGGGCTCTGAAGCCTACTGTCACTTGAGCTCCTCTGGTAAAGTCCTGTCCGCAGAGCATCCGCATCCTGTGTAAATGGAGCATGGCATTTCATCTCACATCAACAAGCAGGACTGAGGGAGAAAAACTGGCTTTATGAGGAGAAAGCTTCCCATGCTAATGGGATACAGCATTTGAAACGCTGATACTTTTTTAATCATATTCTTTCAGTATTCATTTTGGCTAATACAGTGTGACAGTCTCTAATATGATCAGTCTTTCATACCCTACTGGTGACAACTAACACTAATTCAGTATGATTCTTATGGGATGGGATGGGTAGAAAGTTGTTGATGTGGTAAGAGAGCAAAGTGCCTTCTAGTAGACCAAATTAAAGTCTACTAGCAATTTTCAAATAATCAGATAATATCTCCTTGAATAAATGAATATAAACCCTGATCGAGACACCTCTAGTTTTAGGCTTTTTTTCTTGTGCCAGATAAATACATCAAGATTCTTTAATAACCCTCTATAAGGCAGCTTTATTAATTTGAAATTATTTTCATAATTCTTTCCAGTTTTTTTCAACCACCAGAATGGGATGTATTGCAGTAATTGCTGGTACCGTTTATAGCGAACAACCTGCCTCTCCCTGCTTGGTATTTCGGTGCTTACACATTCCTGCTGTTCCTCTTAACCACAGCTCTACATCTTGTGATCACGTTTAATAGGTTCCCAATGTGAGCATTACACCCTGTTCAGAGCTGCTGCTCTCCAGACACAGGTCTCCATCCAGTTAAGCACAAGCTACATTCTTATTCCTAAATGTATCGCCTGATCTCCAAACTAGTTGAAAAGAAAGGAATCCAGTTTACCATGTTGACTGACCTTGCATCAATCATTATTTACCGTGTTGCCAACATCTAACCCTCTACAAAATTAATCAGAGTAATTTTTTATTTTACTTTTGCTGAAAAAGTAAAGAGCAGCAGAACAAGCACAGATCCCTGCAGAATATCCCAGATGATTATTACTCCCCATTAACTTTTGGTCCATTTGGAGAAAAGCGAAGCATTAGTCCTTTTTACATCTCTAAATCATTTCACATAGCTTGTGATCTGAAACACCGTCTCCCATTAATCTATACAATGTATTGGAAAGAACTTTTAATTTGAACTTTGCAAATTAACCAAAGCAAAGAATCCTTCACGCAGGACATCACATCGGCAAAGAGGTCACGTTACATTTACTTTAGTGAAAACACAATGAAGGAAGACTTCAGAATTTCAATGTGGCTTCATCAGAGCAGAATGACTTGTGAAGGTATTGATGTTACATTATTAACCCTGGGAGCATAGAGAGCACCAGATTAACAAGCACAAGTATGCAACACTTCATATTTCTGATACTATCAAAACAATTGTCTGTCATTGATATCTTATATAGATAAAAAGGCATGATCATAATAGCAATATCCTTCCTCTTCCTTTTTCGTTTTATGCCATGGCAAAGCAACAGAAAACACCTAGTACTGGTTATTTTCATAAATCGTTCAAAGCCTGGGAAGCAAGCAATAATTAGCAATGGGACTAATGTTACTGAAGTAACAGGATCCTCCACTTAGATTACAGACTGTTATTTGGCTATTTTTTTTTTCCTGAATACAGCCCTTGCTGCATGAACAGAATCATTGTTTAGAAATCAACTGGACAAAACTTACATTGATCGCAATGAGCTTTGGCTCAAATCCTGTGTTGATCTGTTTCAGCCCACAATAAAATTGAGAAACACAAAGAACTCTTATATCTGTACATGTAACACTGAAGTCAGATTCAAAGCCTCGAGTTCAACAGCTAAAGCCGATGTGTGCTTCAGTGCTGCAGAGAGGAGATCTGCTCATTGGTATGAACACCAACATGCTCCTTTTGAAAAGATACTACTGATTTCTGTCATAGATGAAAATGAACAATGTCTTGATAATACATTTATTTGAAAAGCTGTGAACCACAGCCATGTTTGCATTGCCCTTCAGGGAACAAAATCATACATCTTTTCCGTTTGCTTGTGAAATCTATAAATCTCTGCCTGACAGAAGAGAAAGATCTTTCCTCTTGCTTAGCAGACCACCCAGTGCAGACAGCACGGCAAGAACTGTACTTTTAACTGTTTGCAGTAATTAGCCAAATATACTGTCCATACAGTCCTCTGTCTTTATATCTATAGGTACAGTATGTAGTTTCCATTCCAAAATCTGGTAGGCCACCACTCAACCATGGTTGGTCTTATATTGAAACTCAGTTCTACACATGAATGCCTTCATCTAAATTGATTTAATTCTACCTTATACTTTCCCCCTGATGGACAGAGACTTCACATTTTTCTCCATGCCTTGGCCTTGCAGGGCTGTGTATGCCATTTAAAAATTCTTCCACCAATTTAACCGATTGTGAGCCATGGTCGAAGAACAACAGGAGCTTCAGATGAGTGACTGATCAGGCAAGGGATGGCAGCCAGCAAAACAGAAGTACTTATTATGAGAGCACACAGATGTGCCATGCAAGCAAAGCCCAGCTGTGCTAGATGCTACACAGCTGGGAAACTGGATGTATAACCATGTTCCTCTAGCAGGATGAGATTTAAACTTACGGTAGAGACCTTCAGAATAGTCATATGTGATGATGGGGGAAAGAAAAAGAAGTAGTACAGAGAATGACATAAGAAAGGAATGTAGGTGACCCCAGAAGTCTCCAAAGGAGACATGTCTCCAGGTCCCCTGCTACTGGGCAAGGGAGGTCTCATAGAAACTTCAGAGGCTGAACATTCCTAACTAACCACAAAAAGCCATTACATACTTCTTCAAGAGATCCTTCCAATGACACAGCTGGGAACCAAGCAGTCCCATGCTCTGGTATGCTACATCTTTTTGCTCCCTCCTGCAGTCAATAGCAGGAGTGAATAGGTTTTTAGGGTAAGAAGCTTTTCGTCCATATGACTGCTTGCCCATGGCATAGGAGGCCAAGTAAGAAAATTCACCTGGCATGGCTAACCCAACAGCTCAAGGAAATAAAGGAAATAGTATAAACCACTAGGGAAAAAATGCCTGAAAAACAGGCATTAAGTGTAAAAGCCTACATGAGAAAAGAACTGAGACTGTCTGGGCATGTTCTTTCACCATAAATTAATGTTAAAATATTGAACGTTCTGAAAAGGAACAAGAAGTTTTCACTCTTGAGTTAATGTAACTGAATGTAACAACACAGGAGGCCCTCGAACTCCCCTCTCAGAAATACTTTCTTCACCCTCTGAGAAAAGGTAAAGAGAGAAAGAGCCATTTTTTTTTATTTGTGCAGTTTCACTTAGTTGTAATTTTTTATTTGTCAACTCTAATTAGTGGTCTCACAGAGTATCTCTCTTGATATTCTCACATTTTGGTCTCTTTTCAAAGACTGTTCTGGTGGCATCCTGGGGTAAAGATAGCCCTTCAATGGGCATCTCCTGATTTTCCACTTCTGCGGGAAGCTTCAGACACAAAAGAGGACAGAGCGCCACAATATGCTGGATATGGATTACAACAGGTCAAGCAACTCAAGACAGGCATAGGTTAAAACCTGAAGGACTTCAGAACAGACTTTTACAGCCCCAAACAAGCAGAACACACCCAGAACCTCTGTATGGTAGGAAGCTGCCCCTTGGCAAAGCACAAAATAAACCTCCTGGGAATACAAACACATACTGTGAAAATAAAGGTAAGGGCTCCAAGACAGACAGATCCAAAAACAGTGACAGTTTTCAATTTTTGGGGTAATGTCTTTATGTTGTCTGTTTTAGCAGGTTGCCTTCCTGAGCCAAGCAGAAGGTATTAAGCAAAGCCCACTTCTTCAGGTTTACCAAGACCGAAGAACTAAGATCTGGAATTAAGGATCTAATTTCCCATATCTGACGAGGCTGGAAACAAGAAATTGTCCATAAGAATGGGCAGATTGGCCTTTTGGACCATTTCTAGAAAGCCTATTAATTTGCTTGACAAGAAGATCACGTGTTTAGTAAGACTTGTTGAAACAAAGCTGGGAGATGAGCAGCTGAAAGCAAGTCATCGTGTGAATTCCTGACAACTCAGAAATGATTATGCAGAGTTCAGCCAGTTGTACCCTTTTATAGTCCCCAGGCAGCAAAGGTCAAACTGTCAAACTGCACAGGCCTTGGGCCACCTCTGGCTGGCAAAGGCTCCTGGCAGAGCAGGTTTCAAGCACTCCGCAGGGGGCTAAGAGGGACTCAGCAGCCCCTAATTCTCACACCTTGAGACTATTTCTATGTTCATGAGCATGCTCGACTGCATATTAGGGCCCTGATCCTCAGCACTCGTTTACAAAGACGCATTTCCAAGCTGTCCCAGCCAGTGAGCGGGTTCCCACTGGGGTGAAAGAGCTCTGGATGAGGCCCTGAGGGAGAGGGGGCATCTTTGCGCATAAGCAGGGAATAGCACTGCAAGCGCAAAAGCAAAGTGGTCCCACTGAGTTTGCATTTGCAAAGTGACTTTGAAGGCAAGTGTCTCCTGGCAGTGCCACCCGGCAGCTAGTGCCAGCAGAGTGCATCTCCATAACCGCTGCAGCCTCCAGAAAGTCCATTCGACATCACCTTCCAACACCTGTCAGTCCTCAAGCATTTACAGCAGGCAATTCAGAGTTAACAGAATAAAATTTAATGGCCTTCCTACAATGTATTTACAAATATTTGCTTCACCGTTCTAAAAATACTATTTTCAATCACCCCCACTAAGATCATAATCTCAGCCTTTAAAGATCAATAAAATATTTATTTCCTTAAGTTAATACATTTTCTGCACAGACTGCCAGTGCTTCATTTCCAAGAGCTCCATGTGAATATTGATATTTGAAGTATACAGACATAACTTTATTTACTGTAGAAAAGTATATTAATACTGATTTATTTAAACACTTTACCAAAGTGGCAGTTCTGTTTAATCAAATACTGGAGTAACTGGGTTATGTTTGATTTTAAACTTTGAAAACCCAACTCTGAGATTTATCAAGTGCTGAATTTAGCAAAGTTATCATCATTAAAAATTGATATTATGTAGTGGGGCTACGCCGGCTTCACTGGCGCATCGCCAAGCAGCAGACCTTTTAAAAGACTAATTGTCCACGCCTGTGTAATTCCCAAAGTGCTCTGCCCAGCGGGCCACTGACTCACAAACGCCAAGTCAAACTGTGCCAAAAGCACCACGAGGAAAATATTCTTCTGTTGCTGAATGGGGGAAACACTCTGTTCTTTCATAGTACATAACCTGCACGCATCCCAGACATTATGGTGATGACAACGAGCACGGGGCCTTCTCTGCTCCTTCCAGTCCTCGCCCCCAAGGCCAGATCCTTCCTGACAGGGAGAAGGAAAGGGGCAGCCAAAGTCCTGCAGCGAAGTGAGAGCTGCGGGGAAAACCCGTGACTCCGAGCTGCTTGCCAAGTCCCTGGTGAATCCCAGCTTTGATTGCTGGGGGAGTGAGCAAGGTGAGGGCTGCTCCCACCACCTCCCTCCAGGAAATGCACAGAGGTCAATTATTTAAACACTCTAAGCTCGCGCATCTCAGCTGGACTGGAAGGGGTGAGGCAGAGCTCCTGCGAGCAGCCCCTGGGGCAGGCGTGCAGGGACCCAGCCGGGAGGTGGGCAGACTCTCAGGTGCATCGCCAGCCCCCAGCAGCGGGGTCCAACGCCTCCCCCCATCCACGTGGACGGCCCCAGGAAAGCCGAAGCACGGCAGAGTTGCAGTGCAGCTCAGGAGTCAGCGCCGGCAGAGACATCTCACACCAGTGCCGACCACCTCTGCTGGGGGCAGCTCCAGGGGAGGCCCTGGAGCTCTGGGGGGAACAGTGGCAAAGTCCCATCACAGAGGGGGAAGTGGGTAAAATGTTTCCTGAGAATTTCAAGGAAATAATTCTTCTCAACAATACTGCTACTGAAATTTCTATACTGTTTGCCCTTTTATTTCTGTTTTCAGAATCAGGAAACATTGAGGAGATCACCTCAGTGCTAAGCACCTGGCTTCACCGCTGCAGATCCTCGTCCCTGTTGCCTTACAGCTCTGTGCCCATGGATACCTCCATCAGAGGTGCTTTGTTATGAGATACCACATCCCAATAGCTAGTAGCTACCTCAAGGACCAGACTCTCCATGTGTGAATTATCAATCTAAATCCATGATCTTCATCAGGGCCATGGGTGACTTCCTTATGGTCTTGCTCTTAGACACCAGGTCAGGATTTATCCTTATAACCCCAGGACAGCCGAGGAGCTAGTTTGCACTGTTCATCTGACAATCCCATACGTGGCACTGAACACTTCGTGGTCTATCTTTAATTATCAGCCCTCCTCTTTGCCTCTCCAAGACATGTTCCAAGGGTGAGGACTGAATAATAATCCTTCATTCCATGACCCATGGGGCACAGTGTAGTGCAGAGTCTGTGCTACAAACATGAAGAGCTGCCAAATTTAAGTGAACAAAAGCTCTTGCTAGAAAAGGCTGATACAGACGCACTCACACTTAATTATTTTTAAACTCTTTTCTCAAGAGTGTAGGAACAAGAAAGCAGTGACAGCTGGAGGAAAACCACTACATCTAACTAAACATTCACAATTATCTTCTGGAAGGAAATCTGTCCCATTGAACTGAATTTTTCTCATGTTAAAAAAAAAATCCTCTTGACAGAAGCAACCAAAATAGAAGAGATTTAAAAAAGCTGAAATCCTTGTGACAGCTTGTCAAATTATTCTTCACCAATAAATGATCAGATTATTTGGGTTTGTACAGAGAGTTAAGTTCCTACGCCTATATAAGCTAGTTACTCCAGAATACATATTTTAAGAGATACACTGTCCAAAAATCATTTTTCCCAGAATGTCAACATTTTCCGTAAGTGAAAACCTTTGAAAAAACATTAGTAAGGACATGTGGAAATTAAAAAATGCCTCCTGTCTCAGCTGAAGCTGAACATATCCTTTCACAGCATCAATTCCAAATGAAACACTTCCTCCCAGCCACCCCCTCAAAGCGAGGAGCTGTGTTCACACTGCCGGCCCTGCGAGCAAACCCCCCGCAGGCCTCCAGCCTGCCGTAAGAGGGCTGGTGAAGACATGATCTGAAGTTATATGGTAACATTTTGCACTCATGAATTGAGCTTTTCAGTACTCAGACACCCCACAGGAGGAACGTGCCGCCGACCCTCAGGTTCCCCTCACTCAGGACCTTGCTATGGCAGGGACTGGGAACGGGTGGACAAAGATTGATATGGTCTTCTTGATTTCAGAAATAAATAGCCTGGGACTCCCTGAAGTGGGAGCTGGATTCAGAATACCATGTTTAACAGATTTTTATGGAACGATCCTCCATTAATTTAGCCAATGAATTTTTAACCCCTCTATGCATTTGGTCCTCGTAACACGTAGTGGCAATGAGTTACACAATTTAATTTCACGTCTTCTCTAAAACAAGCTGCTTTTATTTATTTTCAATCTATTGTCTCAGTCTTCATCAAGTGCATTCTGGTTTTGGTATCATGGGGAATAATAAATACTTGCTCTCTAGTCATCTTCTCAAGTCAGTTATTCCTAGTGTCAAAGTTACTAGATTTAGGACAGTAATTAAGAGCAAATAATATTTACTTTTTTTTTTGTATATGAACTGCATGCTCATGACAGTGAAGCTAATGAGAATTTTGCTTGAGGAACTACAGTTAGAACTACCAGATTTCTTGGCAGAATCAGTTTTGCCTTACTGGAACTTAATTTTAATGAAAAAACCACACAAGCCCTGGGGAAGTTGTTAGATTGTGACCTGAAGTCCATGATTTGTGCCTACCTTTAATTAAACCTAATTAGCTTTCCTCTTGCAATATGGGTTCCACATTCCACCTTCTTACGAGCTGTCTGTGCTATCTAAGAGTACGACAAATTTCATGAACCACTGATACCAGAAAACAGCTTCCAACTATTCATTTGCAAATGATGATAACAAGACAAACGTGCAAAATACTTGCTTAAAAATGTGCTGAACTGAGCCTGTCAAATAGCTGAAATCAAAAGTTTAGGAGTATTGAAGGGGATTTTAAATCTCTCATATGAAAGTTGTAATGAATTTTTAAAATAGCGTACATTTTACTTTCAGTAATTTTCCTGCAGTTTAGGGAAGCCACTTCACGCTGGCCTATTTGAACCACCAAGCTAAATGAGTAATCTTCAGTTAATACATTAAATACTTTAATAAAATACTTTAAACTTTATATAGGAAAGGATGCCTTCTTTTTCCACAAAGTTTTAGTAAATGAACCAAAACTTACACAAATTTCTTCCCTTATTCTCCTAGCAAACCCAGCCCAAAGCTGTGTTAAGGCTCTGAGACATCCCGTTTGCAGAGCTCTTCTTCATTTCTCTTAGTGACACTATCCCACAGTTTATCCAAAAGCATCAGTCCCCCACCTAGCTCTAACTTAGTGGAGTGATCCCTCCCCAACCCTCCAGACACTTTGCACTATATTACCCTAAAAGATGAGGGTATTTGCATTGTATCAGCCTAACGAAGGTTACAGTATTAGCACTGTATCACCCTAACAAAGGCACAAGTGGCAAATGAGGCCTCTGCACACTCCCTCTGCGTCAAGGTGAATTTCAGCACAGATGATTATCCTGACAGTTCACATTTAAGACATGTTATTGACCTCAGCAATGCTCATCGCCCCGCAGGAACCATGGCCATTAGTGCAGTAACTAAAATGAAGAAGAAGAAAAAAAGACTTTTGAAAATCATGTCTCATCTTGTAAACATGAATGGATTTCAGGAGCTTTTAAAGGGTGTAACTATTAAAGATCAGTTCTAACAGCTTCAAATGATCTGCCATAATGCATTTCATAGAAACCTTTCAAGATCTTTTTAAAGTTCCTCCTCTTCCATTGTTAAAGCCTGTTGCTCTGAGAGCGCTGGAAGCTCAGTAGGTGGATTTCTGACACAAGGTCAAAAACTTTTTATGACCAACTATAGAGGTGGTTCAAAAGCAAGTGAAATATTGTTCTTTGAAAGTAGTCATCAATGGTGCCCTGCCCAGACAGGCTGGATGTACTCAGCGGTGCCCTGCAGGAGTGTCATTTTAGAGGCAGTTCTATCCCACAATTCATTCTCTCTCACACACACCCCCTCCCCCCACAAAAAAAACCCCCAAAACCAAAAAAACCTCAAAACAAAAACCAAATAGAGAAATCAGGATAAGTCCTCCCAAACACCACTGCACGGCAGGGGATGGTCCAGCCCCACAGCCGTGAGGGCATGAGCCATGTGTCTGCCCATGTGGCATCTCCACGCTCTCTCTTCCCATCCACAGTTACCAGTCCCCAGGTCCCTCTTCTACTGCCCTAGCAGAGACAGCAGCCAGATTTTGGCTTCAAGCACGAGGCCACTGGCAGCTGTGGAGGAAAATGAGGAGGAGGAGAGGATGGACCAAGCCCAGGCTCACAGCTGAGCCTTTGCTCTGTCAGACAAACTCCAACACATGGGCTCATGCCTGGGTTGTAGACCAGGAGGGCTCTCAAACCCACTGTGCATCTTTAAACGAATGACTTTATCTCTCCACATTTGTTTCCCAACATTTCCCCTCTCCACGAGACACTGGGCACTGATGACCCATTGTGGAATAGTGCAATGCATTAACTTTGAGTATAATGGTGCAATGTATTAACTTCGAGTATGAAACGGCAAGTGTAAAATCCCTGCAAATCACTCCTTTTCCCTTGGAAGCATGAAATTACAGGAACAGGAAATCCTTTCCTGAAATACCTCTGCACTCTGTTTGCTTTTACGATTCAATCTTTTGACCACCTTATGGTCCCACAAATAAAATAAAAATAAATGGTCTCAAACTAAGTGCTGTGGGTTTTGTGTGCTAAGTTTCAAAATAATTTCAGCAGTTATAAAGGAAATCCCTCCTTACAAGGAAGGATGATTTAAAAAAAAAAAAAAACGCTGACAGCACATCGATTCTAATGACACAAATAACTGTGCTCTAATTGACAATTTATGAGGATTATGGAAAGGTATTGTACCCATAGCTCCTATTCTTTTTTTAGTCCATTTCCTGCTCGACCAGCTTCTGAAGTGCCCTGATACCTGCAAGCTGGGTTCTTACTGGCCTTGGAAAACACAGACTGCAGTCTATGGGCAGGTATAGGCATGGCATCCAGTTCTGGTGCTAAAACAGCAAGAAAATTTATTGCATTAATTCTTCAGAATGTCTCGATTTGGGAGCAATCCTGAACTCTTAGCTCTGATGGAACACACACTAACACTACTCAAATTCAGTGACATTCAACATGCACAAACCCCATCAAATTAGGGCAGGATTTTAAAAAAAAATTGAACGTTTCCTAGAACCAGTCTGCGCTGACACCAGGATCCTGAATGCTGGACAGTCACTTCAAAAGCCAAAGGGGTCGGATGGTGGAACACTGCTGAAATTACCCTTCCCTAGGCTGAAATTTTTCTGCCACCCTCCAAACCTCAGCGCCGCTTTCAGAAACTATTTTCAATAACCAAACAATGCAGCAACTCCATAAAAATACACACAGCCATAAACAGCTTGCTTACAATTAAACAAAATCTGCTGCAAATGTTTCGCATTCGCATGTGAGAATCTCCTGGTGCTTCGCAAACATTACTGCAGACTGTAACTTCTGTACCTTTTGTTTTGCTTTCTTTTCCTTAGGCATGTATCACCAGGATATTTAAGCATCCAAGAGGTACAGAAAACACTCAACAAGTTATAAAAAGTAAAACTGAGATAAGAAAAAGTAGCAATTTGTCTGATATTTCGTAACACAGACTAGAAGTGAAATCTAGCAAGGTGATACTACGTGCACAGCTGTGCAAAACATCTCGTGTCACAGTGCTGCTGCGCAGGGAACCTGCTGGTACCTGCCTTAGGCCACTGAGACATCTCCACTGCAAAACAAGGGGGCAATACTACAAAGCAGATCTCTGCAGCTTTAAAGTGGGTCCTCTTGACTCGCTTTTAAAAGTCACCACTTTTTTCCCCGTTTTAAGACATATGACTGAGTTTGCAGCCTACAGAACTAGTGTCGGGTCAGACAAGTCTGCCCCATCCCTGCTGCCGGCTGGGCCCAGGGAGAGCTGCCCAGCCTCAGAGGAGCAGGACCGGAGCACCACCCCACACCACGGCCCGGATTAAGGTTTCTGTCCAGCTTAACGGGGCTAAACTGAGAGCTCAAGAGCTCAGGTAGAGCGTTTTTACAAAACTGTAATGCCAAGATGTAGTTGTGAGCTCCCGGGATTCCTCTCCTGCAAGCGCTCAGTCCCGTTTACACAGCTGGACAGCCTTTCCTTAGGGCTGTGCATGACCTGCCCCTTCGCCGCCGATACAACCACGGATCCTCGAGCAGCGAAAAGCAGCCGCACAAGTACATTAGAGCACCTCGTTCTGCAGGTAGCGGGACACACAAACCTACTCGAGAGGGGAAAAAAAAAAAAAGCCAGAACCTAGAAAACTTTAGAGCTAATGCTCGGAAAAAACAAACAGCCCCAAAGTGCTTCTTAATAAATGCCACAAAGCAGATGGGAACAGCTCAGCAGAGTCTTTTAAAACTGTCACCAGGGAAAGATTTCTCTGACGAGGGGAGGAAGCACTCAGGATCCAAAAAAGCAGATCTACGGGGCCACGTTCTCAGCTGCTGCAGCCAGCCAGTGTTTCTCAGCAAAGGCACTATAAAAGAGGTGCTTTATATTTAGTGCCAGAGACTTGGCATAGTGTGTGCTCGACTGCCAGCTGACCAGCAGAACGAGGGTTTTTCAGACCACCTCTCCTGCAAACCCAGCTCCAGCTCTTCCTTCCCCTTGCACATACCAACACCAGGAATGAAGCTTTTACAGCCTGCCTTCCTTACACTAAGGGGTACTCTTAAATGGAAGTAGCAACAAGAACACTGAGGCTCACAGCTCAGTGACAATACTATGAAGGCTTTAAAATGCAGAAGGATGTTTTTCAATATTTTTTTTTAAGGTTCTGAACTCATAATGTTTTCCAAGGATAGACTTCCACACACAGTATATGGAAATGTATCACGTTTCATAGATCCTTTCTGAAGCTGCCTATAAGACTACCCCATCACGCTGAAAAAAAAATATCAAAATGGTGTCGACCATCCCTAGTAATCCTGTATTTATTTATCAAGCGCATGAGAGCCCATGCCTCAGGCCATGTGGCAGGATGGGGAGATGGCTGGCTGCTGGGATGGGGCAGATGGCAGCACCACAGACACATGCCCCCCACGAAGGCTCCTCGGTGGCCGTGAGCCCCACAGCCCCACTGTCGCAGCCTCCAGGAGACAGATGTGCCCCCTCTGCAACATCTGGGCAGCACCTCCCAGACCCATTCTGGCACAGGGTGGGTAAGTCGGACCTCAAAGCTGCTCTGTGGTGACCCACAAGCGAAACGTCCTCAACAGATGGTGGAGCTGAATGGTACCCACAGTTTAGCTTCCCATAAAAGACAAGGTGTTGGGGACCGGGCTGTCACAGCCTCTCGCCAGCGCTGCCACAGCCAGAGACCGCTGCATGCTTCTCTCCTCCCGCTTCCCTTCACTTGCACTGAGACATTTGGCTGCTGCTCCCAAATCAAATTATTCCATTTTAAATGGGGAAAAAGGGAGAGTGATGGCGATTCATAAGAGGAATATGCAACTAAAACATTCACAAAAAATAGTTATTAAAAGTGACTGACTGGGAAATTATTCATATTTATTGACTACTTTGATCATTTAGACTTTGGTCAGCCTTTTGAATACGCACTTGATTTTAACACTACTATCAGTAGTTTTTAAAACTATGGTTTCCTAAATTGCTAAGAACAAATGAAAAGCTTGGAATGAAAAGCTTGTAAATTAAACATACAGCCATCTAACCCCCCCAGCAAATGTATATAATTTAATATAATAGCACTGAAATAGCATTTCCTTCGCTCAAGTTGGTACTTACAAATCTAGATGGGTATAAAGGTTTCATTATCTAAATGATATGCTAACACTTTTTGAATTTCACAAATTATAAGTTAGCAGTAGCTTCTATTGTACTGCAACTCATTTCAGTATGAAATCACCTTGTACAAAAAACAGCAGTGGGATTTCAATTATTTCTGGGAAACATTATGTATTTCCTAGAGTATGATTAAGTTTAATTTGATGCATTAAAAATAATCAATATTTAATTTTTGCCTAGTACTTCACAAGTGTTCTTCCTGGGGGTTTCCCAAAGAATTTTCATTAGCTAACGAGGCAATTCTACCACAAGAACATTAGTCATTAGAGTGGTTTAAGTAGTAAAGCAGCATCTAAATTCATACTGATTTTAATAGTTATTTTTGTCAAACAGATGGTCTATTGTTCATGTCTACACTTCCTTGACTTCTTAATTGCTAACGTACACGCTACTAATAATTGTACAGTACTAGCAACCTCTGTACAGTAATAAATAGGTCAAAGCTTCTTTCAGACCTTAAGAGTTTTGGTTCTTGTGGTTGCAGCTTAAGGAGTCACCTACCAGCCACAGCAGCTTTATATTACACAACAGACCACAGCCAGTGGAGAAGCAATTGCGTTGTCCTAATATACAAAAAGGCGTAACGCTCAGCTCTGCAAGGAGGGAGGCTTGCATTGTCTGAGCTCTGGGCAGGCAGCAGGAGGTGGTCAGTATGCCATTTCAGCTAAGGTTTGGGTTTTTCAGGTCCTACATCTTGTTCCTTTGCTCGTCCATGGTGGGAGAGAGGGATTGTGGCCATATATGTCTCCTGCTGTGTCACAGGGGTTGACTGACCATCACCTTATCTTCTCTCAACACAGCAAGAAATGAGTTTGTCGGACATGACGGACTCATATTTGAAAATATTGTTGAGCTGGTACTTTACTTTAAACATTTAACATTTGTAAACCAAGTATCAGAAGAAAAACCAGCTAAAAAGCTTCTCTGAGAAGACCAGGGAGAGAATAGAAGCAGCAAGGGAAAGAGATGCTAAAAGCAACAAGTCTCTAAGGCTACTCCAGCACGCGGGCACTTAACCAGAGGTGCCCTTGGCAGTGAACTCTCCTACCTGGGCCAGGTCTGGTCGCAGAGCGCAGGACTCTTCAGCTGGGCACAGTCACCCACCAGCGCCGGGCTGCTGCCAGAAGGACTCGGTGGAGTCACTGTTTGCACTGCGCCAGAGCAGCAGCGCTAGGTTTAAAAATGTGAGGTAACTTTCAGAAATACATACATTTGCAATTCATGACTTCTTTCAACAGGCCTGGCTGCTTTTCAAAGAGGTTTAAAAACCAGATGTGGAAAATAAGATTGCTAAAATCATTTGGCAACTTAATAAAGGGGTGCTGCATGTTCCCAGGGTAGATTTTCAACAACAGAGCACAACAAACATAGGAGAAAATGCTTTCAGGGCAAGGGGGAAAGGCTTTGAAAATTCAGCATCCTAAGACAAGGAAATATGATGTTTTCTTTATGTGATTTGTTTTTTCCGTAAAGTATTTTTGTCTATCTTCATGTAAACATTTTTGAGAAGTTTAAAGTCTTATTTTCTGGGGGGGAAAGGATCAATCTCAAGTGCATGTGATTTCAGTTGTGAGTCCTGTTTACATCATCTTGTCTCGTTCCTAGAAGATTTGGCACCAATACTATAATGCTATAAATAAGAACAATATGAAAAACACAATTACTATTAATATAAAAATAACTTGTAAACAGGAACAACAATGCAAAAATCAAGAACAGAAAACAATCTCAGACAGCACTTGCTCTTAAACACAAAGTAAAATCCTGCCTGGCCAGGCCACCAGGTAACAGCGATTCAAGTACCCTGAGATCCACATTCAATTCACCCAACACTGTCTGCACAAGCCATGCCACACTTCTCTGCCTCTATTTGCCATCCCAATACTTTGTCATATTTTTCTTTCTCTAGATGTTTTTCCTGTAACATCAAAGGGTCCTCGTTGCTGGCTGGGGTTAAACCATGACATCCTCTTTGTGTACAACAAGAATGGAAGTCACACGCGAAAATTCAGTGCATGAAATAATCAATCCCGCTTGGGAAAATAAAGGGCTCAGACCTCAATGGGTATAAATCGGCAGAGCATCACTGCCACCTCTGTGGCCCCATCTGTTCACACAGAACTGAAGATGGAAAAACCATGAAACCCAACACAGACACATGCAAAATGCAAGAGAGAAGAAATGAGATCGGCGCGCTGCTGGGGAAAGGCTGCGGTGACCGCATCAGGGAGCTGGCTTGCCTTGAACTTCGTGGGCAAAGTCTAAACACTTGGTATTTAGAGAACAGCCTGAAACGGTAATGCTCTCTAGAGGTATTTTGCGTACCAATTAAATATTCTAAGTTGATATCAAGATTATTGTCACCTATTTAATGGCTCATTGATTTTAGAAGCCATACCAATTTTCTCTTTCCTTTCCATCGACTTAGTTACGGTAATGACTAACCATAAAAATTAGATAACATGCTGAAATGTGATTTTAAAACATCTGTGCATTTGTTATCTCTTCTTTTAAGTGAGAGATGAGTTAATCTCCCCCTGCCTTACCCCATATCACCACCTTTGGCCTATGTGGCTCTAAAGACAGAGCAAGGCAAACTGAATTACACTGAGCATGATTTAAAACAAACAAACAAACAAAAAAAGCCCTAGAAACTCTCAGCCATTTCTTCTCTGGTCCTTTGAAGCATCACGTAAGCACACAATCAAAGAGTTCAGTGTCTCTTCTAACTGAACAGCTGAAGAGTTGGCTCCCAGAGAAAGGCTCCAGCCTTCTCTGGAACCATTTCTGAAAGATGCCTCAGAAACAGGCATCCTCCAAACAGCCTCTGTGCCTGTCTCACACTCCTCCTTCAGAACAGGTCAAAAATCACTTCACCATAACATTTTCCATCAGGTAAACAAATGCACAACATCTGATTTTTGCAGCATTGCATCCACTTTCACATTTTTATTTAGAAAAAATGGAAAATACCTGGAAAATGCAATCAAAGCACCACTTCTCTGCATCTAGCAGTAGGTTTCAATTTTTCATTTCAAGTTAGACATTATTCAACCCACTAAAGTTATAAATGAAGTATTTTAAAGAAAAATGAGAGAAATAAAAATCTGACGAACACATTGGAAGTTTACTCAAATCAAATATTCCAATAGAGAAAAAAAAATTATATTATATTTAACAAAGAAAGTTCTTACTGGTTTTTAAATCTTATTCGGGTCACAAGGAAAGTTAAAAATCTTTAAAACTTTTTTCCTCATAATAGAAAAAACGTCCTTTCAACCCACGTTAGCAAACTTCAGCCCCTTGATTCACATTTTCCCTTGATCTTACTATTGCTTCTACCTGCCTTAAGGAAAGATTGTTTCCAAGTATTTCATTCAAGAAAAGTAAGGGTTTTGCAGGCCATGTAGAGACATCCTGCCCCTATTTCCCCACAGCACTGTCTGCCCACCTTCTCCCCGACCCAGCAGGATTGCATAGGCTCATGTTTGCAGTGAATGTTCACTTCAGGTTTTCTGCTACATTTCTAAGCAGTGTAGAAACCCCCCAAAAATTCAGTTGCAGCTGACCAGATGGGAGATCACCAGCATTTCTGAGGTGCTGAAATTTCACTTTTTGCCTGTTAGAAGGCACTCTTTTTCTTTTCAAACATGGCACAACTTTCTCTCAGAAAGAGTGCAGAGAGCACTGCATGTAACACCTCACCCAGAAAATAGATCCGTTCCCCAATGCACACTGGAAACTCCACACTAGTAACACACCAACACTTTACTGTCCATCCTTTTGCATACAGTTATCTCACATTGCTGTTTTCATTCTGCAATAATCACAATGTTTATTCCTTAAAAATAAGCATCTTTTGGACCTTGGTTACTTTTGGCATATCCTTGTTCAGGTACATTACCCTTTTTTCTTTAACTCCCAGTATTTTTACTGCTAAGTAACATGGGTGACCTTTGGGCATCTGTTCAAGCATCTTTGAACACTTTTCCAGCTCCCACCTGTGTCCTTTGTGGCACTCTCTCATTTGATTTCATGTAATTATTTTCACAACTTCATCTGTCCCACAAAAATTTCATTTTAGCAGCAACTAGCAGATCCAAGTGATTACTCAAAAATGCTCAGTGGGTCTCCTTTGTTTTGCCACGTCTCCTCTCAGCACCTCAGGGCTGCAAATCACATGGATACTTCTCTGAAACAAAGCGTGAGTAATTTTGCAACATCATCAGTCCAGAGCGCTTACCATCTCAAACTCCAGCTCTGAGTGTAACATGTAGGTCACTGACAACACAAACCCTTCACAACCTACACATGCCCCATCGCAGGCTTGCGCAAAACCCATTTACAAATGAGCTACAGGCCAAAAGCTACTCATTAATATAATTTGGCAAACACTCTTGAATGAAACTTAGAAGAATACAGCTTCACACTCTCAGGCTTTTCACATGCCCCCCAACCAAATCCATTTGATAAACGACTAATTATCCTAAGCTGCACTAAAATTCAATCTTGATTGTGATTATTACTGATTAAGTACTACTCAAACCCTACACTTCAATTCCGTACAATATCTGTGATTCAGAAGATGAGCAGAGAGCCCATTGCCCAGGGCAGCATTAACACACGCTCCAGCCATGACAGCAGAAGTAGGTTCTAACTTGACACGTATAGTTTTTCAAGTAACTGGGCTTTATTACTTTCCTAAAATTATCCAGCAATGCTTGCAATTTCAAAATTATTTTTGAGCCTTTCTCAGACTTCTTTAGTTCTGTCCCTTCTACAGCAGTGAGCCAGTTTTTACCTCATCTTTATGTTCTCCATACATGCACCTCAGTTCTCCTGTTCCCAGACTCATGGCTGAAAACACTTTGACCCTTTCTTTACCCTTCCTTTATGCTTCTGCTGTGACTGGTATGTTCTAACTCCTGGAACTAATCCGAGTTTTAAAGCCCTGGAGCTACCAGCAGGGAAATCTATGACTTGCAATTTCCAACATGTCTGGAAGGCGAGGACTGACAACTCCATGCAATTGAGGAAGTTCACCGCAGCCAAGAGAGCTGACACTACTGCAAAAGAGCACTTAAAAAATGTAAAACAAAACAATGGCAAAATTCAGAGCAAATAAAAGCAAACAGAGGACACAGTCCCCAGGCCCGCACACACGCCCATACTCCACGTTGGCCAAGGGCTGTGCTCAGGTCACGAGGGTGAAGGCCCACATGGGACAAAGAATCACAGAAGGGTGAGGCTGAAGGGATCTCTCAAGATCATCTGGTCCAACCCCTCTGCTCAAGCAGGGCCACCTACAGCAGACTACCCAGGGCCATGCCCAGATGGCTTTTGAATGGAGACTTCACAACCTCTCTAGACAGCCTGTGTTATTGCTTGGTCACCCTCTCACTAAAAAAGTGTTTCCTGATGTTCAGGGGGAACATCCTCTGTTTCTGTTTGGGCCCATTGCCTCTGTTTCTGTCACTGGGCACCACTGGAGAGAGCCTGGCTGTCCTCTTTTCACCTTCCCTTCAGATATTTATATACATTGGTAAGATCTCCCTGAGCCTCTTCTTCTGTGGGCTAAACAGTCCCAGCTCCCTCAGCCCTTCCTCATGTGAGATGCTCCAGTCCCTGCAACATCTTTATGGTCTTTTGTTGGACACTCTCTAGTTTGTCCATGTCTCTCTTGCACTGAGGAGCCCAGAAATGGGCAGAGTGCCCCAGCTGTGGCCTGACTAGTGCTGAGTAGAGGGAAAGGATCTCCTCTCTCTACCTGCAACGCTTCTCCTAATGCAGCCCAGGATGCCATTGCCCTTCTTTGTGGCAAGGGCACATTTGCTGACTCGTGGTCAACCTGGCGTCCACCAGGACCTCCAGTCCTTTTCTGCAAAGCTGCTTTCCAGCTGAGCAGCATAAAGTGATAGATGATTAAGGCCGAGCTCAAGGCTTTCACACATGAAAGGGCACATACTCTGCACACTGCAAATCAGCATTTAGTTCAAAAGCAACTATTTCATTCTGCTCATAGCCCCTGACCCAGATGGTCTGGGTAAGAACGGTCCCAGTTTGCTGAATCATCTGCAACTTTGGTAAGACTTGTAGTAAGCTCTTTATCAGCCACTGTTTGCCTGCCTTTAAAATGTATATGCGTCCAAAATACTTGTTCATGTTGAAGAATGAAACCACCTACTGTATCTGTTGAATATTGGTCTTTCATTACCTGTTGTACATCATGTAGATAAAATTAAATCCTCTGTGAACAAACTTCTTTGCAAATGTGAAATCAAAGCAAACAACATTAAGTTGAAACACAGCTGATAATGCAACATTAATTTCATTGCAAGGAAGAGGTTCAATTCTTGGTATTTGATTTTCTCTGAACAATAGATAGTACCCATTTACTAGACTGAGGGGTAAATAATTTTTCCAATTCTCTACTGGTAAAATACAGTAGCATGTGATAGCATGGTTTTGCTGTATTATTAAAAAGAGGGTCAGTATTTCAGTAACATCCTTGTTATCAGTAAGGTTACTCAGCAGTCATGAAGCATAAGCTGAACATCCTGTGACTCTGAAATGTTAAAACATATCATTCCAATCATTTTCCCGCTCCTTGCTAAGTACCACTGCAACTCAGACTGCAGTGTCAGCTGCCCAGATAAGGATTATACAACCCATGGAAAAAATAGCACGAAAATCTAACTGCAAGTCAGCGTGAAAATAAATGACTCAAACATGGAAGAATTCAGATTTTGCGACTGGCACCGCAGGTCACATCTGGGTCCATTTCTGTGCAAAAAATACATGTTTATTACTAAACGAAAAAATATATTGGCATTAGCTTCTGCAAAGAACAGATATATTTCATTGAAATATTCAGCTCCCAGATAGACTGTGGTATCATCCAAGAAATAGTAGGAACATTATCAACATAGAATAGAGTTTTGGAAGCTCATAGCAAAATTACAGTGCTTACAGTTTGTCCAAAAAATAACTACTCAGAAAGGAAAGCAGTCAAGGGACAGCCAAGATAAGAAATAAATGTTGGAAATCCTGCAGTATGAAGTTTTTATAAATGGAGACAAATTTGTTTTGAGAGGAAATTGTTCACAAATACATGAGAAATACTCAAGTCAGGAGTATAGAAAAAACAATGCATGTGGTTGTTTCCTCTGTCATAGAATAGTAGATGTTTTCACATGCATATAAAAAGCATATTTTAGAATGAAAATGCAAGCTGCTTAAAAAGCCCCAAACCATTAGGATTAACCTGTGAAGCTGGTCATCAATATTGTTGAAAGCTCCAGTACAAAACTTAGGGCAGGGTAGTTACTTGTACTGAAAATAAGATCCTGGGATCCACAGAGCAATTAAGTGCCAGTGTCACGAGTGATTTCAACATTGAGTCTTTGACTCATCAAAAAACAGTTCAATTTTGCCTCCTCAGTAAATAGATCACTTCTGAGAAGGGAAGGTAGAGTTCCTTGAAAATGTTACCATTGGTCTCAATCCTGTTATTACTTCAGCACTCAAGATTTCTTTCTCATGGAAACTACACAATTAAGCAATATGTCTGTCAGTGAAAGTACACTGGTATTTACCTATTTTCAGAACTGGAGGTTCTAGAGAGCACTGTATCTATAAATACATTGTTCTGAGCCAGGTGGGCATCACCGCTGAACCTTCCCAACAGCAGCAGTGTACCCCAAAGCAACACATGGGCTGGCAACGGAGATAGACAGGGAAGTTGAAAGCAGGAGAGAAGCAAGCCTCAAATCCTCTTTGCCAGGAGCAGAGCAGGGAGGAAAAGACAGGACAAGGAAGACAAGATTAAGGTACGGGAATTTAAACAGATGTGCAGACAGACGGAAAGACTGAAAAGTGCCACCTTTGTGCAACAATATTTGATCAGGGAAACAGAAAGTGTTCACAGAAGTCTAATGGCTGTTATTTAGTATTTGGATTAACCTTATCCCCTAGAAGAGTCTGACACTATCATCTACAGGCTGGTAACGGTTCATATCCAAACCCAGTCAGTGAGGCTAAGTAGCTGTGCTGAGCCATAAGCTGGGTGGGTGTGCAGGGGTTAACAGGCAGGAGGGGAGAGCAAAGGAGAAAGTAGAGGGCTGAGGTGGACCCTGAAGGGGACACAGATGCAGCAAATGGATTTGAAGATGTTCAAGTCTTCAACTTCATTATGAGCCAGTGAAAGTCTAATGTTGGGTAGCTAACTGACAGCAATGTAAATCCTTCAAACAAGAAGGTAGAAATAGAGAAAGAACCATTTTCTCCATATTTTAAGTCAGTGGGGAGTTTTCTTATTCATCTACTGCCATACCAGGAAATGTTCTGCTCTTCTAAGCACTGCAGCTGGGTGACTGCTCCCTCAGAGGGCATTAGGGAACTGGGGACTTCCCAACTACAGGTACATGGACTAGTCTTTTCAAGAGCTTCTGGAGTGTATGGAGATATAAGAAAGGCAAAAGCATATTTAGGGAGCAACAATAAAGGAAACTACCTGAGTGAAGCCCAAACTACTAGCACTTTAGAGGCCTAAGTGACATGTAATGCTAAACACATAAAGAGCCTCTCAGAGAACTGGTAGGCAGGATCTTATCAAACACTGCCCTGAAGGGCAAACAGGAGCACAAGAGCTAGCTAATCTTCAGGAATTACCTCAATGGAGCACAGGCACAGCCCATCCCAAAGTGCAGAAGGCTGCATGGCTGAATAGAGAACTCTGAACTGAGCTTAGAAAGCAAAAATCACCAAGGGCAGGGCAGGGACGGACTGTCCAGGAGGAGCACAGAGGCATTGCCCAGGTGGGCAGGGAGGGAATTAGAAAAGCCAAAGTCTCTCGCTCTTTCCTAAAACTCTGGGATTGCTTTCCATGGGAGTGGCTTGAAAGACTAAAAAAGTTCAAAAAGAGACTGGACAAATTCATGGGAGAAGAGATCCCGTAAGGACTGTTACTTACAAAGACAAACCTTCCGATTTGTGAAGTCTCTAATGCAGAAGTTGCTTCTGTCTAGCAGAATACTCTGGGAAAACTGCCACACGTGCCATCTGCCTTCTCACCCTCACTCATGTCCATCCACTACTGGCCACTGCCACGGGTGGGATACACGGCAAATGCGACCTGTGGTCTGGCATGATATAGACATCCTTACATTCTCTGGTCTGGGCTTCACTGGGCTGCACCTGTACATGCTGGATTTGTATTAACCCACATTTTGAGGTCAGCCCCACCCTCCAGCATTAATATTTTTAAAAACAAAGATGACAGGAATTAGCACAGAAGGGAAAACATCTCTGTTCTCATGTTGAAAAAACATCCAAGATCTCCTAAGATAGAGTAGCGTGCCATCTGAAACAGTTTTTCCTCTGAAGCTGTTGACCTACTTTGTTAGCTATACAATTTCTTACAAATTTACTATATTATAACAGCTGTGTTCATGCTGTTCTAGTGTCAGCACTTCTATTCTAAACCCCATTTTTTACCCACTTCCGTAATAACTCAGTTATAAAACTTGGGTAACTCTCCATAAGCATTTTCTTCTCCAAAGTATATCTGACCATCCACAAAAATGCACCATTGCAAAATGCCAAATTGCCCACTTGGGGTCTGATTTGTTCCCCAGAGCGTGGCTGGAGTCTGCCTGAGGGTGGCTGGTGAAGACATCTGAGCCCACTTGTGCCTTCTAAAAACAAAGATCTGCTCTTGTCCTTGACAGGCTGATGGCAGATGTGTGGTGTGTGCCCCTGCGCTGCTTTTCTGTGTTCCCTGGGTGAGTTTGCACAGAGCCCTCTCATCCCACGGGGCAGCACGGAGCTGGCGAGGAGCCCTGCTCTGCAGTCGGGTACCCCAGAGAGGCACGACAAAATCACAGGGCACGGTAAAGAGGGAGATCCTGGAAGTGCATAGCGCTGAATGAAGGGGAGGTTTGTGCAGGAAAGGAACTGTGGAGGAGAAACCAGTGTAGGGAAGGAAAGAGCATAAGGAGAAGAGATGGCACTTTGGTTTCCCATGAAGAGCCAGTGCACTGTCAAAGTGTCCGTGCAGCATAGCAGATGGGAATGAGGGAGGAGGACCTGGCAGCTGTAAAGATAAAACCAGAAGATAAAACCAGATAAAGCCAGCTTTAGCTTTTCTAATTCACTCCCTGCCCACCTGAGTGATGTATCTGTGCTGCTCCTGGACATCCCATCCTTGCCTCAACCTTGCTTTTTGGCCCTTCTGTAAGTTTTCCCTATTCTATTATTTCTGATAAGCCGGCACCAAAACCACATGCGGTAGTCAAAGCGCTAGAACAGCACAGATCTAAATGGTGACACAATAATGTTTCTTCAGTTTGTTCCCTATTTCTCTCATAATAACCTGTAATGTTCTGTTCACTTTTCTGCCTGCTACTAACCTCTCTGCTACAGACCCAAGTCTCATTCCTGTATAGTAACCGTTAGCTCAGACATGTCATGGTGGGTAGCACTCTCAGATGCTACATCCACGCAGCCATACCAGCGACGTTCTGGAAGCAACACTTCATAGCATGGGACACAACCCTCCCCAGCGCAGAGCTGTGGCGCTGGCTGGACATGTCCTGAACAGGACACATCAGGCAGGGTGTCCATAGGCGCTTTTTCCCCAGAATTTTAGTAATGCCCCCACCTGCCAGCACCAAACCCCAAAGGTGCTAAGCTCCCAAACTACACCAAAGTTGAAATAAAATCTTACTTCATTAGATCCATATCCATCCATTTTCTTTCCCCTCTTAAGTGTACTACATAAGGCAGTCCCCACACTGGACAGTCTCTTCTAGGTAAAGGACTGTTGATAAAGGACTGTTAAAGTCTTACAACTTTTTAGCCCAGACTGTATTTTTCCCTTTCTAGAGTCACTTCTGGAAGTCTCCAAACAATCACTGGGCTCCAAATATCAGCAGCTTGTTTTAAGTCAAATCATCAGAAAATCTTAATTCAGGAAATAGGCAAATCCTAAACTTTCATATAAAATACATCTTGAAAACTTTTTTCTGTAGAAAGATTGAGTTTCATGCATAAGTGATGCCCTACTGAAATAAATGAAATTCCATGTCTGCAAAATTAGGCATGACCATGTCTGGTAGGATCGTGCGTTACAATGATTCTCTTTGACTTCTGATGGTAAAGAATCTCACCATGTATTAATGTTGATAAATTACACAAATTAGATTGAATTCTACAGTTAATTTTAAAACACCAAAGAAAACCTTTTATATGCTTCTAACTTTTTCAGATGCAAAGAATTCAGATTTAGTCCATCAGCGGATCTTCCCAATTGTTTCCTAAGTACATCTGTGACAGCTGTCAATTCAGAAATCATTTATCACAACAGAAAGATGACAGGAAAACACTGAGTTGATATGACAGCAATGGCAAAAATTCGTTAAAGCAGGCATCCCTGTAGGAAATCTTTCCGTGCTACAACAGATGGCCAGTAGTTAGAGGAAACCATCAAAGCTTGAATTGTGGAAATTGGTTAAATTTTTCACAGCAAAGGGTAGCAGATAAAAACAAACTTCCCCAACCTTCCAGGGAGAGTCAATCCTTTTATGGAGCGCAGGTACCTATCAATAGCGCAGGGAAGGCACTAGATTTTACAGACACACTGCTATATCGTATAATGATTTTATAATCATTGTATCATTTCCATTTACCACGCAGACAATACAGTCACACAAGTGTCATAATTGCATAATTACTACATTAACGCACGCAGGCAGCAATTACGCAAATCCTACAGCTCTGAGCTGCAGGAGGGGGAGCTGCTGAGGGTGCAGCCCGTGGGGCTGGCAGTCTGTGCCCTGCAGCCCCCGAGCTCTGCCCACCCCCACAGCCCACCCCTGCTGCCGTCTGCGGATCCGCCACGGAGCCCGGGAAGGTGATGGGTACAGGAAGGGTGGGATTTTCCTCCTCTAACCCTTTAACAGGAATGGGAGAGACCTTGTACTTTCAGCTATTCTAGAATACACCAATTCACCTGATATCAGATGTGATCCTTATGAAGATACAGACTTTCCTCTATATTTGGGAATTTTCAATGTCTCAAGAGAGATATGGCAACAGATACAAATATTTTATTTGTACATACAAAATGTCAGCAAATATTGAATCTTAAACTGACCACCTCCAAAGTTCATATCCATCCAGACCAGTCCTTTATCCAGATAGCATTCATCAGGTCTGCTTTTTAACGTTACTAAAATATATTCCAGCACTGGGCAAAAAAAAATGAAGACTGTCTAAGAAAACCTAAAACTAGGAGAAATAGTTTTATGAGCACTGTAGCATGTCTGTGCTGCATTCCAAATGACAAGGGCTAAGATAGGGGATCGGAGAATTTTAAAAAGGCAAAACTTCACTGAGCTTTCTTTTGAGACCCATTTAAATGTGAGACTCAGGGACGGCAAACCTGTGGGAACCAGGGAACAGGTGCCCAAGTCATTCCCACTTCTGAAGGTCTTTTAAAAAAAAAAAAAAAATTCCCTTGGGAATCCACAGCAATACTTGTTTGAGTCAGAGCATCTCAACAGCTGCAGGCCTGAGCGCTGCCCAAGGCTGACTTGAGCACAGCTTGCCACAGTTTGCCCTACTCACACAGGCCGGGGGATGTGCTTGTTTAATAAATGCTATCAGCTATGTATATTAAAACTTTCCTGTCTTTAAGCAGAAAACAGAAGAAAGGATGAAGCAGCAATAGTCCTTGTCACCCCTAGTGCATACAGCAGCCAAGCAGTGGACACCATGAGCTGACGGCACTGGAAAGCTAATTCAGTACCAGCTCTGAATTTGATTTGATAAGTCCTTTTGATCACTGATAAGAAATAAAGAAACTTCTGATCCCCTGAAATATAATTCCTACTCTTTCACCCGAAATACAATTCCTATTTTAAGACCAAATTGAGCTTTAAAAACCAGAAATGCTTTCTCTTTAGCCGCACCATACATTCCTGTGATGTGCGTATTATAAGTAAAAGCAAGTAAATTAACTTTGTAACAGTGCAACGGGATTTCAGGGGAAAGAAAAACAAACAAACAACATTGTTATGTGAAAATACATACTTTTTCATAAGATCTCTGCTGTCTGGGTGAGGATAACCATGCTTCCAGCACACTGTTCTCACTCATTTAATAACGGGATACAATTTTGGGTTGTGTATATGTTGACAGAAAGCAGAAGTGACAGAAAGCTCGGGAAGCTTTGCTTTTAGTATTTGCCTGTTGGAATGGAAATAGCTGAAGAGAACCTCTAGGCTGATAAAATCTGTCACTTGAACATCAAATAAAAATAAGTAAAACCAACTTTATCAGCCACTAGGAAAAAACCTTTCTATTTCCATTCTGAACTGAAATAATATCTGGTTTAGGCTTTTTCTGTTTCAGACATTTCATGAGCTCCTTCTGCTTTGGGGATCCAAATACTCTGAACCTGCCAAGCAAAACAGCAGCATTACCTCCAAGTTGTGTCAAACCACCTGCACAGCTGGAGTTTGAAGTCCAGAACCTGAAAACAAGGCACAAGCAGGACTCGATGCTGAGAGGCATAAAAACCCCAGCTGAAGAACAATCCATGGGGATACACACCAGGGTCAACGCGGGCTCGCCTGACTGTGGACTTTGCTATGGCAATACTCAGCTGCTCTGGAGACAGCTCTGCTGCTTCTCCTGTAAGACTTGTTTCATCTCCAATATCAGCACTAACCCTTAAAGCTGCAGGAAGATCCATCCATCTGATGAAACACAATGGATTAATAAGGCTAAAACCTAAAGTCCTTATGCACTGAAATAGCTCTGTTTTCTAAAGTTCTGCAATCATAATAGTTAATTCTGACAAACACAGGCTACTTAAGTGCTTAACTTTGATCATCATCTCAACTTAATTCCATAAACACACAAATGTGTATGTACCTTTTAGACAGAGGCGGTAATTACAGCTGACAGCTGTGAGAGCATTTTACATGTTTCAGTAATAAACCTCTCTATCCCTATTAAATATTAATACACCATCTCTCCCTACTACCTATTATGTCATCGGTCACATCAGTTTTAGGAGGAAGGTCAGCAAAAATAACATAACAAGGGGTTTTGTCATTTTTTAAAATAAAGACTGAGCAGTTTATAGATGTTAATAAAACTCCTGTCAAGAGAAGCACTATTTACTAACAGGACTGATACACAAGCAGGAAAAAATAAATAGAGCGCTTTCCTCCCTTAAATTTGTTCATCTGTTGTATAAATATCAGAGGTCATATTTCAGCCAGGACAGGAAGGACATGGATGGGAAGGTGAAATGAAAACATGCCCTGCTCCTTCTTCCTGCTGCTCCCCCCAGCCCCCCCAAAGGGGCGAGGAGAAGGCTGCGCTGAAGGTCAGGGCCACTCCGCAAGGCAGGACACTCCGGAGCCAGGCAGGGCTGTGTGGGTGGGAGAGTGTCGGGGTAAGGACTTTGATACCAACCACAATGCCACTGGTTCCCTTCATCTCTGGTTGAGAAGATACGCAGGGTAGCCTTCCAGATCTGCCATAAACTCGAGTACCTTCAGCTGTCATGTTTCTCTTAACCTCACCAATTATTTTCATGTTTTCCTAATCGAGAAAGATGACTCTGGCATACGACAACCTACAGACACTGCAGATCATTTTAAATTATTATTCCCATTTTTTGACTTAATAATTCAGTCTGGCACACAGTTCAGAAGCTGACTCACTTGACATTCAGAATTTTCTACTGAAAAAAATGCTGATTTGATAAAAATTGAGACATTTCAGAGGAATATACTTCCCACAAATTACTTTCTAACAGTTAAACTGAAACGTGTCTTTTTATGTTTGAAATTTCTGAACTATACATACAAATTTCAAGAGAACCCACACTATTAAGGACACTTCGGTTTCCTTTTCACCATTTGTTTTCACCCACATAACTTTCATACCACTCTTTTGAAAGGTTAAAACAAAATATGTTTTCAAGTTCCTTTTTGTGGGAATTTTACTGATTAACTTTTCACTCCAATTTGGTTGAAAACAAGAAGCTGTGAAACTTGGACTTGTTACTAGAATCTGATTTTTTTTTTTTGTTAAAAACTAACCATTGAGGAAACAACCATTCATTTTTGGTTGCCAAATTTTATTGCTAGTCACAATTTTTCGCTCCACTTCAGTCTGTCCTCTGCCTCCCTGCCCTCCCCAACAGCTCCTCAAACTTGGGGAAAGGGCAGGCAGCCAAAAAGTGAGGGGTTTTTTAGGTGCCAGACAGAGAATAGGGAAGGTGAAAATTCTCCAATCAGCTGTCAAACATATTTTCGATCTGTATGGGGAAAACCACACACATTGACAAATACAATTTGCTTAAAAACAGACCTTCACCACTGCTGCCCGCAAACACACCAGCTAATCTTTTTCATTAGCTGATTAAGCTCAGCCTTACAGCTAGTTGTGTCCTCCTTTCGCTGCTTCCGGTAGAAAGCTCCTCCAGAGCCTCCCACCTAAGTAATTACAAATTTTCTTTTAGTTTGTGCATGACCAAGTTACAGCCTGTTATTCTTACAACAACCCTGCCGTCTTCCCCAAAATAGGTATTTCTTCCACTCCTAGATGTCAACTCCCCTAAGTATTATCAATGGCAATTAAATCTTACAGGCTTCATTTTGCTGCAAAGGCGACTGTTCTGTCTCATCTCAATAGTAAGGCTTCCAACTGCCCTGATTATCCAAGTAACCCCTCTCCACCTTACGAATTTTAAGGCATCTTGAACTTGCTCATCGGCAGCATGCACGAGACGCTAGAGTATAGAGAGCTCCACATTTTTCAGACCGCTCCATTAACCCCGGCTTCTCTTCAGCCAGAATTACCTTTGCTGACATGCAGCCCACAGAGTCTTCTCTTATTCCCAGATCTGCAGAACTCAAGCAACAGTACTCATTACCTCTGCTATACTACCCCTTATTTTGTAGGGCTTTCTCAGATCACACCTAAATTTGTCTGCTGTCTCTGCTTAATGCTCTGAAGTTTCCTTAGCCCTTCCAAAGCCTCTGAGTGATCATCAGATTTCCTCTGTATCTCCTTCAAAGTCCAGAGACGAACAATCAGAGCATTTCACCTTCAATGCTACCATTTCAGGCACATGGCATCTGCCCACATCTTCCACTGACTGATTAGTAGGTTAGGATTGCAGGACCTACTTTTTTGGTGCTTATCAATCACTATTATTTTCCACTGCTGTGAAGCACAAAAGAATCCTTTAAAAGCCAAAACAAAGGAGGAAGTTCCTCTCTTGGAAAGATGAGTATTTTTGAATACACATACAGACATATATATATATATTGTCCATATCACTTTTTCTTTCTTTTTTTTTTTTTTTTCTTAGTAATTCAAAACAAGTTTTGACAACAAATTTTGAGGCAGCTTCAGTGCTTATTACTGGCTTCAATTTTCTTTTACTCGGGGATATAGTTCCATTAAATCAGTGTCTGCAAGATTTGAGTCCAGGAGAATTCCATCCTATTTCATGCTTCATTATGAAAGATTCATACAGCCCTACTCATCATGTTTCTACAGTCATCTACATCAACTTTAGCGTACTAAAATGTTGTACAGTACAAAGTGACACGTTGAAATGATCAGTCAAGTTCACTGGGCTTAACTACTCTGACAATGATATGTAATCTTACTTTGCTTAGGGAAAAAAGACATCCTAATCAGCATACAAGAGCCATCTTTACTGTGGTAATTAGCATTTACCAAATTGCAACATTAAGCTCAAAATGTTGAAAAGTGCCCTAGAGGCAGAAGTACAGGGGAGAGATTACCTACAGGCCACCGAGAATGGAAGCCACTTTGTGCTGGAAGAAGCCCTGCAGTGATCTGAGCACCACATGCCTGAGCTTGTTTTCTACAGGGAATGGTGGTAATAGGATTACTTTCTGCAACATGACATGTTAATAAACTGTTTCTCACAACACACACATCCCCTCTTCAAGAAAAAACTCAAGTCATTCCTGTGCAAGACAGACTGAATTATTTAATCAGTGTAAGAGGTACCTGGAAAGCAACACTCAAGAGCACAGTTAAACATTTGAACTTGGTCAAGTACAAACTGGTATTTTATTTTACCTTGGTTTTCCATGGTGTGTAGGGCACTAACTGAGAAACATAAAACAGGTCTAGAACTGGAAGATAACCAGGGTACTAGCCAAAGTCTGTAAAACCCGGGCTGTGTGATCAAATTCTTGATCTTCATTTAATATTGTACAGCTGAACAACCTGGAGGGGGGTCTGTGTATATGCTCAGGGGAGGTTTAGATTGGATATCAGGAAAAAATTCTTCACTGAAAAGGTTATGAAGCATCGGAACAGGCTGCACAGGGAAGTGGTAGAGTCACCATCCATGGAGGCATTTAAAAGACACGTAGATGTGGTGCTTACAGACATGGATTAGTGGTGGACTTCGCAGTGTTAGGTTTACAGTTAGACTCAATGATCTTAAGCGTCTTTTCCGACCTAAATGATTTTATAATTCCGTATGTGCACATTAGTGTTTTAACCAAGTCTGAACCAGAAATCATTAGGCTGGAGGAAGTGCAAGTGCTACAAAGTCCAACTTCCAAAGCCAGCGTGAATTCCTTCAGCTGCTCTCCATGACGCAGACCAGATAGGGTTTCTGGGGAAACCACTCACAAGCTACAAACTGCCAGAACAGCGTGGGATTCTACAGCTTTGGTTTGGTTGTTTTTTTAAAATCTTCATTCTGTTGTCTTGTCTACTGGAGACCACAGTAGAGAACATTGAATACCTAAATATTCCAGCCTTCTAGGGACGTGTAGCTGCTTACTAGGTTGATACCATTAAAGAAGATCGTTTACCTACCATGACTGCTATTTTTATCACTCATGCTATATCCTGCTCCTGGTTTTCCTGCCTTCCAGTGATCTACGTTTCCATTTATACATTTGTGCCATCATTTTACCAGGAGAAAAACTTCAAGAGACTTTACTGGGGCTTCATTTGCATTTGATGATTCCATTTAATAGCCCTGTGGGCTAAAAACCAACTGATGAAAATTTCTAATTCATGATGGCAGAGGAGGATGTTAACCCCATTAGCATCAAAAAGAAATGACCAAATGTCAAGACAGTTTTCACAGTTCCATTCCTGTCCTTTCAGACCAGTTAAAGCTCCCAGAATTAGGTTAGTCAATGGTGCAGACTAGTTCCTCAGTTAACACGTCCAATGGTGCTGTACTCGAAATTTAAAAAACAAGTAGACCAAAAGATGCGCAATGAATTCTTTATACTTAAAAGCTCTTAATGAAAAAAAAAGAGTAATTCTGTCTTTATCTTTTTTCAACTTAAAAACAAGTAGACCCAAATTAAATAGATGTGATGGGATGGACAGGTATTTTTGTACTGTATCATTTGTCCTCAGTATCACGACACAGGAAAATTAAAGCAGCTTTGTAGCATTCTCAAACGTGACTAGATAAATCACAGGGTAAGCACAGGGTGTTATGATACTCCTCAGAGAACAGTCCCATAAGACTGTCTGGATCCTCATCTCCTCCTCAGTCTCATTTTGACAAAGCATCCCTGCTGAACGAGGAGTCGTTCCAGGCTGGCAGACTCACTGTCACTGGTGTTAGTAAGACTTTACTTCAACCTCTGTCGTTCTCTCTAAATACCTACTCTTCTTCACTTTTCTCTGTTAACTTTAATGATATGATAAACCTCCACAAATAGTACAGCTGACCAGCATTCAAAAAAGGTCAGCTGAGGTCTGCAGAACATGTTTCAACATGAAGTGCAAGCAAGTAACTGGAAACACACCAAAATCAGGTACATTTTTCAAGACTGATCTTGCAAGGCCTTGACTGTTCGGTTGACAAGGTTTGCATTCTGCAGGGGACTCAATCTTTTAACTCAAGCAGTGCAGGTTCTTGATTTGGAAAAAAAAAAAAAGCGAGCCATGTCAGTGGCCAACCACAGATAGTTCCAAACAAAATCCACAGACAAAATAAGAGAATTCGAACTCCGAAGCTAGAACAGTATTTTTGCCTGTCCTCTTGTATGCGCTTGCTATGGCCAGTAAGGACATTTAGGCTCTAAAGAAAAATATGAAAGAGAAGATAAATTATGAACAGTCCTCCTTCACTCCCCGAAATAACCAAAATCCATTTCAAAACAACAACAGAATCCTCAAAAATGTGGGTCAAAGAAAATGCATTAAAAAAGTTTCACTTAAAAACAGCTTTTCCCTTCCAACCAAATTCACGACTTTTGTCTTAGGCAATTTTAGACTCTTCACTCTATTAATAGCTTAATGCATAATAAATAATACATTATTCAAAAGGAACTTGTACTTTCACATTTGGTACAATACTTGCAAGCTACTGGCACTGTTTTCCACTTGATTTCAAGTGACATGCCCAAAGTCTTTGCAAGGAAAAATAAATCTGCCCGTTCAAAACAGATACTGTCTCTGCCCAGCTGAATGCATCTTTTTCTTGCAAAGAAAATGAAACACTAAGTTCAAAACGTACTTCAAAGGGAAGGAGAGCACATAAAAAAGTATGAGGCGTCCTATTCAATTCGGGTCACACCACTTCCAAAAGAACCTAGCAAAATTATGAAAGTTTCAAAGATGGGCAATAAAAATGATTAAAGTCATGCTGATTCTTCCGTATCAGTAGAGATTGAAGATGTTGGGACTTCTTAGATCAGAGGAGCAAAAGTAAAGGTAGAGAGATAAAAATAAGGAAGACAATATGATAAAAGGTACAGCAAAGATAAATCAAGGTCTACCATTTAGTCTCTTTCATAACATAAGATCAAGGATACATTCAACACTATCAGGTTACAAAACTGACACAATGCATTATCCATCTGTGGAGCTTAAGAGTACGTGATATGAGCAATGTCAGGTCTTATGGCTGAATAAAAAGGTGAGATGGGTTATGCATGAGCAGGTTCCAATGGCATTTTCAAATTTTTTTAATTAATGTTCTGATCTGTCTAAATGAAACCCTTTTCTTAATCTTTTAGAAAAGAAAATCCCTCTATTTTTACTCTAATTTTGACAGTGTCAAGAAGACTTCATTTTCAGTTTATGAGGTGGCCAACACACTTCACTTTTTATACAGTCACAAATCACAATACAACACAAATTGAAACAAAACATTCTGATTTTACTGGTGTCAGTAATTCCATGACAAAATATCTCTATCTCATATTGAACTTTTAAATGTCTTTGTGGTCTACATTGGAGGAAAATAATTTCATAAATATTGGAATTTCAGAAGCATCCCGTTTCAGCTAGCATCTTTCCAGAGATACTGTAAATATCAATACTTTCAAGTGTCTTTAGTATGAAAATAACCCACATTGCGAAGAGCATAGACTGAAATAGTATCAAACATGAATTATCTGCAAACACAAACAAGAAAACAAAAAGGTGCACCTATTTTGGCAATGCATCTCTGTTGCTAAGCTAACGACACCTCTGTGAGATCATAGAGTCATTGAATATCTCAAGTTGGAAGGGACCCACAAGGATCAAGATACTGGGCATTCATTCATTCCTTAGTTGAACACAGTACACTTCAATGCGCACACCAATCTTAAACAATGTACGGGAGTAGAATTTTCCTATCTTCCACTCTCCTCAGTTATCTGGGGAGTTCAGTAGAGTTGTTGCCAGCAAAAGAAAGTGCCTCATGCCCATGGTGGTAGGGGAAGACTCATCCTGCAGCTACTTATACACCGTATTGACCAAGCTCCTCTCAGGTCTGGAAACAACGTCTCGTTTGGTTAGTGAGGCGGCAGACACCACGTCCTGGTCAAGCAGTTTCAGAAGCCAGAGGCCCAGAGAGACGTGTGACTGTCCTGCAGTAGCTCTGAGCTAGGACGGCTTTGAACAGGAGAGAAGATACTCGACAGCAGCAGAGAGGAAGAGAAAGTCTATCCCCAGGAGAAGATAGCAGGAATGTCACTGATGTATCGCTTTACATCTGTGTTACTATTTTCTTGTTGCTATGGGAATACTAGAGAAAGCGGTTACCATTTCGTGTTCAAAGCTACATGTAAAGTCTAGGTGTGAACAGTACCATTTATTTGCAGCCTGTAATTTTCTCTTCCAATCAGTGTTAAATAGTTTTGTTTGGGGGGAGGGTATTAGTAATACTCTCTTCTCTATTCACATGTTAAAATTAGGTAACCTTCTACCTGCTCTGGAGAACATCCAAGAAAAATCTAAAGCAATGACAAGCACTAACTTATCAGGGTAAAACAGATCTTTTTTCCATATAATTAAAATTAACGTACTAACTGGAATACTCTTCATAGAACTGATGTTATCTTGCTTTTTATGATGAGGCCATCTACAAAATTAATTCCATCATATTTAACTTGAGTGTCAAGAACCAGGCTTCAGAGCACTTTAGTGGAAATAGCTTTGAAAATTTTAGTAACGATTACAGGGGCAGTCTACAAGTCCTTCCTTATCCTAATTAAACAGCATTGCCTGCATTCTCTGAGACAGGATCAGCAATGAAAGCCAACAGAGGTAAATATTGGCATTATTTTTTTCAGTTGTATCAACACAGAAGAGGAGAAGAAAACACACAAGATACGCTAGTGTTTGTATACTCATGTGACAACTCCTCATTTCAATCTGAAAGAAAAAACGATTCCTCACATTTACTCAAACAACCATTGGCAGGAACAAGCAGATCTTGAAGAATGGGCTCAGCACCATCAAAGTGCTACCAACACTTTATTTTTGTATTTCAATAAATTATTTGATGTTCTGCCTGAAGACTAAAATCATGCAGGAATAAGCATGCATACCCGGCTGGTGATTGCATTGCTGCTCACTTATCTTCAAAATTTAAACTCCTCCTTAATATTCTCAGAGCTAAACCCTGTGAGGTTCAGTAATGCAGTCAGTCCCTGTTCAGAGAGTGTTTTCTACACAACAAGTTTATGTACAACAACATAACAGAAAAAGTAACATACAAAATGAAGAAAATGCCAATGTTCAGTCTCTAGGCTATTTTCACTGAGCTGTGAACAAAAGTTTGAAACCCAAGCTAGTATCAGCGGGAGACAGTTTCATGGCATCAGGGAAGAGCTGTACAGAAAGGCTCCAACTATCCATTTTTCCAGAGTAACTTCTTATTTACAAATTCTGAATTATTTCTCCCAAGCTGCAAGGGCCATTACAGTAATTTCTCCTAGAAATCTTGACAGGGTTCAACCACATTCAAAGAGAATTAGCATTCAGACTGACAGGAGCATGGACAGGGAGGTATTTGATGTGCTCCCACTTCTATCAATCTTACCAAAGGCTCACAGAGATCAACAGAAAGAGTCCACCTGACCTCAAAAATTTTTGAATCAGTCCCCTTGGAGTGTTGTTAACAGGCACTAAAGATGCAGTTTATGTTGAGGATTGATTACTCGAAAGTAACTATATTAAGCTGTAAGTAGGCGTACAAATATACCGAAGTGATGCTAAAGGGAAAGTCAGAGAAAGAAGAACTCTTAACAAAAGGCCACTTCAAAAACAAAAGTATTTTACCTCAGCACAATATTCTCTTAGTAAAGATCATTAAATATTTGAGATGAGTGAAACAGAGAGGGGAAAACATGTGTACCAGATTTAGATGATGACTGATGCTACTTGTAGAAGGAGGAGCTGGAGGTATTTCATGCAGCACCAAAATCTGTAGCAGCAGTTCGAAAGGACTGATTAAAATTCAGATGCTGAAACCAGAGTGTGTGAAACGTAGAGCTACATAATTCATAAATAGAAAGCTACATTAAATAGCATTAAAGATCCTGCTTATGCAAAAGCAAAGACACAGAGAACAAGTGCTAGCACGCTCAGCGTACGTACCAAGCCTTGGCTTCCCCTGGCAGGCGCAGGAACGCATTCCCAGCGTGCCCCACACGCCACTGCAAACATTACGCGACTGCTGCAGCAGCACCAGGAGGAGAGGAGCTCTCTCACAGCAACAAGAGCAAGGAAACATCAGCTGGAGGATACCATGCGATTAACAATTAAACATTGTGGGGAGCCTGGAGTTGCTACGGGTGGAGAGAAATTAATTCTTCAGGTTTAGCAGCAGATTCCTCTCCGCAGAGACAGCACTGCTCCTGAAGGCTGTATACGTCGAGAGCACAGGGGTCAGCTCAGCACTAAGACAGCTGGTGTTGTACACGCTTTTGAACTTGGCAAGTCATCCATTGCCACATAAACATTATTGCCAGGCATTTAATTTGGGATTAATGGGGAAAAAAATGGGTGCTAAATCAGAGCCAATACTATATTATAAAGAAATAGCAGGCCAACTTCTCTACTGCAGTGATTCACCTTCCCTGAGGTCAATGAAACTCCATCAGCAGGAAATTTTGTCCCATTACAAGGATCTAAGCAAATAATTCATACTGAATCATTTATCTAATTAATCTTGATTTTTCAGCATGAACGCTAACAGGCTCCAAAGCCCTCCCGTATTTTTATTTGCAGTTATTCACTGAATAATCCTGGCCTGTGACACTGCTGTGAGGTGTCCACAGAAGGATGGGAGAATTTCTGACCTGTCCTCAAGGTTACGTACTATGTTTCTCTCCTCCAGGAATACACAATTTAGAAAGCAAAAGTTGTTTCCCACCATTATTCCGTGCCATTTCCTGGAAGGTCAATGCTATTGCTTAAAAAATTTTGCCAGCAAACTGACTTAGTAAAGGACTTGAAAAAAATGAACACTACAAATTCTGTGAAAGAACACAAAACAAAGATCATTTACCACTGTTCCTCTATTGCTTATATTAAAAAACAACCAGGAGAAATAATCCCGTTCAGTTTTCCCTCTCTTAAAATAAATGCAGGGGTTTGTATGGATATAAATAATTGAATAACCCCGTGATTTATAGCTATTATATATTTATATGTTCTCTCTCTGTGTTTTGGTTTTTTTTTAAATCAAGAGTCTGCAGAGATGAACTACTCGGTGGATGTCCCTGCCATGCCCAAGGCTCGTTTTTTGCCCTACACACTGTTCATGAGCAGCTTATTCATTACAGTCATTGTTTTAAGGATGCCCTTTCAGTGCTTTGTTTCCTGGGGGGGTCCCTTGTTAAAAATCTTCAGAGCAGGTTCTCTTCACTTCCCCAGATGTCTGGTTTTGTTCAATCCCTTACGCTACTACACGTTAGTATTTAACATTGGTATAGAGTTAATGTTTAAAGGCGCAGCTATGGCTGACACCATTCTGCCAGAAACTACACAGATTAGAAGGCTCAACCCCATACCGACCGTGATCACCACATAGAAAAGACACAGTAAACAACACACGACACAGTCAAGGATGGAGCACCCCGCAATTGAAACAGGATGGGGCAAGCTTGGCCTCGCAGGAGCGTTTTGCCACATGGGCATTTACCAAAGGTACGTCTCAAAAGCTGCTGAGTGGCTTGTTCCAGACCCACCAGAGTAACTGCGCTCTCCTGCTGCACAGTCATTAACTCGGGAAGGTGCTTCAATCCCTTCTGAATTAAAAGGCACAACAAAAATACAATGTCATTAGGGAGGGCTGAAACAAGAAGTGAAAAACATCTTGCCATTTTTCCTGGCTGCCAGTTGTCCACAAAAGCATTTCAAGAGATGTTGCTAAATGCTTCTCAAAACATTAATGTCACTACCAAAAAATGGCTCAGAGTCAAGCATATGGTCACAAGTGTGCATTATCCGTCATTTGCTCATTTTCAAGCCATCATATTTACGCTCTGCAACACTTGCAGCACTTCTGGTTTGTCACAACTGTCCTCTCCTGGTGAATTATCCTACGTTCACTGGGGCTGAGGCAGGAGGAGCTGAAGGATTTCTTCACAAATGTTTTGCGTTCTGAAAAAGCACAGCCCTTCTCCCTCTTTCATTTTAACAACAATTTGTTGACTGAAGAAAAACAAAAGGATTAACAGCTCTCATGCTTCCAATTAAATGCTTTGGCCTTCTCTACCTTGCTTTTTAATCAGTGGCTCAGGGGCCCATTCCTTGTATACACTAGCGAATTTAATATTAGCTCTTAATGAACCAGTTACTGACAGCCAGGAATGAAAGCTGCAGAGAACAGAGGAAATTACTATAGAAACATAATTTGCCTTTCAAATTGCATGTAAAAATAACAACAATGGCACACCAGTTTGTTTGTTTATGTATGTTTTACCTATTTTCACTGATTATTACATAAACTGCTGCTATGTGTTACAAGGCCTTCTGTTTCTAAAGTATAAAGATCACTCTGGGTCAAACATCTTATTTTAAGCTGTTGAAGTGACTGTATGTAGCTCCAGAAGCCCTGTCTCCCACCTCCTATTTAACAACCCAAGAGGTCAGCAACCACAAACGTCATGTCCAACACCGAAAAAAATGCCACCAGCCAGGCCAAGTCTGCTCAAAGATGACCAACATTTGTAGTTTTCTTTCAGCATCAGGAGCTGACCCCTGTGACGGTTTCTTGCTTCATCTGGAAGGCTGTTGTCATCAGGCCTGACTTAGAAACTCCAGTGTTGCCCACCAACAACAACTTCGCTTAACAAAGCACTCGGATTCCTAAGCCCCACATTCTTTTGAACAGGAAAGATTATTGAGGGTTGAGGAACAGCTCTTCCAGAGTAATCTTCATCAGCAACCATGGCATTTGAATCACTCCAGACACTTATTAAATTAAGAAGTGTGTAAGGAAGACAAAACCATCAAGAACAAACTTACTTTTTTCCCCCCTCCTTTTATTCAGATGGAGAGGAATTCCAACAGTACTACATCAGATGCATCTCACAATGCTTTCTTAATTGGCATTAACCAGTATTTCAGGAGGTAACATTTCACTAATTAAAAGAAAATCAGACGCAAGTTATTATAGTCAGCTTACAGTAATAGTACCCTTCAGATTTTGGCAGTAATGAAGATAAAGCAATAATGCACTCAAATAATTGTTCCTCACAATTTTGAATCACTTGGATAGCTATTAGCCTAAAGCACAATCACGGCTCATTAGGACTCTCCAAATAAAAACTCAGAACAAAAGAGAGAAAGACTCCTCAAACACAAACTCACATAGTCTGTCCAAATCACTGAAGTACTTGAATGAGATTAGAGATGTGGCAAACATCGTAGGTTTAAATTATTTAAGCCAAAAATAAACTTTCAGATTCTGTTCATGCTGTGCCCTGCAACATCTCCTCTCTCCCTTCAACATCTTCTCCTTTTCCCCAGCCCTTGCTCCCAGTTTCACTTTTTACTTCTCCAACACTCCCATTATTCTTTCAGTGCCCTGTCAGAGGGAAAGCAACAGAGGAAGGTGGACATGAAACAAACCTGAAGCACCTCCTGACAAAAGGGTGAAGGAAGCAGGTGAGGGAGGCATGCACGAGAGCACAGTAGGGCTGCACAAAGGTCAGGAAGTCTCGCATTATTACTCCCTTTCCAAGAAGCAGCATATCTAAGGAAGTAGACAGATACCTTCTTGCAGGCAGAGCACCAACATTAGTGTTGCTAGTGGGACAAAACCTTTCAATGTGCTGCAGAAGCCCAAAGCAAACAGCAGGATCATTAGCTTGATTATTCCCAGTGCTAAAGATTGAGTACTGCAGGATACAGCAATTGTTGGAAGCAAATTAAAAAGCTAAAGTGAATGTCCACCTTCATCAAGTCAGGCTACAATCATTAACTCCCAGGACCTAACAGAGATTATAGGGATGGGTATCTCTATACAGAAACAGAAAATACCCTTCCCAGGGGATCAGCTGTAAACCTGGCAGAGTATTGTCCAAGGGTGGTCATCCCGTACCTTGCACAATTTGCCTGCATCCCACCTTGGCAAGCCGCTGTCCTTTGTCTCTGCTTGGTGGACAGACAGAGCCCTCAGACTGATTATATCCTTCCACTGAGGATGTGAAATATTAGAGACATTTTTCCGGGAGGAACTGAATATAAAAGAAACTCTGTGTGGACTAAAAAGAGTAAGTCAAGAAAAATGCCAAATCTGCCTAGGTTGGGCCGTCGAACAACTCATACACACACATTCTTCCACCAGCTTCAACAGAAACAAAGGGAAGACAGTTTTGGCTTACCGAGACAGAAAAGCTTATAGCGGAGAACACCAGAACAGTTAAAAAAAAAAATGTAATAGACCCTTTTGTAACCAAAATCGGAATGATGCCCAGGGGGTTCTGCAAAAACAGGAGGGTTGAGCGAAGACCTAAAGCAATACTGTGTCTGAAAGTCAGAAACCTGTCTTTCACTCCCAGCTCTGATACAGTCTCCCTGTGTGATCGTTAGCAAAAAAAAATGACCTGTTTGGGTCTCCGGATCTTGCCTGCTCTTTCTTTACCTGCCCTGCAATGACCACAGCAGGGGTTCTCTCTGTTTGCCCAACACGTGGCCCAGCTCGTAATCTCAACTAGGGTATTTGCACTGGAATGTAATAAAAACAACTAACAAGGGGCTGACAGCATTTTAATAAATTGGTCAACTAGTGTACAAGGAAATTAAACCTTCCTTTTCAGAAAACACAGGGACCTTCAGCCACCAAGAAAGAGAATTCATGTGAAGGGGATCACACAGATAACTCCAGCACAAATACTGTGATTAAGATTCTCACAGTCTGGTCTTGGCAAAAATTGATAAAAATGACAGATACACATGTCAGAACAGATGAAGAATTGCTGCACAAAAATCCACACCAGTTAATGTGCCAGAGCAAACAAAACTACCTGGAGTCATATCAGATAAAGACATAGATAAAACACTGTCAACAATAGAAACAGTAATACAAAGCGTTCGGCTGGTGAACAAAAAACATACTTGAATTGGGAAAGTATCTATAGTCAAAATTGACTGCTATGTCGACATAGTCCGCACCAGCTCTAGCTCTGCTCCAGACACCCAACTTGTCCCCTGTCACCTCTCAGAGAAAGGGTGCAGGAAAGCCATTTCCATAGCAGGATTTCTCCACTCACACTTCGATCACTCAGCATTAGACTAGTGGAAGAGGGATGATAAACTGCAGAAGTGCAGTAATCTGATTGATGTGACTGAAGCTATCCCACAGACATCTTTTCTCCTGGTGAAGATGGTAACGAAAAGGCAGATTGACTGATGAATCTCTGGGGAAACCCCTTCCACTAAGTTGGAAGCAACTGCCATCAACTGCAGCCCTGTCGTGGTTTGGGACAAGCCTGCAACAGAGAACAGATGTAAAACACTGCTACCCCTGCCCACCTCTTCCAGAAGACGAAGCCACTAACATCTATTTTAAGGCCACTGTTTTATTCTCCTACATGTCAGACCAATGGATGTAAGTAATTTTCATTTCTAGTTTACAGTGTGAGACCCAGATGACCCCTCTGTCTGCTATTACACTAAGATAAAGGAGGACACATGGGTGTAAATAACAGCAAAACTGACCTTCTCCATGGTCAAAATTCAGGGAGGTACCAAGGGATAGGGAGCGGTATGAGACAGCACTGCCGAACAACAGAAATGACTAAGGACAGCAGCCTGTCAGTTGCTATAGTACACTGGAAATTTGTATACAAGTCACATTTCTGCAAAATACTTGTGACTAAGCACAGGACTATTTTAAACCCCTGTGGTTATTAATTAAACAAAAACAGATAAAAACATTTCTCTTTCCAGTCAACAGGTGAAACCTTACCGACTGCTTTGAAAGCCAGGATGTCAACCCAAATGTTCTGCTCTTTCAAGAGAAACATGAAATTAAATGCAGGGTTTTTTTCAGGCACAACTTCTGCAAAATACTCTCTCCTTACAGGGAAAGATGCAGTGGAAAGAAAAACTAAAAAGGCCACACATGCAAAACAAACACGTGTCCCCATGGAAGAGTACAGAAGGGATCATCTTGTACTTCTTGCTGAGAACCAATAGGGTTGTGGAAAATGATATTCTTCCTTGCTAACAGCTATGATGTATGCTTATCTTTGATTATCTCCTTCACATGACCTTACAGGGCAGAAAAAAGGCCACTTAATACATCTGCCTCATTTATTTTAAATCTATTTACACACAGGACTTGTGTTTTAATGAATCCATTTTGACACTCCGGTCATCAGAGGTAGCACTAGTGGCAATGAAAGGGGTATGCAAGTGTTACAGACTGTTAAAGGAGTTAATATTCAGGATGATAATAAGACATTTGACCCACACCAAGAAGCACTAACTCCCGTCATATATCAATGAGTAACATACTTGCTCTTTTCTTGGTTGCAATAGTAATTGTGTCAAATGGTCTCCCTACTACTAATAAAAAGGAAACAGTAAAGATTCATAATTCATACAGATTGCTTTGTGCCTGTGACTCTACACTTCTGGTGTAAGCATTTGATACACTACACACCAGTGATGTACTGAGTGCTGAAGCACAGGCTTCAGATGAAACATTTTAATTCTCATAGTGTAATTAGCTTGATGCAGTCACTTCCTAACAGCAGAACTTGTTTCCATTGAAAAAAAAAAAATAAATTCCTTACAGCATTTTTGGACTTTAATTAAAATCAGACACCAAGATGTGTCTTAATTTGGGTCCTGTTCCCACTTTAAGCACAAAATAGACTATACACTCTCTCTCATATGCGAGGTGAAGTACAAGGACTCATCCAGCATGCCCCGCTGCATGGGTTCACTTCTAAAAAAAGGGTTTTGTTTGAAAGCAAAAAGTAACACAAAGACACTGTTTAAAAGACATACACACCCCCTGAGCTCCAAAGGCAGTTGCAAGGTTCGTACCTGTTCTCCCACCTGAACCTGCTCGGAACAAAACTGAAAGGGAGGGACCCAACCCACAGCGCCAACCCTTCACTGCCCTGTGGAAAGAGGAAATTTAAAGCCAGATTTGTAAAGCTCTTCAGGTGCCTAATTCCCATCGATTTCATTGAATTGAGAAGTCAATGTGAGTTAGACACCTAAAAAGTTCTCAAGAGAGATCTGAGAGATTTCTCAACATATTCTGCTCTTAGAAATCAAGTAATGCATTTGGGTTTCTTAACCTGACACAGACAGCACCTTTAAAGAAAAAATATTCTATTTAGAGAAATCCATAGGCTGGTTCTCAGTCACAAGGAATTGATATATGTTTGATCTAGACAAGAAGCTGCTGCACCTTGTACCTTTCCCCTTGGTATCATTTCCCAACACACTCAATAAAAAATTTACCCTCTAGAGTTTGTTTCTTTGTAAGAATTACTAATCTCTCAGTATTATATTTTTGCAACTCAGTTTCTTATCCTATATCTTATTTGTACAAACTTTTTCAACACAAAACCAGAATTTCAGCTAAATATTAAAATAGTAAGCAAGTGCAGTTTTCTGTGTGACAACAAAAGCTTTACAGATGTTTTTAATGGTTATTTCATGAAAGAGTCCATCAACTCACAGAGTGGAGCAGGTGTGTAGGTACAAGGAAAACAAACTTTAAAGAAATACAGAAGAAAAAAGGCAGGGTGGGAGAGAGAACTATTTTACAGCTACTTCTGTCACAAAGAAGAAAGTTGATTATCACTCTTTGATAAGGAAGAAGAAAGCTGTCTAATGCTTCTAAAGCTAAGCCGGTATATAATTTCCCTTTAAGTTCTTTGACTTTCCCCCACAAGCCTTTCTTGTGCAAGGTTACATGTGTGCACAGCGAGCAATTGCGTTTCTGGCTCTTTTCAAAGCACATACTAGGCTCTCTAAGCTCCTGCCAGTGTCCTAAAGCAGGCATGACAGGAGAAAGCTTGCTAATCGTCAGCATTTCCTTGCAAAGGGGAAAAGAGTCAAAGCAAAGAACAATGCAGGGGGAAGCCTTGAACAAAATGGACTAATCCGGGAAGACATACAGTTCTAACAGCGGGGGTGTCACCTCCTATATATTTTCAAAATCCCACACAGAGGCTAACACGACCACTCTCAATTCCAGCAAGACATTTACAAACAGACCATTCCCAGTGAGATTCTCACAGAACCGCTTACGGGAGTGAGGATGCACGTGTGTAAAGATTGAAATATTGTGCTTCCATCGCATTATGGCAGGATCTGCCTGGTTTTTATCTCAAATCCCCCTTCTCTCCTTATTTTACAGGTAACTAGTAAACGTTGCCCAAAACAAATTCCCCTTCTCTCTGAAACTCAAGCTCTACATAGTCCAGCTGGTTTTGTGAGTGTCTTTCCCTTAACAATATGCCAGAGCACCAATACACCCACAGGTTTTGTTCCACAGCTCATGGTTTTCCATTTTCCCAGGAACTCCGTACCAGACTCAGTGCTGTAGCACAACTGCTAATCTTCAATGACCTTCTAGCCCCCTAGCCCTCTACTCCAGCGATTAAAATTGATTTTTCTCCTTTCTCCATACAACAATCTCACGTGCCGTCCTTGCTTTACTATTAGACAATGTAAAGTTGCACCCGGAGCAGAACATGTGAAATTAGGCTTTTATATAGCCTTGAAAGCAATTAGTCTCAGCAGTCAGCAAGGAAGCAATACATAGCAGTGTGCAACTATCTCCTTCTGTCCAAAATGCCCCTAAACAGGCTGCTTTTAACTTACAGCAGCATACAAAGCATGAAGACCTGCCCAGTGGCTGGCTGAAACACAAAGGCAATAATATTATTAACTGGAGTCAGGAGCATGAAGAGTTTTGCTAATTAATCCTACAAGAAGCAAAGGTTAAAGAACTATTAAGAACAGAGTAAGCAGACTACTGAAGGTACATTTTTCACACTCAAACGTCCTGATTATCCGAAGGGACATGGGTCCTTTTCCTTAGATGATGAAGAAATCACAAGCAACTACTTTACTTGACTTGATATTGCATGTTCTATGATCTGCTCCACCAAGAGAGAGCAACAGCAAATGCAAGCATTTCACCCCTGCAGAGGAGACGGTGCTAAAGCAGACTTAGATGGGAAGGTGCTGCTGTCCTCAGAGTCCAGCCTGCAAACAGCAAGCTTCTTCAGTAACCTCCAAGGACGTCCCACAACACTGGGGTGAAGACTCCCCTAGCTCTCACAACTGACCTCCTCCCCAGACCCTTGCAACTGGCCACTACCTGGATCCCAAGCTTTTCCCATTTCCCAGATAATTCATTAACTGTCTGAGGCTCATCAGCTCTGCTTTTAAGCAGCTCGCCATGTCTGAACCTCTGAGTAGAGATAAAGCATTATCCTCTCTTCTCTGCAGCATGGGATTTTATATTCTTGTTACAATAATGTTTTTTGCTTTGTTTTAAGATAATTAAATCTACAAATCAATACAGTCCTCTCTAAGCAGCAATTACATCTAAAGAAAGATGGCTATCAGTAATATGGAAAGCCATTCAAGTAGCGGTTGTTACCTTGAAGGTGGTTTGTCACATTTTCAAGCATAGCTATTTAATAATGCTGGTTTCGCTTGCCTTGTTAGAAGGTCCCGTTTCCACAGAGAGAAAACACAATTCAGTAACTATGCTATACCAAGAGGTAACAGGCTTAGGGGCAGAGCCTTGAAAGCAAGAAGTGCTTGCAAGAGAAATGTGGCATAGAGAATGAGGAATACAGGTTAAGCCAAATTAAGAGGGTTGGTCAGTCTATCAAAGTCATTCCGCTTCCTCTTGTAGACCAGTAAGAGTGTTACGATAGCTGGTGCATTGGTCTGTGCTAGGGAAGCAAGTTAATGCTTTCATCATAATCCATGTTTCTCACACCCTTATGGCCCTGGCTGTTAATACGAAGAGGTGTGTACAAAAGAACTGAAATACAAACAGTATTCATAATTTATGATCTTTTAAAAAGCCTGAAAAAATCATCACATCTGTTTTGGAAGCACTAAGCCATGTGTCTGGAGAACCTATATTTCAGAGAGAAACAAAAACTAAATATAGCAGGAGCTGAGAAATCTTTTCAGTTTCAGAAACTGAAAGTAAGATACACTAAATAGGTTTTACAGTAAAGCAGGAGGGATTAAGGGGGATTCTACCTGTGCCCAAGTGCCCAAGATGTTTCTAAGCACATGCAATGTAGATTCACCTGTGAATGGTATCCCTTCTGTGTGCTTTTGGCATTTCCAGAGCATTCAACGTGAGCAGTGCTCTACAGTTCCTCCATCACATCTACTAATGCACGCTTGATCTAAAACATCTTTAAAAGAAGGTATCTCAACTTGGAGATGCTGGCTGTCAGAGCATTACTGCTCTTGTTGCACTGTTTTAACGGTGAATTACCCCACTGTCTTTCCCCAGAGAAGTTTCAGCACACTTGAAGCAGACCAAATCAGACAAGATGGTAAGATCTATTACTGGGCTTTGTTGGTCATCCAGAAATTGCATAGGAACCCTGCTGGAGAGTATGAAATTCAAGTACAAAACTCATTTTTAAACGCTCTGAAAATCTTGCGTTGAACAAACTTCAGTATGTGGTCAATCCCTCCAGAACTTCACAGACTTCTGATGAGTCCTTTACAAACAACTGAATTACCTCTGCAAAGAAAATAATTAGATGAGAACAGAATATCCTCAGGGATAAGAAATTATTTTGTTCACATACAGGAGCTGAAGTTAGAGTTTGTTTTAATGACTGTTACCAAACAGGAATTATTTTTGAAAAAAAATTAAAAGGAGTTAATTGCAAAACTATGGGTTTCATTTTGACAAAAATAGAGGGGAGCATTCAAACTTCTTTCTTCACTGCTTGTTTTGTTCCTGATTTAATATAAAACCCTTCCTTGGATTTGGGAACTCATTTCCACAGTGTCTTGTTCTGCTTTTACGGCTCCATTAAGGTCACAACTATCTCTGTTTCACTCATGGAATGATTCTCTTCTCTGCTCCCCTTGGCTAAAATGTCACTCCAGTGGGGCTGACCTTCAAAGCTTTCAGCTTTAAAATAACTCGCTCGAAGTGGCAGCTTCATTTCCCATTTCATTTCCCGTTGACTGAGTAAAAGAAGTATCTGGGAGCAGGTTCTCAGATCCATTACCTTCCTTCATAAACACTGAACTCAGACTCAAAAGATCAAAGCCTGGTGGGTCTGTTACAGTCGCACATACATGGTCTACACACATTCACACCACTACACCCTATTTATTTTTTTTCTTCACCCACTCCCACCAAGAGCACGGGGGCTCATTTACCCTCAGACAGGACCACGCAGATAAATGAGTGAAAAGCCCAGAAGCACTGTATATTGTAAGACTTTTTTAACCTCTTTTCACTGTATCAGCAACCTCTTTTTTCCAAGCTTTACACTTATGCTGAAAATTAAGATGGCTCACCCTACAACATACAGAAGCAGATGATGATTTTGGATGCACTGACCATGCTGGTGTCCTCTCACCGGCACTGGACCCTGCCTGTAAGACAAGAGCCACGGGAGAGTTTGGCTCTAGCACTGGAGCCGCACAGAACCGACTTCATCTGTGGCTCAAACAGAGCTCAGCTTTATGCTCGAGCCTCTCAGCCTGACCATCTCCCAGACAGATGCCGCTACCCTTATGTAATTATCGTAGTTATGAGAGAAACGGCATACAAGAACAAAGGCTTCATTACTAGCTCTAATTAGCTTTAAGCTAAAGGGGATTTAACATAATTTTCTCCTCCAATATGGATGTCAAAGGGGAAAAAAAGCTTTTTGTAACCATTCACCTAGTTTCAAGACAAGAAAATTTTGTAAATAGCCAGGGTTGGAGGAAAAGGGAGGCCTCTAAGATCAGAATATCGCTAAAGCTATTTTTAAGTTTATTGGTAAACATTTCTTCAAATAGCTTACATTAGTTAAGATTTCTTTTTGAACACAGAGCTTTATGACAGGCTTCAGCATTTACCAGAGCACCTCTCAGAAGCTCACAACTATTTTCCCCCTAACAAAAGAGGTGGAAGCAGATGCTTTAAAAATAACTCATGCTTCTTCCTTCCTGATATTCTCAGGTGTCACAGTTTACGTTTGGTTTTGTGCCCGTTTGTTTTACTGTTCTAGAGTGTGAAAATGTGAATGTGCCCAGGCTTGAACTTTGAGACAACGAATGAATCAACGAGGAGGGCAGCAAAGGCGGGATGCAGCTACGTGTGAGCTTATTTGCGTCTGAAGTATTGAAGTATGGAGGCTTCTCCACTGCAGACCCACCAAGACTGGCCATGCCACGACTATCAACTGAAGCCACCAGAGAAGGTAAGCAGACAAAGTATTTCTACTGTTTAGAAACTCTCAATACGTTCTGCCTTCTCAAGCACTTCAAAGACTTTTGAGGAAAAAACGATGAAACACCACGTAAGAAAAAAAAAACCCACGGGGAAAACTATAGCATTGATCAAATTGTAATTCCTTGGGCGGGTATTACAACTTAGGTTCTCTTTAATAAGCTGAACAGACTGAGCTACTTGAATTTCTGACTGTTTGATTTCCATGATTGATTTTTAGGCCAGGTACATTTAATGTATGCACATAGTGAGATTATGTCATTCTTGTTTTCCTGGAAAAAACGGAAAATAGCAGTTTTTCTAGTAGACCTATATATTTAGAATATTCAGTACTAAGCATTATTTTTATAGCAAATTTCCTTTTATAAAATTATTTTGATATTCCTTCAGGGAAAATAGAATGGACTCAGACACCCTTCCAATGTGTGAAGAATACAGATTTTCAGTGTTACTTCATACAAATGTTTATGTTTGCTGTCAACATATGGACAAGTGTAAAATTTGTAGTTTGCTAAACAACAAATATTTCACCCATGAAAATGGTAAAAGCTAAAATTTTAGACCACAGCTTTCAAATGTGACTTGACTTATTTAAGAAAAAATTGATTTTCAGATCCTGGTTGGTCCACAACATCTGCAAACCGGGTCCTTTGAATCAGTCTGTGCTTAGCTCCCACAAAATGAAGCATCTCCCCCAAAAATCAAGAACAGATCACTCCAAAATATGTTGTTCTTGGGACTATAAACTGGCCTGAGATTAAACTTCCAAATGTCACTAATATTTTCTTTATTTTACATTGTCTGAGACTTGTAAAAAACTGCTGGCTCAAAATATTCCCCAGTCTCCAGCATGGCAGATTACAATATACCCACATATAATCAAGGAAGACATGATGAGGTTTGCTGAGTTTCACAACATCGATAATCTCTTTTCATAATGTAGACTTCACATTATAATGTCACCAAAAAACTCCCTAGCCGGGAGCTGCTCAAAATTTCAGTCAGCATTTAAACCCCGGATTCCCTCACGGAACACCTCTGCGTACAAACAGCACACTGATTAGCGCCATTGCGGATGCTCGCAGAGATGCTCATTTCTTTATTGTCAGCAGCTACAGCAAACAAAGCCACACACAAACTATGGCCTGCTTTTCAGATTGGCCACAGATTTTAACAGCCCAACTTTAAATCACTTCATTTTTGGAAGCGTTGTGCACACTTTCAATCGAGGAAAGTCAAAAGGAGCTTTCAAAGTCAGAATGAGAGCATTTCTCTGAGCTTCTCTTGCCCTTTCCTCTTTGTTACACTTTGTAACGGAACTTTGCTTTTCTTTGAGGGCACGCTGAAGTCTTGGCAACGTCTCCAGCAAAATCACCTTTACCCATACAAAGCCTATTTTGTACAACTCGCTCTGTGTTCTTCTTTTTCCCCCTCTTTCTCTCACTGCTTTTCTTGATAAAGAGTCAAATTACAGTTCACTCAAGCAAAGATGCGGCAGAGATGGCTGCTAGCCTCGGGCCAGTTTCCACTCCTGAGATTTACAAGGCAGGCACTTGAAGCTGATTATACACTTTCAACAACACATTTCTGACTTGACATTGGGTCGGGTCGCATAAGAGTTCTATATTTAAACCCCGCTGCATTATAGCATAAGCATCGCCAGCCTTCCACGGACCCACTGCCCCTTCCCTGCCTACAGCCACCTCTGGCCTTCCCACGCCTTCCCGAGCATCTCCACAGCCATGGCCCTCTGTCTCTTTGTCCCCACTGCCATGGAGGTATCTCTGATATCTATGCCATGGGTGTAATATACTATAATTAAAACTCACCTGCCTAAAGAAAAGCATGCTGTGGGTGGGTATAAATACAATATATTAATTCATACTATTACCTTACGTTTCCTCCCAGCAGGCCATACTATTTATAAACCCTCGATAGCTCTGATTATCGCTTGGCTAACAATAGTACATAAATACTCCACGCTCAGCATTTCCATAGCAGACACATACAGGTTCCTTTTTACTAATGCCCAAAGCCATTAGCCGGGCAATCTCTGTGAGGAAGCTGAACGGTTATCCAGCCCAGCCCCAGACAGGGGGGGTCCGGGACAGAGCAGCCCCACGATCCCCACCAAGCCCAGCTTTCCTGGTTTGAACCCTGGGGAAGATCAGCCCCACAATTCCCACCAAGCCCGGCCTTCCTGGTTTGAACCCTGGGGAAGATCAGCCCCACAATTCCCACCAAGCCCGGCTTTCCTGGTTTGAACCCTGGGGCAGAGCAGCACCATGAGCCGCTGGCGATGCTTGGCCAATACAGCAGGAAGGCAGGACCACCAGCTACGTACCCTGCTGTATCCCTAGCTCCTCAGGCTACTGCTTCAGGCTGCAGCAACACCTGCGACAGTATTAATCAATATGCGTTATCTCCTATTAAAATGGAGTGTAATCGTCTGGCCAAGTTCTTTCCTGGTATGAACAGACACAGCTTCAGTGAATTCAATACCAGTTACATCTGTTGATTGAAACTGGCACAGCATGTCTGATCCTGCTTTACCTCACCTCAGACTTCTCTTCATTCTTAAAAAGATCTGCCAAAATAAATATTGCATGCTTACTTTTATTTTCTAGTTTTTTGGGGAATTTGGGTGTTGGTTATTTTTAAACCATGCATACAGGGGAGAAAGGTCTGAAGGAATTGTGGGCTTTAAATCCAAACCAATATGGAGGATCGTTCACTATTTTGCTTCCATCATGGCAGCTGACTGATCATTTGGTACCGTTGCTTCTATTCTACAAACAAGCTGCCTCTGGTAGCTTTGAAAGACGTTATTCTTCTCAATTTTAACAGTCTGAAATTCAGTAGAAAATTAAGGTCTTTACCATTATGGCAATTAAATTGCATTAAACCTGAAAAACAGACTGTTCCTTCTGCACTCATGTACCTGTGGAATCAAAGCGTGAACGCATGCAGGCCGCGGAAGAGATACCAAAACCAAACTACAAACACAATTACGACCCAGTCACCTAACAGTTAAGTGCTTTTAGGAACTGAGGTGTCAGTGTCCAACTGAGTTAAACTGAACTCAAACGGGGGAACAGCCACAATCACCCAGAGGATTTGGGTTTGTTCACACTCAACTTAAATTACTGGCTCTTTATCCTGCAAATATTAACTATATATAATCACCAGTTCACTTGCATATTGAGCTCTAAGAAATATAACTCATTTTAAATTACCTAGGTTACCCAAGCCAATTGACATTTAATATATTCTTTACTTAATAGATTATTTGTCTCATCAGAAGCAATTACATCTTTATCATTACTTTTGGTGACTCCATTAAACATGGTGGTATTTTAATTTTTAAAAGTCTTCAATAGTGCAGGCTGCCAGCCTGTTGTTTTCACGTTAAATTTTTAAACATCCTAGTCCACAGCTTTACTGCTTCTCTTCACCGCAGTCAGATTTTTGCAAATTTAAGCCCACAGCATCCACTTCTACCTTCCCCCCCACTGCTACAAACCTGCTACCTTGATATTCCTATTTAGCAATGTTTGTGTTGGCTGTGTTGAACAATAAGCACCACCTACAAGCAGGGTCTCTGGCAGGTGCTGGATCATTGGGTTCCAGCAGAACAATGTCAGTTACACAGTAAATTATGGAGCAACACATTTTTAAATGGTTGGGGTGGTTTCTTTGGCTGTTTCATTGCGAAGAGCCTGCTTTCAGGTTGTGCAGAGGATGTGTGTCCCCCTCCCGGCCCAGGCGCAGGGGTCCCGGCTCGCGGCACAGGGAGGCAGAGGCAGGCTGCAGGAGCCCGCTGCCTGCACCAACAGCACTGCCCGCGCTGCTGGATGGCAACTCAACGTCTGGGAGGGCTGTTTTTTGAGCTGAGGCCCCAGACCCCACTCGTAGCACAGATCCCTCCTTGGGTCTGGATATGACTTGCCGACAAACACTGTTCTCTCACATGCACGAGCCCAGCAGGCTCAGACACAGAAGGGGCAGGGCTCAGCAGCCCTGGCCATTTCCATACGGAGCTTCCAGCTGAAACGCGCCCAGGTGTGCAGAAGTGCTCCAGCAGCCACAGACGACTGTGTGCCGCGTTTGACCCCTCTGCTGAGAGAGCTGATCAGCGCAGTTCAAAATGCAAAGACAACAAAGAACAGCTCTTGACTGCTGACACACAGAGGTCACTTGTGGCAGCATGTGGAGGTATAAAAATCAAATCCCGCTCCAGCCTCCTCAGGATTTCTGACCTTGTCACCATAGCCTGGTGAGCCAGACAGTTCATCCCCACCAGGAACTGCTTTTCCTTTCCAAGCCTGAGCCGAGGGCTGCACAGAAAGCCAAAGCTCAGGTTCAGCTTGCTGTTGCTGCTCACGGGCTCACCATGTGGGCCTGAGAGAGCCAGGGATGAGCAGGGCTCAGGTCAGAAAGGCAGACTGTGGGGGAAGAAGGGGCCTGGGGAAGTGGGTTGTGAGCCACAGGGCTGATGGAGCAGGGCACTGCCTGGGCACACTGCTCCCAACCTGCTGAGCTCCCCCATCCAGACACCTACCCAATGCCTCCAGAGGGAGGGAAATAACAGTTTAGACATCTCAACCCTAAGTTGATGCTGCAGGAACACCTGCATTTTCATAACCATAAGTTACACTGAACATACCCAGTGCTATGGGCTCTCTGGGACAAATCCCATTGTCTTCACCAAATGACAGCAGGCAAAAAACAGGCACCTCGAATTTCCAGTGTGTCATGCCCTGCACAACCTGAGCCAGCACACACTTGATAATCTAATGATTACCAACCCAGGATAGGTTTAAGTTACCCAAAAGCTGGCACTGCACCTTTGCAGTGTCAGATAGCATCTTCTACAAGTGAACTATCAGGGGTTAACTGCTGAAATCCTGACACACACGGGCACCTGTCTCACACAGGGTCAATGCACATTTTTTCAGCTCTATCCCCAAACTAATAGGATCTCACCATAAAACCACTCATTTTCTTCACCAGGCATGAGAAGTCAGTTCTCCACTGCAATACTCTCTACTTAAACGAAGAAGTGGATGATTAATGCCTGGGCAAGGAATAGCAGGGTGAAAAATTGAAGAACATTTTGGAAACGTGGGTTTGTTTTTAAGCTGTGATTACAGGAAATATATTAAAGATGAGTTTTCTGAAGGGATTGCAGCCCACTCCGGAACTAGGCAATTTCCATTTTGGTAAACAGACAACAATCTCCTCTGGAGGTAATATCCCAGAGGTCGACCCTGTAAACACTAAAACAAACGGATAGCACGGCTGAACAGGCTGAATCCAGACACAGTGTGCTGAACGTAACACCGATCAAACTAGAGTTCAGTGCTTTACACCAGCTCTCATCTGGGCACTCCAACCTCCGAATCCTCATGCATAAACTGAGGCAGGAGCTCTGCCCCACCGCCTCAATGTCACCTACAATGTCCCTTTGGCAGAGGCGTTCATCCCGTGCTGCCTGCCAAGCGCCAGCTGCACAAAACCTCTGCTAAAGCCCCGATGGGAGGGACAGAAGCAGCAGCGATCGCCCATGCCAATGAAAATGAGAGCATACTCTAAAGCCACAGAGAAACTAACTCTTGTGAGCCAAGACCAGCAAACATAGTCATGCATAAAGTAACCTTGTTCACGCATGACAACAAAGAAAAGCGAGACTTGTAACTTTACATGTATTACCATAATTCCAGGCAGAAAGCCGTTTCTTGCCTGGGAGTCCAGTCTGCACCTTGTCTACCCAGGGACAAGCTGAGCCCTCTGTAGTAAAATCTGACAAATTCCAGCTTGCTGCATTAGTGCTTCATTTAAATGAAGAACTCAATTTTTAAATTTTAATATTTTTTTTTTTACTGAATTTAATCTGAATATCAATAAGGCAATTATCATGGCTTCTTTTCACTTTTATTTGGAATAATTGCAAGGAAGAGCTGAACGGGAAGACACACGATGGACGGCAAGAGTCCAGCAGCATCTCTGGTCACGTCCAGCTTCTGCAGATGAAGGAGGCTGGGGCCAGGTCCTCCTTGGGAGCTGGGTCTCCAAACATGCACCTCAATGCCCTGCGCGCTTGCATCAGCCCCGGCACCCAGCACAGCTCAGCCTCCTGGAGCTAGAAAAAGCTGTAGTTCCGGCCGGTTTCCCAGCTGAAGGGCTGGAAGCAGTGATGTGCTGGGAGAGCAGTTTCTCAGTCAGACGTAACATCCCTTTTGTCCTTTGCTTGCACAGTCCCAGTGCATGAAATTCCCTCATCACCTTAAAAAGCACTTAGCTGCCAAAACTGCATGTTTTCTACTACACAGGAGCACCTTGGGGCTGCCCCACACGGCTTTATAGGGGGATACCTGTAAGGTATTGACATGCCCAAGCCAGGAGCTGGTTCATCCACGTTGCCCGCGTTCCTGTAACCGGGGACAGGAGTGTCCAGCCCTGCAGGAGTGACTCAAGGACCAGCTCTCAACCTCACATCTCCAAAGCTAAGAACCAGGGGAGTGTCGCAATTAGCAGCTGGAGTCTGGACTCAATTCGAGGGCTGGAGGAATCAAAGTCAGTTTGTATTTCAGGCCTCAGGCTGGTTGATTACCCTCGCATGTCAAGGGGTAACTGAAGGGGGCCGTTCAGGCAATAACAAATTACATTTTCTCCATGTAAGTGCACCACTGCCTTACGCGTGATTCAGGCCTGTGGAGGATGCTTCAGAATTGGCCTAACGAACAAGCCGCTGCACAGAGGATATCAAAACCGAGAGCAACCTTCTGAATATGCAGCCTTTAACAGAAAGCCATAAGAAAAATATTCAGTAGCAATAAACTGCATGTTAAATAAATACCAGTAAAGCTTATAACGGAATTACAGACAAGCAATTCAACTTCTCTCAAGAGTCTTGCATACTTCAAGGAAAATATCTCCCAATTATCATAAAAAGCTATCTCCAATTTTCACAGTTCATCTATAATATGCTGATTGAGAATGTAAAATGTATGGCTCAGGTATTTTTGTATAATCGGCTGTAACCATATCCTCAAGTGTAATGACAAGCAATTGGAATAGCAAGACTAATACTTTAGCTATTTAAATTCAGATTGCCTGGTGTTTATACTAGTATTCCCAACAGAGAAAGGAAACAAAATATTTGAAACAAACAAGTATCTTCCCTGTAATATTATTCTTCTCTCATAACAGAAACCTAGTGGAAAAACAGATTAATCAACAGCACAACAGAAACAGACAGCGATGCAATTCTCTACATTGTGTTTTCAAGAATAAGTAAATGGGCAGTTTGTGCAGGGAACAAATATTTCACATCTCTGGAAAAAAAAAATTGCCCTAACCTCATTAAAGGCTCACTACAGATGCAAGGGAATAAGAAGGATTTGGTCAACAAGCAAACGCCTGTTGGTTGTGGAGGAAGCTGTGGGCAGAAGAGAAGTGCCCGTTGGAAGGGCCCAAAGCAGGGCCCTTAGTTTGCCAGCCGTGCTCCGGGGGACCAGCCGTGCTCTGGGGGACCAGCCGTGCTCAGGGGGCCACCTCCTTGCTTGCACACATCTGACAGGTCCAGAGAAGGATGGGGATGCTCACTGCCTTACACACATTAATGTGTCTATATAACAGAGCTGTCCCAGGAGTGAAGAAGCAACAAGGCTGTCCAGATGTGGGTACTATCAGGTCGCCACCAAAAGAGCTAGGGATCACCAGAGAACCAGCACATGCGGGACCAGCTGCATTTCAGCACACGATTGTAAAAACCCAAATGGCCTCACCATGCCAAAGCCAACTCCTATATAAGCAGGTACTTTTATTAATGGAGATGATACGGCTGCTTAATAGAGTAGAAAATCTGGCAGAAGACTGCTGCATTCCCTAATAACCATGCCTGTGAAAAGATCAAGTTGAAATCAGCCCCTTAGCAAACTATCAACCAACCTCATGACAAGGTACAAATGACCATTACAAAACAATAACATTTAAAACAAGAGTGCCAGCAAATAACAAGCGACTGTTTAAATGCCAACACTCCTCAGCAGCCACAGGAACAGTTTTGGGAGCAACTCCCTATTCACACACCGCAGCTCTGCGGAAAACCAAGGGTATTACCCGGTTTCAGCTCTCTGCTACTTATCATCTGTAAAACAGCAAAGAGCTAAAAGACGTACGAGACTGCAAACAGGTATCATGTAAAAGTGAAAATACGTCAATGTAAATTACGCATTGATGTCAGGTTTCACAGTTCAGCAGGTCCCCAGATGTTACGGTGCGCACACAGCTGTCTTCAATAACGTCAAAAAGCAAATGATGTTGAAAAGCACAGGAACAGAGATGTTAGGGAGGCCTATTCCCAAATACAGTCGCGTTCCACGGCAGAATGAACCCAGTAACGGCAAAGTGAGTAAGAAGGGCTAAAGAAAAGATAAACCAAAGATGTGACATGAGGAGACATGGAGTGTATTTTCGTAACCAGGGGGGCGGACACAGTGACCCAGACTGTGGGTCTGGCTCCCCAGTGTCAATGGATCGGAGGGGCTGCTCCACTCGAGAGCAGAGTGGGGCAGTTTGCCAGGTCAAGACTCAAATTCTCCTCTAAAAACTCACTGCTTCATGAGAAAAAAAAAAAAAAAAGAAATAAAGGGAGAGGATATCATATGTCTGTTTGATTGTTCATTTCATTGCTTAGATGCTTTGATTTCTTCCTAGGAAGTAATTTCTTGTTTGATTTTCTGCTTGTTTCCAGGTGCTTGTAGACTGGGTAAAATATCTTTCTGTTTTTCCTCCCATGGTTTGCGTCCCTTTGGGTTGCACTACCTCTCCTCTCCGACTAGCACAATACCAGCCTGTACACAAACTCGGGAAACGGCAGCAATTTTGCTTCTGGAGTAATCACAAACAATTTCCCTAGGAAGTAACCACATTTCATCCTCTTCAAAAGTCCAATGTCTCAGCAGTGTTATACTACTTTTAAATGGAAAAAAAACCAGCATTCAAACACCGCCAAAAATTGTTATTTTATGCCAGCATATTCAGAAAGAAACTCACCATTTTTCAAAGAGAAATTTTAAAGAAAGAAGTTGGAGGTTATTTGCATTTGTGCAATGACTTTTTTCCATCCTGTGCCTCTCTAAATATGCACGAAAAAGAAAAACTACACCATTTTTTCATGAACAGAAGAGTTTTCCCCCCTAGAGCTGAAGCTTCTTCCTACTTCTTTGTGTTTTGTCAGCTGGCGTGGGAGGCACATTATCCAGGAGTTAGGCACACATTTCCAAAAGGGAGAGAAAACAGACAGAGTAGACAGTCCATCAAGAAAGGAGATACTTAAAAGTTTCAAATGCATGAGACACACCAGATAGAAGAATCACTTCCCTTTAGTCTTGCTGAGTGTCTCTCTCTCTGCCCCTCCTCAGCAGCCCCATTTCATATTTGTTTAGTTTGGAGAGAACAATTGCCTAAGAAATCAGTGGGAGTAATTCCAATCCTAGAGTTAAACCTGTGCTTAACCACCTCCCTGAAGGCAGCCCTTTGCCGCTGAGGGGATGAGAGGGCTCCTTACAGTTTGCACAGAAAAATCGCTGTGGCACAAAGAAAAGGAGAGGAGGAACCAACGTATTTTGCCACTGAGATTTCAGACACAGCATCACCCGTCCCTGTTCACATCACTCTCCACAGCCGAGCACAGAGCCACTGTCTCCTGTGCCCAGCACAGACACTCCCATCACAGACTTGCAGAATTTGGGGACATGCACGCGGCAGAACCACCTAAACACTGACACACACCGCGTTTAAACCGCCTTTGGATACGCAGCTTCTGTGCAACCTGAAGTCTAACAATATTAAATACCTGTAATAAATTGTCAGCCTGAGCCTTACAGGCCGCTGTATTAATGAACAAAACATGCAGCACTGTACCAAACCACAGAAAGCCAAAGGAAGAACTATGGAAAATACTCCTCTTTGTTCCCTACACAAGAGCATTAATTCAATAATTCTTTAAAAATGGAACATAGCTGGCATAATCAAATAAATTATTAGAAGGAATATAAATCATTACCACCTAATATGACTGCAACAAGATTCAATGCAATTTACAGATAAGTATGAGGAATGACTACTGTGTTTTACTGAATTAAAACTGGCAAAAGTTCTAAGAAGACAAATGATGTAAGATGACCCTACATTCATTTGCAAACTAAAAAGGCAGAAGGAAAGCAGCAGACAGATAAGTCTTACTTTTTCAACTGTTTTGCAGCTTGCCCTGAAAACAAGGATTAATCATAAAGTGGAAATTCTTTCATTTAATTAAAGATTGAGTGGGTGGAAATCTGGAGACAGATTAAAGCTGCATGGAAATTCTTAACGGTTTTGGAAATGAGGTGTCCTGAACTGAGAAAGGAATGCAGCCTTTCAGAAAATCCAAATCCAGACTGCTGCCTGGATTGCTTGTGCTGGTCTTCATAATGTACTATTTACTCCCAGAAGGACATTTCCTTACAGAATACACCTTCTCTGCTCCCACAGTTGGTCCAGATACCAAAGAGCTGTTTACATGAGCCCTGCTTCACTTCCTGCAGGGGCTGGAAGAAAATATGAACAAAATCTGGTGCCAAACGCAGGGAACTGGAGCACGCAAGTGGCTCACCCTCCCTCCAACGCAGGCCACTGGGCACAGCCCGGAAGAGCTGGCTTCTATCCTTTTCTTTGCCCCTGGCTTTCTTCATAACGCTATTTAAGATCCTTAAACCAAGACTTTTGCAGACACTCACTCACCTTCTGGGTGTTCCTAATGCACAAACTCCATTTGCGACCGCAGGGCCCTGTCTGCCATCTCCAGTGACCCCGTCAGCATCATCTGCAGGAACGTAACAACAGATAGTCTGGGACTCAACCTCCCCAGCCTCTGCTTTCCCTATTAGGATGGGAAGGGAGAAATGCAGTGGAGTTTTCCCAGGCTGCCATAGAGCTAAGGAGAAGTTAATCGCCACTTACGCAGCATTACCCCAGTTACTGGGATTAACACATGGGAAAATCTTTGAGAAAATTGTTAATTCTGCCTAGGAGCACACACTGAACAGTGTGCAGAGCCCCACCCCAAACAATAAGAATCCTTAAAACCCATAAGCTGCTTGTCACATCCAAATTAGTGCATTTTGCATCTATGGGATCTCTGTTTCTGTACTCCTCCCCACCTCTGACATGCCCTTTATTATAGTTCAGATCTTGGAAGACCTTCTGCAGTTCTAAACTGGGATTCAAAATCAACGCAAATCCCAATGCTCTTCTGCAAGTCTCTGGCCATTATTTCCTTCTCGTCTCACCAAAACATTAGTCCTCTGCACTGAAAAATCTGAGTAACCTTGAGCACTTCACTCTTGCTTCAGCTCTACCGTCAAAAAGAGTAGGACAAGAGCAGAGGATGTGCAAGATGAGAATCTTTGTGGTTTTCAGTCTAAATCTCTTCTTTGGTGTTTCTTATTGCTCTTTAGTTCATTTTGACACTGTCAAAAAGCAATCTCAGCTCCTAATCCAGGTTCAATATGGACTAATCACACATAAAAGTGAAGCACACATTTACGTGCTAGGGCAGGGGACAGCTTTTCTCATCAGCTGATCTGAGGCATGAATTCCCCCAGGAACTGTGGCCTTACCATAAACCCTAATACCTTCCACTTCAAAGTCCCCTTGGATCCAGCCTTCTCCAATAACAGATACACCTGCACTAATGCTGCCACATCAAAACAGAGCAGCAAGGCCAACCAAAGCACTCTACTCCAACCCTCCTCCTCCAGAAGGAATCGAGGGAAAACAGACCGCTATAAAACAGGTAGTGGCCACAGCGCTTGCTACAGAAATAAAAGGCACTCCTACATCATGGCAATGAGCTCTTCTATTAAAACCTGGACAGAACAGAAGAGATCAATACTTGTCTTAGGGATGATGAATGGCGCGCACACTGCATATTTATTTTAAGGACATGCATGCATACACGTATTACCACATACAACATCTTGTCCAAAGAGTAAGAAGACATGGACTCTTCTCTTAAGTGTGAAAAAGATGTATTAACCCATCACCATGGCTTGTTGCCTAGACAGTGTGTAGTAAACTGTCATGATACACATCTCTCTTACTGGAGCCCTGCCATTCTCTTCTCAGACTCCTCCAGTCCTTTTCATATTCAAAGGCCTTAAAAGTTTTATACACTTTTGTGTGATCTAATCATGAGTTTGCAAACACTCACAAAAATTTGGCAGTTACCATCACCACTCTTAACTGAAGGACTGTCTTTTTGGCTTCATTGTTTCAGTTTTACAGGTTATTTCCAGTTCTTTGACTTTATGCCTTACCTGCCACCCCCAATTAAAATGCAGGGGAAGACTACCAAGAGACAAGCACATAATTTCAAACAAAGTTTAAAGCCAAGAGCTGACAGGGGCTGGAGGTAGGGGGCTGGCAGAGGCGAAGAGAGAAGATAATTGTTTCTTTTCCCCAGGTTGCAGCCCCTCAGTTTCAAAAGCCCCTCGGTTTCAAAGGAGGGATGCAATCTTTTAAGTGCCTGTGCTGCTCTGCTGCCTTCCTCTGTTTGTGACATATACAGTCACAGTATTTTAATGTAGCCCAAAGCCCAGTTTTTAATGCAGACACTTGTGCTGGGGTCTGGATTTCTGCAGCTGACATGACTGTAGGGAACAGCTTTCATTTCAAATAAAATCCAGAAAAATGTTTCTTCCCTGCAAAGGATTTTAAGCAAGCAGGGTCCATTGTAGCACAGCACATGCAAGTAACTAAGACACAGCTATGAACTGGAAATCGTAACAGGTTGATTACAGATGAAAGTGATGCACAAACACCTGCTGTAGGCTCACTCTCCTGCTATTGCTTCACAGATTACAACAAACATTTATTGGTAGTGGAATTAACTTCACCTTGACAGCTCTGGGGAGGAAGCGGTTTAGGTATATCTATAACCCGAGCTCCTAAATAACCGAGCTCTAGCGCGTGCCGCTTGCTGCTACTCCACATCACTGAAGCCCTGGACTAAGCATTTCAGAAAGCAGAATTCAAATCACTGTCAAGCCCCTGCCATCCCACAAGAACAAAACTGACAGAGAGGACAGCAGCAGTTTGAAATGCTTCTCCTGAAAACTTAAGGCACTGGTACAAACATCTGAGAGCACACCACATCCCTCATGTGCCTTCCCTGCAAAAGGGTGGTATGGAAGCACTGAGCTCTACAGGTGCTGAGGGAAGGATGGTATCTGAGGAGCAAAGCCCTCGCCAGATCAGGATCCTCACGTACAGGTAGAGTTTGCATTCACATTCACTCCAAGAGAGCCGCAAAATCAGCAGATAAGATGGACCCATTTCCATCTGCTTTGCTGAGACCAGGGGACGATCAACCAACTACATGTTGTTCATCTGTATTTTTATAGCACTTGCTATATGCTTCTTAAACAGTAAAACTGAAAAGTCTTTCAGTTTATATGTACCCTTCCTCCTTACCATTTGCTCACTCAATCGTCGATTTTGCTCAGTCTCCATCTGCGTGGAGCCAACATGCTCACAATGCCTTATGCCCACCTTGCCGCTTGCTCACATGCTCCAGCTCCAAATTCCCTGGGGAGGCTAGAGCAGCCAGCATTGCTGCATCAGCCAAATCAGCAGTAGAACGATGGACTCCCATCTCAGTTGATAAAAAAAGAAGTCTGGCCAACTCTAGAGAACTTCGAGATCAACATTTTGACATGATGAGATACAGCAGCCTGGCAAACCAATGTTAGCAAAGGCAAAAACTTCTTGCAAATTGTGGGCTTTACTTACTTCTGGTTAAATTTGAATGCTCTCCTTCTTTAGGTCTGCATAAACAGCCACCAGTAGGCTGTCTTAATTTCTGTGCAGTACAATAACACTTTTGAGCAGCAAAAGACATGAAGATTTAATCAAGAAATCAGGTATTCAGCAGTATTGTGCCTCATCCTCCCCTCCCATACTGCCAACAGAGACAGTGGCTCCCAACTAGGTGAGGGGCAGCAGAAAGCACTGAAGAATCACGAGAATCAGATCCACTAGGTTAACAGACTCAGTAAGAGTCCTCTGGCCAGACAGCTCGAAAACATTGAGCCCAAAGGCATCTTTCCCAAAGCCTGCAGTGCTCCATCAAAAAGAATAATTCTTGCTCCAGCAAAAAGAATAATTCAAACCTGCCTCAATGCTACAAGCATTCCCAGGAAATCTGCCTGGTTTCACTTTGGGGAATTCAACATAACATCTCAATAACTAATTCCCAAACAGAATGTTTTTAAAACGTGGGTGATCTCAAGCGTGTGGAATCTTCCGAGAACTTCACAACATCCATATGTCAGATTTTTATATATAGGTGCTCCATACGGCATATGGATTGCATCACTCTTCACAGCTGCTGATAATAGTATAAGAAAAAAAAAGGAAAGAAAGCCTAGTTTTCCTACAGCTGAAGTACCAGGTCCATTTTTAAAATGTTCATAAAGAGCTTACAGACCTGTATCAGCAGCAAATCACCCTTTAAGGAGCTCAGCTCACACAATGACTGAGGCGCTTCGGCCACCTGGGAGCATTTTAAAATTTTCTCCAAAGTCCCCAAGACAAAACCCTGGACTACAGCAAGGGGCAGGGATTCTCATCGCCTCTTTGAGCAGGATGGGGAAGCAATCCAGAAGTTACCACCAGTCACAGTGTCTCATCTTCATCCTCTTCCACTCCAGCTGCACTTCGGTGGGCCCAAGTCTTCTTCTCTAGCTCTGCCTGTCCTGAACAGGAAGTCCTTACTTCTCCTTGAACCTTCTTGTCATGGCAAACAGGGTCTTCTCTCAGAACTACAAAGACCCCGGCCTCTTCCACACAGCCGGGCACATTTTTCTAGCACTGTCTTCCACGTTTCTCCTGACAGATCACCAACCTGGCACCAGCATCCCTGGCTCACTCCCTTGCTGTTTTGAGCTCAGAACTATTTAATCAACAGGAATTGAACATACGTGAGGTTCTACGCCTGGAGAGAATTTTATTTTTATTATACACCAAAAAGGCATGTTTCTGGTTTGTCAGGCAGGTTTCATTTACACAGGCTTGCAGCACTTGCACACAGCTCATTTTATTCTCAGCTTGCCTCCAGAGCGGCTGTAGGAGTACATCCATATGGTCAGGGCTTTACAGCTAAACTGGAAGTACCAAAACAGAGATGCAACTTTCATGCAATTATATGCACTGCTTCACTTTCTACATTGGGAAGCGCACACCATCTCACTCCCACTGCATCCGCAGAGAAACACATGGTGGCAAAGAGGTCCGTGGCAAAGCGGCTCCTCTGCTGCGAGAGCCAGGAGCTTCTGCTGCTCTGCCGTTCCCACAAAGCCAGCCTTGTGGGGCTCCTCAGGTGGCACAACCTTAACGGAGTTCCCTCAGCCATCACACCCCGATGCCAGAGAAATGCTATCACCTTCTTTCAGCAACCTAAGATACACAGGGCAAAATTAAAGGTACAGAGCTCCTATGACTTTCTGTCTCTCGAACCTCAGTAAGTGGGCACTGAAACTCTGCTGAGCATCCCTCTCCAGCGCTGGGTCACTGGGGAGAAGGAGCAGACCATGGTTCAGTCATCGGGGCCACCTGAGCAGATGCCCACAGCACCCAGCTGTGAGACGCCCCCAGATCAGGACCAAGAGGAGTCTCCTGTGTGGGGAGAATGGGACCAGGCATAAATGACATGAGAAGTTTCCAGCACAAAAGGGGCAGGAATGCACTGGTCTGTGCTGGGTCCCACCAGCAGAGCTCAATTTCTCTGAGTGCTCTCAAAGCAATAAAAGCTTTCCTATTTTTAATAACCTTGCATTTTAAATCACTTCATACATATATTTGTATATGTCTCTGTGTGTGTATATCTCTCTCAAAATATAAAACCAATTGAATTCCTCAGTGAAGATTAAAAACTGGAAATACCTAAGACTATATATCCACATCACAAGCCAGTTCATCTCCTCAGAACTTGAAGTTCAAAAATTCACAGAAAGGAGTTTGATAAGCAAATTTAATGACTGTGCACAGACGTATCCACCTCCTTTTATACTGCCTGTGATCAGATGAGAGGCACTCACTCCTTGCTATACTTTTTATGTACTTGCTCATTTGCATGCACTCCAGAATTATCCATTAAAGGCTGCCTTTTCTCAACAAATTTTTGCCTCTGATAAATGGCCAACTCCGCTGGCCTGACTTCATGACAGTCCTTGGTCCTGACAGCTTAACTTAATTAATCTATTTAATTTATTGATCAAGCCCATGGCAAAGGAGTATTCCCCATTAAATAGGATTTTTATCATCCTGAGTTATATGACTAAAGGCCTTCCTAAAATCTGAAATTTAGTTAGCACTTGACATGCTGTCCATCCAAAAAGCCACTCATGAAGAAGAGAAGAGTTAGTGATTAAAAATGACTTGAGGATTTTAAATAATGACCAGCAGGTTAGACTGTGAGTTGAACTATAGCCCAATAGCCTATTTCACAAAAAAATGCGTTGCAAAGCAATAATAAATCCTTGAAAACCTATTCTGAAGACTGTCTCTACCATTGGACTCTGCTCCTTTACATTTGTGTCACTCATAGCAAACCAGACAGTTCTATTTGTGCAAACTGTGACAATTATTTCAATGGGACAGTGCAGGTTATTCAGCGTTACAGTACTTCTTGGATGACTTATTAATGTGGATGTAAAGCCTTGCAGTTAAAAATAAAACATATGAGGAAGCAATCTATGGGCTTAAGCAGATAGATAAAAGTCCAGTGTAGCCTTTAAATCTAAAAATGAACACATCACATCTAGATGAAGGACGTTCAGGTAAGTCGATTTCCCTGCTGCCCAAGCCCCAGCGTGCTTGCATTCCCCTTTACAATCAAATAACCAGAAGCCGTTATAAACTGGCAGAAAATTCTAAGTCTAACCAGTCAGACCAGAAAGCTGACATATCCCACGCCCTACACATTAGCCTTACTATCCGCGATACGACAGCTCTCTGTACATCCACATCTGCTTGCAGAAAGATGCAAATGAGGCTTAACTCTTGCAGAAGTCTAGCCACTGTAGGATAATGAGAATAAATACCATTTCTATGCTAATTACTATTTGTGGGTTTGCTATAAAACTAATTTGTTCATGAAAGTTTGACTGAACAGGTAGGGACAACTAGACTGGACAAAGGATAAAGGATAATTATAATTGCATACACTTTAATTTCTAGATATCAAATAGAAATCGTCTTTTTATGGGATGCTGGTCATATCATTTTAGCATTAATATGCTGGATACTTTACAACTGTTGCTTCACTTCTTTGCCAACATATCTTTAAACTGGTGACAACCAGAATGAAAATGTTTATCTGTCCAGTATCTAAAATCACTTTAGTTCTGGAAGCAGAGCAACAAGCTGGGGGAGAGACACCAATTGGTCAATGTGCGTATTTTAAGGATGTTTTCCATCAGCATGTTTGGATCTATATCTCTGTTCACTGCAGAAGGGCATCTGTATTCCCGCAGGACCCCTTACTGGTGGCCATACCTCTTCCTGCGAGGCAGGGAGCGCAGCAGCCGCCGCTCTTCTTCGGCCCCCGGAGACAGAGTGTGCAGGCAAACTGAGCAGTCTCATCCAGATGGAAAAATCAGATGACAATCTTTTTTTATCCCAGTCTTGAGTCTGCCTAACTCTGGCAGGTAGCAGTCTAGGCTAACACATTATTATGCTTAATTCCTCTCACAGAGCGGAAACCAACTGTTACTATTTACCCTCAGTGTGCAAGTTTTACGAGGGATGGGTGTTGCGTGACCCAGACCAACGCGGCATTTCCTTCCATCTCCCACTCTCGGACACCTCCCAACCCTTTGGCTGCTGCACATGTGCTCGCATGGTGCAGGGAGAGCTTCTCAGTCCCAAGGGCATGGTGCTTCCTCACCAGAAGGGCTCACTGGTGCCGTGGTCCTTGGCTCCGCAATTTCCATTACAGACCGCAGTGGTGGAGTTGCCTGCCCCAGCTACATCTCCGCCAACAAGAGACAGCCAGCCCTGGTCCCCAACATCGGCAGAGACACAGGGGATCCGGTGGTGACCCTCAGCCACCCCTAACCCAAGCCTTCAATGCTGAGGCTCCACAGCTCTGCCAAGCCCCGGCCCCATGGAGAAAGCCGAAGCTGGAGCTCCTGCTCACTGTGAGTGTGTGCGCTCGCCAGCACATTTAAGAAAAAGGAATGCACATGCGTATTGCAAGCAGTTCTCTTTGCAGTTTTTTGTCTCTCAACAGTTTTATCTCCTAATTAAAACCCACACTGTTTTTGGTCTACAAATTCAGATAAAGAGAGAGAGGGATCTGGAAGCTGTCTGTTGCTTTGCAATGAGATTTGAAACACATTGCAAATCACATCACAAACATCCAAAAGTGCATTTGACTGTCCATGGGGGGGTTTCAGCCCTTCAAAGCTACCCAAATACTTCCAACAACAAAGAATATTCTGAAATTAACTTTGAAGGTCTCTCTTATTATGACAGAGGAAGCAAAAGGGACAGGTCATGCTTCTTTGCAGCATTTCAGTATCTGAGCAATGGAGGATGGAGTCCTGCAGGACATTTGCACAGCTCTGGAACGGTGCAGGAGCCTGGAATCAGACACTGCCTCTTTTAAAGTAATTACATTTAAAGATAGAGGTAGCAGGGCTTAATCTGTGACAAATGCACAAGCATAAAAACTGGATGTGATTGTATCAGAGTCCACAGGACGCTGCTTTTCTGAAGAGACAAAATTAATTGCTCCTCTCCACCCCTCCCCATTTCCCCCAACGTTTGCTGAAGCAGCCCTGCATGGACACAAATTACACAGCAGTAAGTGCATTTATATTAGCACACGGCTGACAACAGCCATCAAAATACTGCATCGCACTGTTATTCCAGTGGAATCACAATGAATATGCAGTGACAGACCCTGACCCACATCTATACTGAAAAAATCTGCCCTGCTTCTCCTCTCCGCACACACTCGTACGTTCCCACGCCTGCGTTCTTTAGATACTCCTGCCCAGCAGCAAGAGGATGGTATTAGATGCAGAGGGGACTTTGTCTTTCACTACAGGCTCCTTCCTCTGAGCCAGGAGGAAGTTTGCTTGCCTTGTGGCAATTTAGCAAAGTGGGAAAACAGCATCTCTGTTATTACCACACATACAAAGCACAAGTCACTAATTGCCTCTACTCACACTGCTGTAAACATTGACAATAACCCAGAATTTAAAGGCCTCACTGTTAGATGGAGCAAAGTGATTTGCAAGACCTGAAGCTGTCCCACGGCCAAAGCTTCAGCTTCGACCACAGCCTACAAGTGCTCCTGCAGCAGAACTCATTTCTGGTACCAGCTGAAACACGGACACATGTTTATGTCTGTGAAGATCGAGGGTTGGATGAATTTTCCATTGCAAGTTTCTCCTGCAGTATACAAAGCTCATGTATGCAGAAGAGAACATAAAATAACACAGACCTAGGAATCAGGGAGACTTATCACTCCTTTGATGTTAATAAATGAGGTATAAAAAGCTGTAAAACCGCTGTAATCCTGATTCTGCCTCACTGTGTCAAGGGCAAGTTTGGGGCAAAGACTACATACCATCATCACCTGCATCACACAAGAACATCAAAGACTTCTTGTATGAAAACACCTAAGCCAAGGAAAAGGACAGGGTGTTATCTTTGTATCATTATTTCAAAATCTTCTCATTCATAGCCCAGACTGCCCAAATATAAGTGGTTTTGTTAAGCAATTCAAAGCTTGGTCCATCTCCAGTTCTCACAGTGGAGTCCACTTTCTGCTCATAGGTGGCATAAACAACACTTGCATACCCCAATGGGATTTAAAAGCTACTCATATCCCAATATAACTTAAGTATGTACTAAGTCAGATGTTGTTTAGGTATCAGAAACTCCCTCAGTATTTCAGCTATTCAAGATACTTTTGCAAGAGTATTATGAGTTATTCAAACTTTTGTTATCCTGAATTCACAGCACTGCAGTGTACATAAAATTATTATTTTTAATTAAGATGATAAAACATTCTGAAGCAAGAGAAACATCCAATTTTTGTAATTAAAGTAATGCAGAAAAAATTGCCTAAATTATTACAGAACTAAATTTCACAATGGTTATGCCATTTAAAAGTTACAGAGCTTGGAAACTAGGTTGCACTCTTTAATAATTCAAGACCTTTCAAGGTCAGGCAGAAAGCAGTGATACAGTGATTTCCCTTCTTGAAATTTAAGAGCTCTGCTCAATCCTCTCATATACATGCATATATATTCCAAGGGTTACCATGGGACCTGCAACAGTCAGGGTCAACATGTCCAGTCAGCGTATACAGCCCACTACTGTGTGCCCGCAGCTTGACTTCAAAGCATCGCTTTTTTTAATACTCAGTTTGGTGCACCCTCGACAACAGGGCCAGGTAAGCCCTTCCCCTCAAATTCAAGGGAATGCCTTATCCAGAAGTAGTTGGAATGACCAATAATTTTCTCCCTGGCTCCTCCAAAATAGGTGTTTGGTACTAGTCTTCTCAAGATTTCTTTTTCACTGTAAAAGTGTAACTTAGCTCTAAAGTTTATGGAACAGGAACTCTCTTTTTCAGTACATCTAGATGTCATTTAGTGTAGGAGGGACCTGATCTCTAACTGAAACCTTTAAGTGCTACTCCAAGAAAAACAGTAATAGTACCTCTTGACTGTAGAAAAACAAAAATAACTCCCAATTAACTGTCACTGAAGCACAGCTCCAGTTTGAGATTTGGCGGATTGAATACTTACATGGGAGTGTTCAACTTCCAAGCAATCAATCAAACCACTGCAAAAGTCATTCAGAACAAGTAAGAAAAGTTCTAAGAATTACAGACTGGACTACTAAGCATGAGAAAAACAGCTTCTAATACTTCATGGAGAGATACAGAACAAAGTATTGCACCTTGTAATGGTGGGTTACAATAAAACGCACAGGTGGGCTACAGAAATTGAAATTAACATTTTGCCACTTTCACAGAAGTGCTGGGCAAAGAAATGAGTGAGTGAAACCCTTCCTTATCTTGCCCCACATTGCAATGTCTGCTTTGACAACTGGGTTTTGATGAAACCTTTCTTCCTTCTGTGCTGGTATCCCTTGGCTGATCCCTGTTAGGAAAGAATCTCTTTGAAAACAGTTTCTTCAAGTCCAAACAGCCAAGCTGACATTTATGCAGTCAGAAACTAATACTTCAACCGTGGATGGACACAGACTAGAAAAAGCGCTGGCATGTTCAAAAGCAAGTTCATATTCAAATTTAGACACGTATTGATGGCAAATGATTGACATGACACCTTGCTCAATAAGGGAGCAGTTCCCTGCACAGTTGGATTTTCTGTTTTGCCTCCAAAGAGCTAAAAATCAGGTTCCCCCCCGCCTCCACCTGAGGTTAGGAAACGCCACTCCCTTTAAAGAGAGAACAACTAGAGAGCAATAGCACCAGGTACATAAAATCAGTGCAAATACAAGAGGCACGATGCCAGCAGCTCCCTCTTTCCTGTCTTTTATCACAGAATTAAGAATATTGTCTGTGAGCTCTCTGTTAGTTAATTCAGTGTCTTTATACATTTTTAAAATGTAATTTCTAGTAGGTTTGTTTTTGCACTGATCTGTCAGTGTGTTGTGCATAAAATGACAATTCACGTCTCAAGCTATCAGCCTCTTTCTGCCAAGTAACAAATAGCGGATGCTTAAAAAAGTCTCGTGGCATTCCAGAGAGCTAAAGGATAATGAATCACCATCTCGGAAAAACTTAAAATTCTTTTTTCTTTCCCCACTTCCCTTTTTTCACTCTCCCACCCTCCCCTTGGTTGCTCACAGGAGGAGATTAGGTCACTGGGCTCAAGAAAAGAGAATTTTCATTTTTGAGTTTTAGCGTAGGGTCCCCAAGCACCAGCAAAACCTCATTTTCAGTTTGCACATTATATGTGGCTTTGTCATTAATTTGGACAAGATGTCAAAAGAGTAGGAAACAAGCTGTAACACCCTCCCCCAAGCTGCTCTTTGCTGTTAGACTGAAAAGGCCAGGTTAACAAAGGTGCTAATAAAATGTTAGTGGTGTTTCCCTTCTCTGTGTAAAACAAACTTGCTAGTGCTTATGGAAAATAATTAAGTTTTTGAAAAAATTATATCAAACCTACGTGTTAAGCTTTATTCCTTGTTTTTAATTACTTCTTTTGCCACTTTCATTTTTAAAGGCTCTTTTTCAATTTAGGAGTCCTCTCCAATGCTTTGAACAATACGTGTGAGAAACCATATTAGAATCATAGAATGATCTGAGTTGGAAGGGTCCTTAAAGATCATCTAGTTCCAACCCCCCTACCATGCCGGGGGGGATAATAAATCCTACTATAACCACATCTTGCGAAAAACGTAGCATGTTGCACATTCAGGTAGTCTCTAGAAAAGCAGAAAGAGAATAAAACATCTGGCAGCTGTTTATCACATCTCCGAGGCACTGAAGTCTCAAATACTGAGACGATTCAAATTAAAACTGGAACTGGAACAAAAAAGAAAAACAAAACCAGTGCAGCAGTCTCCCATATGTTCATATAAAAGCAAAAAAAAAAAAATCATCCTTGTCATTTTGTCCTGGCAGCTATTTTTACTGTCATTGTGCTTATCACCAAGACACTCAAATTAATCAAAAAGTTAGGCAGCGACCTTCCTGGGATCTCACCATGGAGCATTTCCAAGCCACAGCCTTTCCCATGCCTCACCAAATCTCTTGCATTTCATGACAGAAGCATCTTCAGCTGGGCCAAATCTCCCAAGTGCTCCACCTCCGTCTCTTCTCTGTCTTGACAGCCTCTCCTGGTCAGCCTGTGTGGGAGGCTGGAGGGCCCGTACGGAAGCCTGAGTATTCTCAACAGATTGAGTCCACTGAAGCAATGAATGTCTTCCTGCTTACAAGTTTTAAATCCAGCCCTGTATTTTCCTCTTTTTGACCTTGCCAAAACAAATAAATAATTCATCCAGTTACTGATATGGGACATCTTTGTCTTTTGAAGTCTGTGCACAGTTACGTCCAGCTCTTAGAGCCCAGTTCAGGAAAAAAATCCTTAATTGGGACTAAATATAAACATCAACTTATCAGCCAAGTGTTGTCTTAGAAAAGGGTACATGTAATCAGAAGATGCTTAAGTGGTTCTTTCATCAATCTCACAAGACCAAAGGACATGTATTGAAGAATGATGACAGACAAGCCACAGAAGTTTCCCGGAGACCTGAGGCATTGCCTCACTACATAAAATGAACGCAGGTGGTTATTATCTAGCATCGCTAATGGCTTCTGCCCCTGCTGAAGAAGCAGTCTTGAGAGGAGCTGTTTGCAAGCCTCATTTTAGCAATGAAATTCCTGACGGACACAAGAAGGTAAATGTCACATAGCCAGCCAGACTGTTGAAGGCCCCTTCCCTCAGTGCTTTGAATAAATACATCCTCACAGCTATTTCTGTTTCATAGGAAGGATATACAATTCTGAAGCAGGGAAAACCTGCACCACTAGGACACATTAGTAGGCAGCATGCCAGACAGGCAGCTCGCCACAGACGCGGGCAGGAGACGGAGGCCCTGCGGCTGCAGCGGCTGAGAGCATTTCAAAGCAGACATAAGCTACTGGGACGCAGGGTCACTTGTCCCATCACTTCAGCGCAGAGCCAGCTACTGAGCTGGCTCAGGCACTGGTTTCCAAAGAACCCGCTGACCTGATAAGGAAACAATAGAGGAAAGGCTGAAACTGCCACAGGAAGGACAGGAAGGATTTCTATTTTTGTTTGAATCACCAACTTCATCAGTAGCACAAGTGCCCCAGGCTGGATGGAGCGTATTTAAGTGCCAGCTCACGCAGGTGTCGAGCAGAATTAGAGAGAAAGTAACAGAAAAGGAAATGCCCAGGGTGCGTGTGCTGGGTGGCTGCGGGGACGCAAGTTCCTGGCCCCAAGTCCACGTAACACGTACCAGCACGTACACAGGGACGTGCGCGAGGCAGCCAGGGAGCAACATGCAAGCAGCATCCAAGCAGCAAGCAGTTCTATAAGGAAAACAAAGCCTGGCACACCAAAAACAGGCTTTAATCATACAACTGTCACTTGCAAGCATGGTGGGAATTAATTGTAATGGCCCAGCCCCAGAGGGATCAAGACTGAAATGGGAAAGCTCACCTTCAACACTTGCGTACCACATCATCATTGCCCCGCTCCAGTGTGCTTCTCATACTGCCTGAGCTTTCCTTGATGTTGCTCAGTCTCCTAATATTAATGAAGAAATCTGTACATTCATTAAAGCTACCATAGGAGAACCAGAGTCCTGATGCACATGTTTGAGTCAGGGGAGTTACAGGTGAAGATAAAATCCACTTGGCATTTCAAAAGTAACCAAGCATCTAACAAGTGGTCAGCACAGCACTTCTGTCACTCAGTTAACAGCTTAATATTGACAGTCTTGCTTTTAAGGCACTTCACCTCAAGAGGTCCGGCAGCACAGAAAAGCAGCATAGCAGTATGCGGTTCCCTACAGGGTTCTGCCTTTCACGTTACAACAGTGTGAAATGGAGCACCAAATACAACAAAGAAAGGGAAGAATATGCAGATCATACAGTGGCTGTTCAGAAAAAAACAAAACAACCCAGGTTTTGTATAATAAAAACTCTGAGACAGCAAATAGTTCAGATGTGATCAAAAAAAGTACTGCAGGTATCTATGCGAGCGTGGGTGAAAGCTATCCTCAGCAGCAAAGGACCACTAGCACCTACTGGCAGCAGCACCTGTACGGCTCCGAGGGAGCCCACCTGCCCCAGGTCCCTGCCACCCGGCGGAAGGGGCTGCAACCGCATGAGCTTTCTTTGACCTTCCTTTTCTGGATGACATACCAGCATTTCATTGCAAAAAGAGGACAAAAATGTTTTCTTCACCATTTCAAAAAACATCAAATTCTGTTGTACTTGAGCTTTATGATAAATAAAATATTAGCAGTTAACAATGGGTGAATCTGTTTGTGAGAGAAGCATAACCTAAGCATTCTTACAATAATAAATTACTGTGATGGGTTCAGATTTTCTGGAATGGGTTCCTTAAATGAATACACTATATGCACACATACACAGCAGAGAAAGTGTATTCCTAACCTTTTGAAAATTGAAGTTTCTAAATGGAAATTGTTTTTACTAGTTAGATACAAGCAAAAAAGGGAGACAATGAAAAAATCAAGGCAGCCAGATTAACTTATTTTGATCAATGACTCGTTTGTAGGGATAGGCACATTTTTAAGTTGTGAAATTTCTGATGCATGCAAACCACCACGGCTGGAATCAATAAAAAGTGAAAATGAAGTAGGTTTGTTTAGACTGATTTTTAAAGCAAAATTATGCATTATTCATACAGAAATCTGTCTATAATGACTGGAAGGCAGACTGAAAAGTCTAAAAGTTTAGACCCAGTTGAAAATTTAAGACAAATCACATTATTAAAATGAGCTCTGATTAGTTCTGCAGAATACAGAAATCCAGTCTCGCTCATCTACAGACAAATTTCTAATGTGCACATTTCTAGGTCACAGCGTACACACAACTAACACGTCCCTCTCAGAGCAAGGCAGACCAAAGTTTCAGAGAAGGAAAAAGCTGGACTTCATGGGAAAAACAACACGAGTAATTCAGAAGTTAAACGTTTACAGCACACATTTTTCTGCACATTACCTTCTTAGACATTCATAACAGCTGCCTTTAATAGCCAGACTCCTAGTTACCAAAACATGCAGGACACTGGAACGTTGATTCGCTGTTTGTCACAGTGGTAAAGCAAAGTCCATGACTTCAATGGAAGAAATTACCCAACTGCAGCTTGGTCTTCATTACCCAGCAGTGCAGCGCGACAGGGCAGGCCTGCAGACTGAAACAGAGGGTGCTGAGGACCAAACCCCCACATTTTATACATTCTAACCATTGCCGTGCAGCTCAGCACTAATCTGGTCATGCAGAATGAACGCCTGCTAGCAGTTAGGGTGTATTAGGCAGGTGATGGGAGCCCTTCTTCACATTTATCTTCATTGGAAAAGAATTCAGCCCGTGCACGGTGAGACCGCCCTGCAGTGCAGACCAAGCCTAGCAAGAGGGATGCACGAGATTCACTTAAAAATACACTCTTGATCGAAACTAAAAATGCCCACAGAAATAACGTGTTTTTATTAAACACTAGTTTCTAAAGATTACTCCACTGTAACAACCATGTCACATTCAGTATTTCCCCATAAGCTTAAATATAAAGCTCTTTCCTCTTGAACTGTACTCTGCCAGAAGACCAGCCGATCCAACTCCACACAACAAAGTCAACTCACTTCATTCCAGCATAATTCTGTTGTGAATTACTACTCTCATATTTTCTCAATCTCTATTTAAGGAGCAAAACAAAAAAAAAAAGCAACCCAGTTTAGAAAAAAAAAATCTTCAAAACCTGCAGATAATAAAAGATTTCATAGGGAAGAGGAAAAGAGCGAGAGGAAGCTGTAATATAAAAAATGTCAAGAAGAGAGCTTGTACAAGTTCAACAACATCCAGCTGCAATTCAACCCCTGCTTCAGCTGAAATCTCTAAATCGATCCAGATCTGCCTAGAAATGTTTGATTAGCTATATGGGCCTACAGTTATATATAATAAGTACAAAAAATAGCCGTTTCCATCTCTTTACCATTACTGTGGTTTAACTTTAAAACTTATTTACCTTGAAAATACTTAAGGGATTGCAGTATTAATTATTTTTAAAGGACACTCAATGCAACTGGTGGCCCAGAATTGATGAGTATATAAAAAAATAATAAAGGAGGAGAATTAATTGGGGATCTTGGGACCTTATTAAAATCTATTCCTGATTGAAAGTTCTTTGACTTTCTACTGCTAAACTTCTCTTGACGAGGTAACTGCATTTTTACTTTAAGACTACCATTTGGTGGAGAAAAACAACCAAAGTTTAAAAGAAGTATATAAACATATTCGCAATACAGATCAGCAGTTTTTGAAGGGAAAAGATTAGTAAGACTGAAAGCCTTTACACCTAACACTGAAACAGGATTTAGTTCTTGTATGTCTTAGAGGCAAACCTCCTCTCAAAGTGTCACACTTAGCAGCGAATCTCAGGAGGCAAAGAGTACGTTCACAGGGCTGCATTTCTGACAGAAGTATCAAATTGTCCAGGATAATGGAAACCTGCACCCTTGCAGGTAATTTTGCAGTACTACCCATCTCAGGTCATGCACAAGATGTGCAGGAAAGGAGGAAACCAGTCCAAACAGCCTTGTCCCTATGGTAAAAGGACCGCTCCCCGGCTGGATTCAAGCTATGGGGAGGTTTCACATGATGCCAAAGCTCAGCTTCTACAAGGAGCAGAGATGGACGTGAGCAGAGACAGGCTGGACAGAACAGTCCTTCCAGAGACAGATGCAGGGGCTATAGGGGCCCAGGGCTGTCCACAGAGGTGATATGTTCACATTACCTACCTCAATCTGAGCAAGCTTCTTAAAAGCCTGCGCCAATCCTACATCTTCAAATAGCAAGACTGAATGGGTAAAAGAAATGGGCAAATCTTCAAGAGCATTGCGGAAAAACAGCTTTGACTGCAAACACTAGCAAGAGCTCTCTTTTCGTCTCATCACCAGCCGACTTCAACAGTTGCTTGGCCACAAAGCCCCAAGTGCCTTCTCAGTTTCTTGGCATTAAAGCCCCTGTTCATATTTTATTCAATATTTATTGGAGATTTTTTTACTCCATCAGAGCCACACAATGAACTTCAGAAGTTTCACAGCACAGTAAAACATTTATCAAAACCACCCCTTACTACCACTTCTTCCATAATCTGTGTTATTTCCAAGGCCTCTGCCTTTGACTACACCAAATCACTGTGCTCCTCTGTGGGAGTCTGAATCACACTGCACACACCAAGTGCCATAAGCAGAAGACCAAAGGACCGGGAAGCACAAATGGCCACTCCTGCCCACGAGGGGAGGAGGGCAGGCTTCACCTGTGGCACCACAGGCTTTTTGATGCTATTGCTGGTTTTCATGGCTTCTTTGAACAAACCTCTGGTCTTATGTTCACCTCCTTTTCTCAGCTAAACTATAATCTCCTCAGTCTTTGCAGGTTTATTAAGAAATTGCAGCCATTCTGCTTGCTTCAACTACTAGAAATCTGCTTTGTAGCAGATTAACATACTGGCTCTTTTAACAGTAAAAATCTCAAATTAAATCAAAAGTCTAAACCCTGCTGCTTGCTGAGAAACTCACGAGACCCATGTCACAGGGCAGAGCTCCTGTCTCTCACAACACTCGCACAGCTTTGTTTATCGTAGGGATTTTATGAGTCTCACCATCCTCTGCTCCAGGACCTCTTTACTCCCCTGAGGAAACACTTCAAACATTACCCAGGACTTCTTACAACATTTTGCTAGTATTCGTTTCTCTCTGTTCAACATCAGCTAAGTCTGACCCCCATGTTGGCAGCCACCTGTTTGTCTGTCCTCTCCTCCATCCTTGTTGCAATGCAGGACACATGACCGTAACCTCGTATGGCCTTACACGTCCTGGTGTCCGGCCTGACAGAAACACAGGAAGTCTCAATTTCCTCAAGGCACTTGTCTGTTCCTGCCATTCCCTGGTAACAGCAAGTAGACTTTTCACAGGCTTCATTTAAAACCCTCATACACTCCTCAGCAATTCATCTCTTACACTTTCCGTACAGATTATTCCCAGACAGCTTCTCCTACGTGAACAACCTTCACCACACCTCTGCCTTCTCTTCTTTTAACCTTTTCTTCCAAATCTAGGCAATATCTTTGCTATCATTTTACACAGTGATGAGAATCCTTTAGTATCTCCAGAGATAATTCCTCTTTGGAAGTCTCTCTACGTTTCCCACCTATAACTAGAAAGAGAGGCAAGAGAAGTGGCTCCCTGACAGCAGACCTACAAAAAGTGCAAGGATCTTTTTTCCTTTCACTGTATTCATAATAGGAATAAAGCACTTGTACATCCTGCTTTCAGGTACTTTACATTTCATAAGCAAAATATTTCTGCTCTGGATTGACACCAGTGGGTAGCGGAGGAAGCTGAATAGTTTACCCTCAGATGGTCAAAAAAGGATTTTTTCTAACAAAATATTTAACTGAATTCTTTCTCTTGCTCAATCTTCAAATCTGTTTCAAGTTTTCACCCATCCCAACAGCTTTTTTTTTTCTTTTAATAAGACGACACTTGCAGACAGCAAAGGTAGGTAATTCATGATGAGACACACCAGAGAAACTTCTTTTTCTTTAGTTAAGAGCCGTAAGACAGGGCTGGGTTGCTGGAGAAGCCCACATCTTTAGGCCAGAAGCACACATTTCTAAAGCAAACAACACCTGGAAGCCACTGCCCACCAGAGACTCAGCTGATGCCTCACATAAAGTTGCCCTTCTTGAGTACACTGAATAAAGCCTTCCCTTGCAGCTGCTGCTGAGGAGCCTTTCCTCTCTCCTCCTGCTTGTCTTCTGCCAGGGATGAAAGGCTATACAGCAAGGCAAGAGCTTGCCTTAAGAGCCTCCTCAAAATTTTCCTGAATGTTTTAACAGGAAAACAAAGTCCTGAAAACACCTGGGGATAAAATAGGTTGGTTGGAAAAAAAAAAATAATCCACCTTCCATTTTGATCAAAAAACAAAGTATAACTTTTGCCTAGATTCTACATGGAAAACAGACCAAAGCACCAATTTTTTTCTTATAGCACTAAGAAAGTCTAGCTTTAATAAACACATATTGCGAACGGTTAGAACGAGATCATCTTCCAGCAGGCTTCTTCCCTTGAGACCAGCCTCATATTTTAACTTGAGCTAGAGTTATATTTCAAACCATGAAGAAAGCAAGCAGAGACCTTCCTCCAAAACCCCTGCTAAGGGAAAGGGGGACAAATGGAGATAAATCAAGATGAAGGTAAAGAGGGAAATAAGAAACTGAGTTGCCCTATGGGATATACATAATTATGTCTCCAAGTTCCTCTTCTAAGCAGAGATCCAAGGCAGACAGTTCAGGCAAAGCATTTGGAGCTTCTACACAAGTTAGGCAGCTAATCCTAAAGTTTTCAGATTTAGCATTGGCAAAAAAAAAAGTCCTGGAGGGGAGGGAGGAAGGAGAAGAAGAAAAAATGACAACCCCACTGCAGCAGCACTTCCCTCAGGATCTCCATGCAGACAAAAGTTTGGACAGCATTTATAGAAGAGCTCAGGGAATGATAATCACACTGCTCCCTCTGACCACACGATACCAAGAAAGGAAGGATGGGAGCAGAACGGAAATTAGGGGAGACTTCAGCCTGGATGGTTACCAAGAGCAGGAGGAGAACCTGGTCACAGAGAAGACAAATTTCCCGGGGCTTGCAGGGGCAGGAACTGCTAAAACTAAAGACTTGCTCCAGAGAAGCTGCACCCGAGACTGTGGAAATAACCAAAGAAGGGACAGAAGTACAGCTAAAGCACACACACTGCAGCCAAGCAAATGCAGGAATCCTTCCAACCCCAGGTCTTTGCCAGTCGGACACATGGCTTCACCTCGGGGTATGCTCAGCCCTCATATTTCACAGGAAAGGGAGTAGACCTGAGACCAACACCAACCATGCACACTGAAAGTCTAGTTGGCAAGTCCCCCACAGATCCATAACCCAGCATTGCAGCTTGTTCGTGTCAACCACTGGCCACTCACCCATCCCAAACAAGCAGGTGACACTGGCTTGGACAGGATGTTCAGGATACAGACCAGCTCCACCAGCTCCCATCATGGCAGCACCAGTCTAAATAAAAGCACCCTGACCCAGGAAGAGAGTCCCTCCAGAACACGGCCGCCAAAATGGTACGAGAAGGCCAACGGGGCAGACATGGATCTATATTGTGAACAGCAGGAGCAGAGTCCCAGGGTGACTGAGGCTGGAAGGATTTGTACAGCCATGCCCCAGGCAGCACGGTTCGCCAACATGCAGCAGAGCCCTTGGACTGCTGAGAATATCACAGCGGTAACTAAAATGAGAGCAAGCAAAGGAGTTCGTCTTGCTTTAACTTCAGATCCTCGTTTTAACTCGAGAAAATTCAATTAGTTTCTACCCAGAAGCAGTTTAGCTGCCATTGTTGGCAATCAATGGTCCCTAAATGCTGAGAAACTGGCAACTGTTCAATGTGCTGGCAGAGAGGCTTTCCTAATTAAAGATGTCACTTTTACAGCTAATTTAAGTCTGCCATCTCTTTAAAGTACCAATTGCCACAACAAAATATGAATAGGAAATTGACTTTCTGTGCATCTGTTTTTGCAAAATACTTCCTCCGAGTCATATGTTTCAGCTTAAATGGTTTAGGTCACTTGCTGGGAGGTGATAGCAGAGCTTTGTTCTGCCTCCCGAATACCTATTAAATAAAGAAAAACAAGCAGGGGTTCAGTCATCTATAGGGATGAAAAAGGTATTTGTCGGCTTTCCCACCTTCAGTGAGTTGTACTGTATTCTGTCTGATACTTATTTTGTTAGGATAAAAGAACAAGAAAGAAATCCCCACTGATTCAGTCTGCTTATCTAAACGGCTTCCACTGCACTATGTACTTATCCTCACAACAACCCTGAAGATAGGCAAGGGTTGTTATTCCTGTTGGAAGGAAATGTGGAGGCATAAGGATGAAACACGCAGAGTTTTAGATGTCTGACCTCCAATAAAGTCAAATTTCTGATTCATGCTATTTAGCTCCTTTGCGTAATAGCTAAATAACATACCATTTTTTTCTGAATACAGCTATCCCAAGACCTTAGCCAACAGCACAACATTAAGACTATTCATGCTCTTTGGCAACAAATGGAAAGCAACACCTATGCACCTGTGGACAGAATTCCTAAGTTCAGTAATGAATCAGCGTCGTAACTTCAGCGCAGGATCTAATGCAATCCCAGCTGTGTTCACTCCAGCTCTTTCTGCCATAGCCCCAAACTCCACAGCTCTTTAATCAGTGCCATTCTGGGACAGCCAAGGGAGGGAGCACAATGAGTCCTAGCAGCGCTGCCTTCATCAAAATGGCTTTCGACTCCCCTCACTCTTTCTAATCCCTTCTTATTTTATGGTCCATTTGTGAATCTGCACAGAGTAAATCATACTGTATGCACCACTAATTTGGACAGAGCAAAAGAGGCCATGTCTAAACTAGTTTCTTTTATTCCCCAAACCTCTGACCAACAATGCAGTTAAAAGCAGGACTTGAAATCTTCCCCTTCCCTCCCCTCTAAAGAACAGAAAGGCCATTGAATTTTGGTTTTGCATAATGCCTGATACAGCTAGATAAGAGCCATCCTCTACTGAGTGCCAAGAGCAATGAAACACTGATCTTTGACTGTGATTTTAGGTCTCATTATTGTAAACTAAAGTTGAATTCAACATGGATGAGAGGCATTCAACAACCAATGTAGTTACTCACATGCGTATTACTGACATGATGCTGTGTTTCCTAAGCTTGGCAATACTGGCTGGCTAGCCAGAGTTGGTTAAACAGAAGCAAGTCATACATTATTTATAATTTATTAAAATTTATTTTAAACAGTTCCTCTCCCACATCATCATTTGATCAGCTCTGTTTACAGTCTAACTGTGGAGCAGAGGCGTGTAGCATTAATTAAGCCACCAGGCTCTCCCACCCCCAGGTATGACAGAACAGACCCACACTTCCTTCCTGAAATGGAAACCTCCTAATGTTGGGTAGGAAGCAGGGAATGTATTCCCTCTGCCAATGCAAGTTCAGCTATTCCCACTGCAGTATGCCCCTCCATCTCTTCCCAGAGCTCAGGAAAGACTTTTGGCAGAGTGACAAAGTGGCTGGGAGCTGAAATTAGGGATTCCATGCCACACTAAGGAAAGAGAATGGACATATCCTTTCCTCACACCTAGTTCCCTAGAATGGAATTTCCTCCTTTTCTAACCTCAAAATGTGTTAGTGAAATTCTATAACACCAGGAGAAAATCACAGAATGGCTTGGGTTGGAAGGGACCTTAAAGATCATCTAGTTCCAACCCCCCCTGCTGTGGGCAAGGACATCTTCCACTAGATCAGGTGGCTCAAAGCCCCATCGAACCTGGCCTTGAATGCTTCCAGGGTGCAATTGCAAAGCCAACCCCAAATTATTTGTAAATAGTTCATCTAGACGGTAAGAATGGTAAGATTTTCCAAACGCCATTCAGCAATGTCACCATTGTGCCTAGCTCCAGCCCTGGGGCTGCATGTGAACTCCGTATCCCACAACAAAGGTCAATGAGGCTTTCTTTTTTTTAAATTAAATCACAGAGCACTGGAATGAACGCTATGCAGAACTAATCTGTAAGTCCAGCCACAGTGTCTTTCTGTCTGCGTATTTGTTGGCAAATTCCCTCCCCCCTCCCTGGTCTGTATCCTTCCATCCTGTATGGGCACATCATGGCCAGAGTCAATACGTGGACTGTCTGCTCTTGCTCTGCCCCCTCGAAGGAACAGTGCACTTTCCACTTCCAACTCTCCCTCCAGAAACCCATCATTATTCTCATGAGTCACTGCGTAATCACAAAGTCATGCTGAGAGAGACACAGAGTCACCATCACACTGGGGCACCTCCAGCCCTCGCCCCCAGGACCTGCAGCTGCTGCTCAAGTCAGCACCCACTGGTTACCTTCCCAGAGGGCCGAGGCAAAGGGCACAGCTCGTGCACACCCTCACGGATGGCACAGACCCAATGTGGGCGACACACAGCAGCTCTAATGGTGCCTCACAGTTATACAGGAGGCTGCAGTGCAGGATGGATAAATCAGAGCGGCCCAAGGCTCCTGCAGCCTCTGCCTTCCCTGGCACCACACAGGACAGCAGTCGCACAGCCCAGTCACATCCATTGGGATACGATGCTGCCCATGCGCAGGCATGCAAACTCACAAACAAAAACAATCCCATAAGCAGCTTGCTGCAGGACACCCACCAAAGGCAAAGCCTTTTCCAAGCTCTCCAAGAAGATTGCTCTGCAGAGGAGGAGCCCAAGAGCCTTGCTCAGCACGGTGCTCCAGGGCAAAGCACTGACATCCTCAGGTGTGAGGCAAAAGGACTGCTGGAAATCAGGAATACAGCTATAAAAAACAGAAAGTCAGGAATCTCAGCTCCTTATTAAGCCTTCTAATTACCCAGTCTAGTAACACAAATGCAATATGGAAACATTCACCACCAAGAAAATAAAAAAAACTTTACAACTTTATATACATATGCACATATGTGCACATACAGTTTACTCTACAAAAATAACACGTTTAACTTATATTTTACATAAGCACATTTCATTTTAACTCAGGGATATATCATACTTATTCCAAGTTATTTTATGTACACAGCAGCTGTGCACCAAGACCTTCATGAGGAAACCTGCAGGGTACTGCTGCCTCCATCTACCTAAGCGCTAATGGAAAAATAACCTGCACAAATACATCTACCAAAGGACAGGAAAAAACTTTATCCCTTGAGGCAATAACCACATTGCATTTGGCTTTCCATGAACATGCACAACCCTTTTCCAGCAGAAAGATTCTCTCTATGTAGGTCCACACTTGAGTCAGTAACACGTCCAAACACATGGGCATCCGTCCCTGTTCCTCACATCACTGGCAAAGCAACACACCGGCACTGGTTCTTGCTGTTCTCTTCCATTTCTTTCCACACACTGGCACAGGTCTTGCCCTGCCAAACCTCATAGTTCCCACCAGGTGAAAAGAGCCTGAGCTGTGTCTTTTTTAATGCTGTACTATGACAGAACAAAGCCTTGTACCATGACAACAATATTTGGGGAAGGAGAGGGGATCTATGCAGCTTCCAGAAAGATTAAAGCAACCTCCGCATTTCATACTTGCCAGGGATTCTATAAATTACGACAAAGATAAAAAGCAGGAAGAACAGCATCCACAACTACATGGACTATTCCAAAGGATGTACATGCCATTGGTCAGGGCAAAGATACTCCTTGTTCTCTGGATAAAGGGAAAAACCACAGCTTCCCTCCTTTGACAAAACACCGGTTGGCTTTGCTGCCATCACACTGCGTGTCCAGAAAGCACACACACATGCAGACTCCAGGAAGGAGAGGGAGGGATCCAATTATTTCTGTTTAAACTATTCCTGGTTTAAAATTGTGGTTCGAAAGAAAAGAAAAAGAAGGAAAAAAAAAACACACCAAAAAAAACCCAACACAAAAACCCCAGCGGGGCTGCTGAGGGTGGCTTGTTCTCCAACCATCTGTGCTCCTGGCAGGAGCCGTTCTGCTCCTACACACCCTTCAGCGCCTTCTGCTCCCTGAAGTGTTACACAACTGTACAGTGAAAGGAAATCAACAGCATTAACAAGTGGCCAAGTACAGAATTACCAGGGGGGCTGAGTACACCCGTGGGTCTCCCATCACCTCTGCCCGGTGCAAGGCGTTCACTCCTCAGCATGTGACGCAGGAGAACCCCAAAACACAACTCCCTTCTTCCTCTCCTTTCTCCTACCTCTTTTTCCCCATCCAAATTGCGATTCACCCTCCAGAGCCAGAAATAACTCATGCTCGTGACCAGAACAACTGAGCTGTAATTCCGGAGACTCAAGCATGGCACCACACTCCTGTCCTGTCCCCGGCTCTGCTGCTGCTCTCCTCCATCCCACCAGCTGCAGCGGCCGAGCCGGCTCCCAGCCACAGCCAATTCCTGATATGCTGCACAACCTCAGGCAAGCGACCACTTTGTGACATCTTCCTTGCTCCTTCACCCTTTCATCTTTTCTATTACAACTACAAACTCTATGAGACAAGAGTTGACCTCAGCTGTAGCCCATGGTTATTAACCTAATAAATAATTACTAATTACTCAGGAGAGCTGTGAAAAACAGCGTAAAATTAAGCGATACTATTGTTCCTAGCTCCCTCTCATTTCTACAGCTTATTTTCTGCGATTGCAGTGTGTTCCACTGCATAAACACTGATGACCATCATTCTCCATTCTTGTGGATGAGCTTCTCTCCATCACTGTTTTTGGGGTTTTTGTTCTGCAATGCTTGTATGGATCCAAGTCTGGATCCATAATTTCCATATGTTCCACCATTTGGATTCAGGATCTAAAATTACCTTGGTTGCCACAAAAATAGGAGCTTACAATTCCCCTTTGCCTTGCAATTAGGTCTCTAAATCACTTAATTGTGGGAGCCAGATTTTCTAGCAGAGCTCATTCATAAGCAGAGTGAACCAGCTGCGAAATATTTATCACTGTCCAAATTCTCTCAAATTTTCAGCATTTGGATCACAGGATTCTGTTCTGATCCAGGTCTAGGAGTGATGACAGAAAAAATCATAGGAAGCCAGATAAATCAGAAATCAATTTCATTAGAAAGCACAGCTTCTCCTTCAGGAAGAGTTATACTCTGACAATTCTTGTACTGAAACTGTCATTTAATCCTTTAAACTTCTTTGCTGTTTTGCAAACTGCAGGACTTGATACTGAAGGATGCTGAACAATTATTCTAACAATTAATTATATTTTTTTGCTAATTAGCTAGATGAAAGTTTCATTAGCATGAAATGTACCAGTCTGATCATTTAAGCATCTTTAAAAGTTGAAAATTAGGAGCACCTTCTGTAGAAACTAATACAGCAATTATATCAGTTCTATCAAAAAACACATGTACACAATTGCAGCGTAAAATAGCCTCAAAATAATGCAGAACAAAAAATATTTGATGTAAATTACTTTTTTCCCTTATGTTCACCAATCTCAACAGTAATTTACAGTAATTAAAATCACAAGCCAACAAAGCATTACCAGGAGTAGGTACCTCATGACAGGTGCTCAACAAGCACTAAAATAAGCAGTTCTGTACTCAGTGCTTATACTGTCAACAGCCCTCTTTTAATAAATGGTTGCATTTGTTATACTTTTTAAAATAATTATTTGCTAGAAGATCATAATCATCTAATAAAAATGTGTTTGTTTTTGAACTGGACCTAATTATCAATTTTAAAAGCTAGTGACAACATATGCACAGGAATCCATTAGCAAGTTCTGCCTAGAAAAGGTGACAGGGTAAAATATCAAAAATTACTTCAGTGATTTATGAGATCATGTTCCCCAGGAAAACAATGGGATTTAAGTGCTTGAAACCTAACTCTCTTTTCAAAATGAGATTAATATAATTTTTTTTTTTTAATTATTGGGATACCACAAAGAACACTGCAATCATCCCAACAAATCCCTCTTGCACTTGTGCCAAAGCTTGTTTTTCTCTCTCCATATGCAGCAGATGCAAGTTAATAACCTGAAATACATTCTAGATTTCAGCAACTCCAAAGGCTACGGTGAATTTCTGGGCAGATGCAGAAATCAAATCGTGCACATCACACTGCAGGGCTGAGAGAGGGAACAATTATTTACTCACAGATCACAATCTCCTACTCTACCTGGAGGATCAACTCCTAGTCATCAGTACCAACTTCTCTTTCGTCAATGTGTGTCAGAGATTTAACGTCTTTTAAACATCATTTCTTCGTATTTATGGACAAATTACAGTTCAATAAGGCGATACACTGAATCATCACACTTCCTCAGGATAAAAATTCTGCAGGTTAACAGCATCTCCCTCCTCAAATGTCCTTTGGGTAGCAATGAAAAATGAAGGAGGCTGCAAAGTGCTTACCACAGTGACATGAGTTACCTCTCTGAATAGTTCTCAGTGCAAAGCAGGACAAGAGTCACAAGAGTCTTACCAAAAAAAAAAAAAAAGAGAGAGAAAAAAAATAAAGGAGACCTGTCCATTTACATGTAATGCACAGTAACAACTTGCTTGGCTGTGTCAAAGAAATCATCTGAGCTTCAAAGTATCAATATCTATGGCAACAAAAAATAATAACTTCACGAGACAGGGGAAACCTTGATTCACAAAACAGTATTTGGAGGCTTTCAAAGACTTTGTGTGTCTAACCGAACATTTGCTTTAAATTAATAACCCTTTTTCAACTGCACAGCAGATCAGTTTCTGTCTACACAACACAGTGTTCCAAAAATGCTGGTTATTGTAGTAATGCTTCAAGAAATGAATACGCTATAGCTGGTATTAGAAATCATAGGAGCATTATTTACCTCTATTGAATACTGATCTAGACGTTTAGCAAATAGAATGCAGCTTAATTAAGTGATTTTATCTAAGGAACTTTGATTTGATAATAAGTAGTTTAACTATCAGCTACTATTTTCTTTTTTCATGCATTTCAATTATTATTAACAATAGAATGAGTGTTATTGCAATAGCAATTTCTCCTGCCAGTGGAAAGGACTTTAATATAAATTCATAATGACACCATTGTATGGACCTGATTCTAATCTGGAAAGCATGCCGTGCATCTGAAATTGGTGTTCATGAATCACAACCTGGCTTCCTACTGTGGATACTGTTCCTGTTTCTGACATTTCTTCCAAAAGCCACCAGTAGTGCTAACTGCAGGCTGCCACCAGAGCTACCTGTACACAAGTGCAAGGGCTGAAGCTTAAGCACTTTGATTTGTTCTGTTAAGAGGTGGATCTATTTACTCATTTATGTGCTTTGCTAGATCAAAGTCCATCTCTCTGGCCATGGAAATCACACATTTTCTGTGAGTTACATTAAAGACAAATATAGGGCTACAGGCAATATACGTGTACAACACACTGCCAGCCAGCCCTGCAAAGTCAGTACTGGCACCACTGTTTTCACTTGGTGGTATGCGACTGATCACCGGAGCAAGCCAGGACAGGATGACAGCTTAATTCAGAATCGTTAACTGCTACGCTTTGGACGTACGCTTGGAACATGTGCTGGGTAAATTCCTCAGGAAGTATTTAGCCAAAGGTACAGAGTGGTTTGTCCCATATCAACACCACAGCTGATGGGGGAAACAGATGGTTGCTCAAAACACAGGGGAGCTGGAGGAGGGACATTTCTTATTCACAGTTCCACCACTGGAGATGGCAAACAAAGAAGGAACTCTGGCCAGCACTGCTGCCTTTGACTCTGGTGAAGCTTCACAAATAGCTCCTCTCCCAGAAAAAGGCCAAGCACAGCCGTGGCCAGTGGTGCCTGCAGGACTTCTAGACCTCCCTGGAGTTCAATGCTTTGCAGAAAAGGTGTCCACATGTAGGAGGCAGAATTAGGCTGTTTCAGTGCTGGATGCCATTGATTGAGAAATTTCTGTTACCTTCTTCTGCACGTGACTCACCAAGCAGCTCTTCACAGCTATTTTCACATCATAAAATCTGCAGGACAGACCTCCTTTGGCTAAGGAGGCAGCTAACTGGGGGGAAAAAACCTCCACACCAGTCCCATCTTGAATGTTGAAGTAGCAAATGACCTCTGAGCTTTTTTTGCAGAAATGGGACAATAATGGCAGTTCTTCTAGTTTTAGAACAAAATTTCCATCTAAAAATAGTATGGCAAATCACCATTGTATTATCTGTACTTTCTCAGACACACAGCTATCCCAGAGCACCCGTCTAGAGATCTGTCCCAGCATGTTCCAGGGTTTAGTCCATAGTCTGCAAATGAAAATTATTCTGCACATTGAATATAAGTATACTCTGTCTGTGTGTGCATCTAGGCACATGCGCATTTCTATGCTGATACATCTGTATAATCCATCCTTTCTATGTGAATTAAGCCAAACAGTGATCACAAAGTGTTATTTAAATATCACCAGGGATTAGATGGTTCAGAAAGACTCCAAACCCCATAAAGTGATGCTAAGCAGGATTACTTCCTGGCAGCGTGTGGATACAAGTGTAAGCTGATTATACATTTTCATGACCTACATCGGCACATAAGATCCACAGTCCTCCCGCTCCTCAAACAGAAAAAAATCAACTTGTGTACTTCCCGGTGATGGATTCCAACCCATCTTCTTCCTTCCTTTCTCTTTAACGAACAAAAAGGGGAGAAAGATTAGAGACAGACCTCAGCAGCTGAAACAAGGTGGAACTGCTGAGCTATAGGAATAACCACAGTGTTGAGTCAATGGCATTCAAAGCACTAACATCAGGGATCAATTGAAAAAAAAAGGTAGTAAGGAGCGTGAATCTCAAGGTAGATACAAGGTCAAAGCAGTTGGTGGGAGAAAGCTGAGTGATAGAGGGGGAAAAAAAAAAAAAAAGAGAGAAAAAACCACCAGGGGCTATTCACATTCATAGCATTCCTCAAGTACTTGGTATGCTTCTACCTGCTTACTGCTAATTTATGTTATACTGCTTACAACTAAAAAAAGGAACGAAACACTGCTAATTATAACAAGGCGCTACACACACAGAGCACTGCCATTGCTATTCCTTACAGGTCAAGGGCAGCATAGTGTTATGCTGCTCAAAAGGGGCTAAATAATGCAGTAACTCTGCAAAATCATACAAGCAAAACAAATGTCATTTTTCATGCACAGAGCAGTTACATTTCTTCGCGTACATAATCTTCAATTATTAAAGAAACTGTGATGTCAAAAATAAAGCTGCCAAAACAATAAGGGTCTGAAGACAGCTTTTATATTCAGACTCAACTCTCTTGTTTTACATGAAGGTTGTAATACAGGAATGCAGCACAAGAGCAGAAAGCAACACTAAGTGACCTGTGTATTATACCCCGGTTACATCAACAAAGACCTTCAATTAATGCCAGTGCTAGTTTTCATTCAGACTCAGGTATGCTTGGGAGTGACAGAAACCACTGCCTCCAGCATTTACAGGGTTATGCAATTTTTTTTAGAGACTGAGCTGGTGTTGGACTATTTGTAACGCAATGTCCAACCCTGCCAAAAAGGGTTCTAACACTGAAGGCAAGGGATAAAACGTGCTGGTTACAGCATGTTTTTCTCTGCCCAGATTAAGAGCTGTTCAATAGAAGTATAATAGAATCTGTAAATCTACTCTGACTCAAGAGCAGTGTATTTGACATTGAAGTTACAGAACTGTCATAGTGGAGATAACCTGCAGAGTGAACAGTAAGCATCTAGGTACGGGTAATGCATCATCTGGTAGCATTAAAGTTTTAAAAAAAATATATACTAATTAAACCAAAATAAAAACTGGTCATACCACAGACTACCTTAAGCTTTACCTTAAGAAGGCACTGGTATGTATTACCTGCTCCTTCGTTAAAAGCATGCTATAAGCAATTTGTTTTAAAATTTTAATGCGCAATTAACAGTCAGCTAGTGCCTGGCCCTACTGTGGCACACGAGCCCATGGCCTGGGCAGACACACTGGTATATGCAGGGAACGGCTCCAGCTCCTGGCTCGCCAGCGAAAGCCACGCACACACTGTACAGAGGGGTTTTGCAGCGCACAGCCCTGCGTCTGTGAATTGCCACATGCTGCAGCTCCTGCTGGACGGGATGCAGAAACTGCTTGAATCCTAAATTTTTCAAGGTTTTTCATTTTGCTTCAGTGAGTCTGCAAAAACACTCAGGAGCAGGATTTGGGGCTTTATACCTTTTCTCTCTAGAAAAGCCTCCAAGACTGTTGTGCACCTCCCCTCTGCTTTAGTACTCTTAACCCACTCCAGAGTCACCACCTCGTCAGGGGCCCTCACACCATTCCTCTGCCGAAAGAGCTGGTCTTCCCCCAAAGCTGAAGCCTCCAGAAAGTAACACACCCCTGTGTTTGAGCAGCTGCTGTGTATTTCCACATCATCAAAAGGCTTCCCCTCCTCTACCACCTTCTGCTACCACTGCAGTTGAATACCCCAGATGTTTTAGAGCCAGATCCTGCAATCTTAAATGCAGGCAAGACTCCTGTTACTGTTTAGGCAAGTTTTACATTGCTAAGAAATGAGCCCCATGGAGATTTGATGGACACCAGAACCCTTCCCTCGGTTACCACCTTATGGTACTGATGATTTCTTAGCCTGGACAAGTCAGAGAAACAGAAATGAAGAGATTAACTCCAGCACAAAGCGTGGTAACACAGAACCAGACCCAGTCCTGCAGTTCCTTCCAAATTCAGGCAAAGAATACCCAGCACAGGCATGCTGAGAAAATCAGAAGAGAAGAAAGCTTCCAGAAAATGCAACGTGCCAATAAAGGAAGAGGTTAAAATTCCAGAGCATTAGTAGTCTAGACCTCAAAACCCTCCACGTACAAAAAACCTACAGTCAGGTTTCATCATCAAATATGATGTGACTGCTTGTAATTACTACCTCAATTTTTATAGCTCCTTTAGCAGTCCCATCCTATTCAGCATTAGCTGCAGGTTCATTAAAACAGACTAATGTTATAGGTCTAACTTTTGCAGTCCCTTGCAGAAGTAAAAGGTAGAGATTTGAGCTGATTAAGACAGCATTTAACCCAGTAACTATAGCGTAAAAAGGGACTGAAGGTTTGATCAACTGAATTAACAACTTCACTTTTGATCTAGCAGAGAGAAATCCACAAACATCAAAAGCAGGTTTTACTTAGCCCCTTAATATCTGCAACTTGCCCTAAGATGTCAGCTCTTCTCACGTATATTGGACATGAATCACAAATCCTGTGATTACGCCTGCCAAGACTCCTCTGAAGAGGTGTAGGATTTCCTCCCCCCACACACCTCTTTGCTAGGGAAAGATGGTTCCTGGTGAATACGCATATCAGAACCAATCAGCAAGGTACTGACCTGTTTGGATGTGAAGTCATTAGTACAAATAGAAAACTTCAGAAACATTGGAGAAAAGAAAGAAAAAGATGTTTTGCAATAAAGGCAAGGATGATCTGCATCTTAAAAGGTCACACTCTTGTCAGAACAAGAAAATTTATGGAATATATGTAAGTGGCAAGATCTTCAGATGCATCGCACGCATAAGCAGGTAAGATGTTTTCAAACAACATTTGAAGTGGCAGGGGAAGATGCCAAGGGTCTCACAAAGAGGAAGGGACCAGCCAGGGAGGAAGGGAGCGCCAGGGCCTCACTGGCAGACTTGAGCATCGGGACACACAGGCGCAGAGGCAGAAGCTGACTCACGGGCCAACCTCTGTCGACAGGGCACAGTCCTTGGCATGCCTCGATACCGGCTGAAAAAGCCACAAAAAACAATGATTGCCGAGGCATCAGCAACAGCACAGCACTGCCAGCCGTGGCGGTGGCTTGACAGCATTCGCGAAGGTAGTAATTGGCAACCGTGGGGCTTGCTGGATGGACAGCTAGATCTCGCTGGAAACCAAACCCTCAGTTAGCTAATTTAGAAGACAGGCAGGTGTACTCTGACAAATAGATCCCCCTCCACACACATGAGCACACGCGCACACACACTCCACAGATCTCAAGACGTGCATGTAAAACACTGCTTTTCCCAGGATTTCTACTATTTTAGCTTTATAAAATTATTGCTTTAAGTTAGTTTACTGCCTCCCAGTTGGCTGCATTTCAGAGCTATCCCAGCCCACGCAGCTAGATTTTTTTAAGGCATGAAAAAGTGTGGGGGTAAAAAAAAAAGTCTAAACAACGCCATGATCTTGATGAAAGCTAAATAATCCCAATCTTTTTCTATTAGGAAAGAATTGGTATGCTAATCCCACTGTCCTAAGAGCTGGCAAATTTTGAACGGAGATGCCTTTATCTGCCTCTCAGCTTTAACTTATTTTATGCAACTTGAACATTTACTAAACTGGCACAAGGAGGCAGTCATTGCCATTCTTTTCATCATGAAGCTGCTTTTTCCCAAACCACCTTTCCCTCTCCAGACCTTCAGCTACAACTCTGGCCTACTAGCAACTAAACCAAAGGGAGATCCATTTTTTAGTAGTAGAGATATGGGAAGAAGACACCAGGAAAACCAGGTGGCAAGGAAGGCAAGCACAGTTCAGTACAGTACCACTCACGTTTTAAATGTCAGAACCTAATCCTTGCCTGTGCAGTACTTACGGTCCACAATCTTTTAAGGCAAGAAGAGATTATTCAAAAGCGCTAACACTTGAGGATGGCCATCAAACACCAAGCACCTGCCTGCACACGGTTATCAGACAAAGCCAATGCCCCAGCAGGTTGCAAAATACACAGGGCAAAAGTTATCTCCTCTTAAAAATGGTCCAGCCCAGACGTACATGCTCTTTGTCGCAGGTGAAAAACGCACGTGTTTCATCTTCAGCACCAGAGCAGCCTGACCACAGCCCAGCTGACAAACATGATCCACAGGGTGCCCAGCAGGGGTGAGACTCTTCCCCGGCATCTGACCTATGTTAAGATGAGATCACTCACAAAACCCAGGGCACAACAGCAGCCCCAACACCTTTTCTTACACAATTTGCCCAGGACAGAAGATTCTCCCAGACACCACCTCAGACCCAGTACTTGCTGCTCCCCAACAAGCACCTTGGCTCTGACACCTAACCAGATTCATCCTCTCCCCTCTTGGCTCAAGGCAATCCCAGACTCCCACATTCCTATCACCACACACCTCCATAGCACAGTTTGATGCTCAGTGCCTGCCTTGCTTAAAATCCCGTTTCCAAGCCAAACTAACTGAAAATAGAAGTAACAAGCAGAGAGGGCTTCCAAATAGGCAGCCTGTACAGAGCATCACCGACATCCTCCTCCTGGGTCCGATCACGTCACTGACCCTGGATTTGCACTGGATCTACTTGCTGAGACCTGTGCAATGCAAAGCCCTTCTGGTACCTCTGGCATCCCTCAGCAACAATCCACAGTCTCTTGAGCCCACTTAGTCCCATCTTAGCTAACTGCTGGCAGACCTTAGCCCTCGTGTACCTAGAGATGAACCACCTCCAGCTGTGACTAACTTCTGTCTCTCAAGCACTGCTAAGGAGCAGGCAAAGGCTTCCTCCCCTTCATCCCTCAATTCCTTCCCATCTTTCTCAATAACGCATCTGATACTCTAAGCACTGGCTCTCATTGTGCACATAAACCTTCCAGCCAACATCCCCAGACTCAAGCTCTCAAGCCAGCCCTCTCGCTGGGCACAATGGTCAGCAAGGCAGACCAGGCTCACTGCGACACTGGGTGAGCAGAGTTCTACGTGCCTGTTCCTCTCCACTGAGCATCGAAGCTGTTTCACAGGGGCTTAAGATAATGTTGTCAAAACTGTATCTTTGTGTCTGCAATGAAGTGCAGGCTCTTACTCACCTCTCTTTTTATTAGATAAAAATGCTTTCAAAATTGGTAAATTAATGACCATATGCCAGGCCTAGGGCTCTACAGACAGAAGTAGAAAACCTAACAGGGTTTGCTCCGAATTTGCTTTGCTAGTAATAACCCTAAAGAAACAGCCAAATGAACACAAATGCTGTATTTTATTCCTACTGTGGATTTTCACTTCTCTTTTTTACTTTATTGTAAGATATTTAGTTTCTAATGCAATATGAAATTCAGTGATGGGGAAGATTATTAAAATGTAGCAGTAACAGATCTTAAACTTACTTTTTATGGAGTATTTTTAGAACCCTCTCCAAAACAACAGATCTCTAGCTCCCATGGTTGCCACTAAACATCAGCATTTGACAGTTTCCATACAGTTATCTCTGGAACAACAGTTTCTCTCTGTAATTAGGACAATAACTGTTGTAAATCTGAAGTGGCTGTTGGCAAACAGAGGCATTTTAAAGGCAGGTTACTGAAAAGACCAAGGTCTAGGGGCGTCCCCCAGGTCTGTTCAAAACGAGAACAATGTGGTCAAGTCTAACCTTTTTGGCTAGACACCAGAAATAGGAAATTAGTGGAATATAAATGTGAAGCAGTTAACTGATTCACGATCAAACCCAGATTTTTATATGTATTGTTTACATAACGCAAATTTTGCCAAAGAATTATTTACCCATTTAAGTTACTTTTTTGCAAAGGAATCCCACAGAGCCAAATGAAGATATTTCTCTTTTCTTGCAGAAACCAGCAGTTTATCACATATTTCCTCAGCAGCATTCATGCACGAGCAAAGTCAGAGGAACCATCCTTTTTTCCCCTGCTCCATCCTTTCTCCTTTTCTGGTCATTTACTCCAAGATTGGAATAATCTCAATAAATTCTCATCAGCAGACACATTTCTTAGCCTGCAAAATCTTGAAATTTCAGTGTGGTACCATTTCTCATCGTAACAAAAAGAAATACACTTTTTTCCTGTCCCAGCAAGGAATAAATATACATCCGTATATGAGCATGAGCCAGCAAACGAGATAACTGATAAAGGACGTGTGGGAAAAGGACATACAGCCTTTGATCTTACCACTGCCCGGCTGCTCTCCAGGAAAGCCTCCAGTTGTCTCTAGAAGGGAAAACTGTTTCAGTATATTCACGTAGACCTGCATACACAGACATACACAAACCTGAAACTGTATGCCCCTCACATTTTGTTCTTTTCTCCTCAGATGCAGCCTTCATCCAGGTAGCCAGATTGCAGTGTAGGCCGGCTGTGTTGTTATTCAGAAGTGGCAAGGTGCTAGAAATCAGATGTCGTTAAACTTCAAAGTGCAACGCAAGTTGTTTTCAGTACACTATGAAATCCTAGCTAAAGTTTAACATGTAAATATCCCCCATCATCCACCTCGAAGCTTCTCAAGCCTTGCCTGAAAGACAAATTGAGGTCCGACACCTGTCCCTTGGTATAAGCTCCAAGTCTCAAGAGCTTTGCAGAGGTACCTTTAATGTTTTTGGTGTACTTCAATAGGATTTCATGCTTGCACTTGTGACACCACAACTGAGTTCAAATATACCAAAAAGAGCAGCAGCAGCTTGGGCAAGCAGTTTCTTCTGATGCTCAGAAAGCAAAGGTATTTTACAATATAAGAACCGAGTTCCAATTTAATGACTCCTAGGTGTTCCGGAAAGAATTGTAATTTTGAGAACATATAAAAGAAAATATGCTGGACACGCTAATTGCATCTTCTGTCCTCAAAGACCAAAAGGGAAGCCAATTATCACATACACTCAACAGCCTACAGCACCAAAATACCCATCAGCATAAGGCAGCAGCTCCGGCAGCACATCAGCTTACGTCTGTTGTCTTTGTGCCATCAGCAGTTGAAAAAAAGTTTGCTTGAAGAGATAGCACAGGAGGAAAAACACAAGTGAATACAGCTGGCATTTCAACCAGAGTTCATTGTACACTGCAGCTGAGGACAGGAATTATTTTTTCTTCTTTTTTTTTTAAACAGCTACACAAGAGGAAAATGAAACTTGTCTCTTCCTGAGCTACACCCCATCCCTCCAGACCACAAACCCATTCAAGGACTTCTCTGAGTCACAGACCGAATGTGCCCTTTCCTGGAGAAGAGACACCCAGAGCAATCACATTAAAGTGGAGCCAGAAGAGAGAGATAGTCTTTTCACGTGCTTCAATGGCTGACAGCACTTTCATTTCCTTTTGGCCACCTGGTATTCAGCCCAACTCATCTCCTGAAAGTGTCGAGAAAAATTAAAAGGAGGAACAGCATACTTTTGTGAGAAAGCGAAGACAAGGGATTGCAGTCTCGCACACATTCTAGCAAAGCCCCTTTGGAACGTGGCTGTGCTTCACAAGACATAGCAATTAAGCAGCACTTGCAGAGCACCTCCTTCTCCAGCCCACACCGGCACCAGGGAGGGCAGCAGCTGCCACATGGCCCCTGCTCAAGGTCTCCAGTCGCGCAGGCAAAATTGAATTTTGCTGCCCATGGATCAAGCCTGGGTTGCTCCAGCTGGTGGGAGACACATGAGTAGTGAGACTTGCTGTGCCTGCTACCAGGAATGGGATAGAAGAGAGACCATCAACAACAGCTGGTGCTGGGGCAGAGCCACCTCCTCCATCCCATGTATACCTCGCCCCGTCCCTCAGACCCCAGCCTGGCTCTCCAGGGCTCTGGCACCACCGAGGAGGCAGCAGAGCAGCAGCTGCCGGGGCTGCCCCTGCCTGAGCACCCTTCTGCTTTGCCCAGAGACACTCTCGTTTTCACACCTCCATCTAGCAAACCTGTAAAATCCAGCACAACTTGAGAGGCACAGGAGGTGCCTCTCCACAGTGGAAGAGAAAACAAGAGGATTGCTCTTACAAGATTAAGAATGTTCTCAAAGTGGTATTTTATTAGCCTTCCTAAAAAGATTAGAAATTATGGCTATGAATACAGCGCGAGCAAAGCTGGATCTGGAGTAGGAGCTTAAATCATTACAGCCAGTCTTTAGATCCAGAAATATAGTTAATTTTGATGAGGAAAATGAAGTGTCCAGCTTGCTTTTGAACAAATCATGTATTTTATGAGAAGCATTGGAGTCCATTTGCTTTTATTTTATTCCAATTCCAAATCCATATGTATTTTTTTTATACTAAAGAAACAAAAGATCCTGCTGGTGACAAACAAATAGAAATCTGTAAGAGCTGGCAAAGGGAGGAATATGTAGAAATAATCGTATAAAGAACCAAGCCCAAGAGAAGTTAGTCTCCATGCAAACCAGCAACCACAGTTTCAGAAAACATACCCCAGGGAGGAAGGAAAGGGATGCAGAACTGCCTGACAGGACATGCACCCCTCGGGCACCCATCACAAGCCCTGCCAGAGACAAACTGGGGAACCAAGCAGGGGCCATTCCGTTCCTTCAGACAACTATGTGCACGTGGAATTCAAGGTAAATTCAGCTCCAATGCCAGCATCTCCGAGTTCAGGCAAGTTAACAGGTGGGTAGATTTGGTCCTGCTGACATTAATGTTAATGTTTTTCTCAAGCTAAAGTTTCCAGAGCCTCGTGTACTGCTCTGCCTACATGCTAACTAATGGATGCGACAGGCCAGTCAAGGTGTCAGCACCGTTACGCTTTGTTCACAGGGGGGCAGATCTCAACATATTACACCCACTTAGAAAAATCCTCCAATGGAAAAGCATTTTTTTTCAAATCTGTCATCACAGAGGGACACTTGCAGAGCAGATGTGCTTAGAAAGCATCAGCACACAAAGCAATTTTTCACTACTACAGTGTCACTTTTGGACAGTGCAATGAATTCTGTAACTTCCATGTCAAGTTGGGTTTTGTTCTTTCAGAGATTTAAACTACCTGCTCTTTCCAACCATATCAAGACTTAGCAGTCTCAAGCAACTTAGATTAGCTGACTGGTTGAAGTAAAATTGTATTTTATATCCGCCAACAGACCCAGCCATCCTTTACCCTTACCCTTAAATCTTATACAGGGCTTAAAGATTGTAACACCTCCAGAACATACAAAAACCATGAGGGGCACTGGGTTTCCAATCAGCCAGTCACCACTTAAGTCCTGAGGGTGGCTGGCAGTGACGGACCCTTCCACACAAGGAGGTTACCCAAGCAGGAGCAGAGCTCATCTAGGCAGGACTTACTGGCTCATCCTCAGCACAGTTCCCTGGACCCCTGCCAGCAGTGAGATCTGGTCCTGACATTTTACCCTCAAGTCACCCACCTCTTGTGGAGTCCACACTTTTCTCTCTCACTTTCCTGAAGGCGAGCAATTCAGTATCTGGCTGGAGACAGTTTTAAAACCTGCAGTACCTGAAGCTCTGTTAAATAAAGCAAAACATTTGCTATAAAATTAGCACAACAAGCACACGCGTAAGCTACATCTTTTTCTGCCAGGATGGATCCCATCACCTGGTTTATGATCAGAAATAACACAGCAATAGTTTTCTCTCTAATGAGTGCCTTCTGGATTCCTATCAGTGCTACAACTACCTGGAAGGAGAGTCATCCCGAGCACGCATCTGCTGTCCTCTGTTAACTCACACACATCCGTATTTTGAACACTTAGCAGAATATGGTCTAAGCAAAATAAAAACACCAGAGAGGCTTCTCCACTGAGTCCAGCAGGCTCTAACAAAGACCAGCTCTGCAACCAGGTAGAGTACTTCTCAGCACAGGCATCTTTATTTACATCCTAATACAAGAAGTTTCATCAAAATTAATAGGTTTATCTTAAGAACAGTAAAAGCAGTTCCACATTAGAGAAAGATCCCTGGTTAGGACGTAAACGTGAAAGGTTTACACTTTCCTATTCGGCAGATGGATTTGGAGGATGACCTTTTACCTCAAGGGTAATTTTTCAAGATAAAGCTGCCTCTTCCATTTTTTTTGAACACAGAAAAGATGCTAAATTTACACAGATGGTAATTTGTTTTCATTTTGTGTGTTTTACATAGTACATTTTATAGACTGTAATAGTTAATTCAATGTAACAAAATTAATTTAAAATTCAAATACTGAGCCTGCTTAATCTTCACAACATGCCATTACTGTCCGGGTAGCACAGTTTGAATATAACAGGGGGAACAAGGTCCTTTGGCAGTCCCATCACAGACCAGCTGCTGACTGGCAAGTCACTTTATGACTTGGAATTCAGAGGAACTGACTGGCACCGATGTACAGGGTGCTCAACATCATTTAGTATCAGGCCCCTGGTTTCTTTGCAGTAAGAATATTACTGCTTCTTTATTTTTCAGGGGCTTCTTCAGAATTGTTCATATTCATATATTGTTCTCTTCTTCCTAAGCTGTATTTGCAGATTCTGTTATTCAAATGCACTTTCATGAAGGTGAAAGATAACAAATAGAGCCAGGCATGTGGTACTTCACAGGACAGAAATACAATTCACCTCACTATAAGAGGACTGCAATAGCATTTTAAAATGCCCAATTTGCCGAGTCAGCAAAACTGTAGTTCTAAAGACAACTTTAAAAACGAGCACATAACCCACTCCCCCCACAAAAGTGCTACTTGAGGGAAATAATGGAAATAAATGGAAAATAAAAATGCTACCCATCATGTACTGCACTACGTATTTCAGTTAGTACTCTCCATATGCTCTGATCTTTAAGCTCAGAACTCAGTAACATTTCCAAGCACTATTCCAACAACCAAACTTTTAGACCTCCCACAATGCTTTTTGTAGTGGCTGTGGCAGGGGTGGAATACAGGACGTTAGGAGAAAAGAATGGGAGGATATGCAACTTCTGCTCCTGGACAGCTGCGCAAGCCCAGGCTGCTATAGGCAATCCTGCAGCACTATCTAACAGCTCGGACTGCAACAACTCAAAATCTTTTTTTCCCCCAAGTTGGGAGAAGATAAAAAAAACCCACAACATACAGGGAAGGGGTTTTTTTAATATTAAGAAAGCAGTTTGTACTTTATTAGAAAGTAAAAAAAAAAAAATTAAAAAAACCCAACTCAGCTAACACAGTGTAAGGTGCTTGTCTGTCTCCCCACTGGAACTAACCTCGCCTTTTGCATTTTCCCCAGAAATTAATGAGGACTGATGGAAGGTGATGAGGAACACCATGTCTTCAGTAATGCACTGAGATTTCTCTACCAGGCTAAGATGAAATAATTTGCCATCCAAGATTTAACATCCATACTTGCCCATTCCTTGCTAACATGCCCTTTTTCCCTTAATACAATCATTACTGGTGTGACCTTTCAAGTTCCCCATACAATCTGTTGTTAATTCTTCTGAGTACTTCATCTCCTAATGCATCTCTTTTAAAATGTCCTACAGTTAAATCTTTTGCTATAGAGCTGCTCTGTCTATACATTAAAATAAAATTCTACACATTTCACCAGTGTTATCACTATATACATGAACTGTTAGCAAGGTTTATAAAACACAATGGGTTCCTCTAGTAGAAGGCTAGAAAGGGTTTTGTAAATTGATGGATTGCCAGCATTGGGAAGCTGGTATTTGTGAAAAATAGCTTGGGTTGGACTGTAGGGGGAGGGTGGTGGTCTGTGCTTGTTTGGTTGGGTTTGCCTGTTGTATAATTTTTCCATCAGACTAAAAGCTCAACAGCCCACAGGTTTTAGGGTACTATTATTTTTTTTAACAGGACTGGAGAAAACAATGAAGGAAGAGCTTTATGAAGTTATACCTATCCATTTGCCCAGGCATTCCAATACTTCACTTTGACTGCATATCCTGAACTTGAAACAACTCAACAGAGACCAACTTCCAGAAAAAAAGAGCCCAAGCCCCTCAGCTACCAGCTCCTTTTAAAAAGCTTCAGCGCAGAAGTTTCCCCCTCCCAGAAGAGCCTCATTCCCATTGGTAAGCGAACCAGTTCCAGGCCTCGTCAGCACTGGGACAGACAAACATAGGAAGAACATGAACACGTTTGTAGAGAAGAGAGGAGCACCATCAAGATAAGATTCAGTCTGGATTGGGTCCAAATTCTGGAGCAAAAGAGAAGGGAGCACTTTAACCACACCACTCTAACCCTCCTTAGATGTAACATCACCACGGTCTCACATTTTTCTCTTTCTTCACAAAAAGACGATGCATACATGCAGAAAGCCAACCTTCTTAAAACACTATTATGTGCAACACCACCGGTGGACTGCTACAAAGGTGACAATGAGTTCCTTGTATGTCTCTTTTTTAAGATTATCCCACAACCATTAAGGTATGTGGGACAATGAGCCTGCTTCTGAAACTGCCCCTTACCAATTTCATCAGACCTTACCTATTCCTGCGTCCTTTACATTCAGCTTTCCAAGTAACCTGTTGTGAATTTGATTTTCCACTGAAAAAATACTTACATAATATTTGATGAGTGTTTTTAACTTTTTCATTAATCGTGATGAACACATCATGAAATTCTCTAATGTATTCATTATTCAATATTATTCAAACATTTTGTCAGCAAATAATTCTTGGTTTATAGGTCATTCGAATTGCAAATTGTAACTATTATAGTCATAGTTTGCCGTTTATTTTTTAACATATGTAATTTATTTAACTTAAGTAATGCATACAGCCAATTCAATCAATGTGCAGTGAATTTCAATTTGTGCATTTGGCTTTAATATTCTTAGTTACATAAATCATGCACTCAGGAAACCGAAAATAATAATATGGAATTTAAGTGAATAATTGGAACCACATGAACTAGTTCGATGGAAAACATGGAAACAGTCACATACACAAGCAAATCTAAATTCACTTTCCAAATCATGAACATTTGCAGCTTTTTTTCCCTTTCTAATTCACGCTGATACAGTTAATTTGTAACAAAACCATGCCAGCAGCTACAGCAGACATTGCCAGATTGCTTTCCACTTCCTCCTCTGTATCCTTATTTAGGATATTAAATAACCCTGGTCATTATTAACTTTTCTTCATGCGGTACCTCAGAAGATAGCTGACCACCACATAGAGCAAACGACCTTCAACTTCCACAGCATTTGGGAGGCAAACTGCAATTAGTGGTTACCTGAATCAATCCTAAATAGCCTAGGAAAGCTCTAGTTACTTAATGCTTTTGATTTTATTATAAGACCAGAGATAAAACTACAATGAGGTTCAATGATAATAGGAAGTTGGTCTTCTGGGACTTAAAATTGAAGTAAGTAGGCAGAAATTAAATGTTTATCTAGCAGATTCCCATTTGTTTATGCTTTAATGTGTACCTCCACCCATGCTTCTACTGCAATTAGGAAGCGCCCAAATTAGTCTCATCATCCTCCTTCAAGAAGCAGAGAATAAAAAATACAGACAGAAGAAATGAAGAAAAAAAAAAAGTGAAGCTGACAGTCAATATCTATTACCAGCATGACTCCTCCTGGCAAAAAGACCTTACTTGGAACTGGCAATGGACCAAAACTGCAGTACCACCACAGCTCTGAGACTTCCTCCTTAAACTGAACCCAAAGCAGAAAACACAGCACAAGTATGCACGAACCATTTGGAATAAGCTTGTATGTGCTCACCCATATCAGTACATTGTACAGTCTACAAATGAGCAGATGATGTGGAAGCAAGAGCAAACGTATTCTTTATTATATCACTAAAGTCAGGTTCTAACAAAAACCACATCCCTTGCTCTCTCTAGGCAAGTCTAGAAAGGGCCATCAGACACACAGAATTGGTGCCGGGATTCAAAGAGCTGGGTTAGTTGTGGGAAAAGAATCAGCCACTGAAAGTCTAGATCCAAACAGTTGCATTCCCTCCCCTCTTCTCAAGCTGTGGAGCTGTTCAGACGTGCAGGGTTTTGCTTCAGGCTGCTCTCCAGTTATTAGAGGATGCATGTTTCACAGATGCCGCATCATATCCCGGACAGACCAGTAAGTAAAAAACTGTAACCACCACAGAACTGTTGACCCAGTATTTAAATGGACAGAATTGTGGTTATGCACATGAATCAAAACGGGCTTTTTTGAGCGAAGAGGCAAAATAAAAGCAACTCCTGCAGTCAGATTTTGTGCAAGTTCATACAAATGTTGTTGTGTGTTATGACAATGCCAAACAGTGATGAAATAAGACTTTCACACTGGTGTACAATATACAAATGGTCAGTTTCGGAAGCAACACCCATTAGAAAGACCGATCCTCATGGACAAATTCTTCTGATAGCAATTACAGAAGAAAAAACAGACTTTGGGGGTTGCCTGACATTTGGATTTTGGGTCTGAGAAGAAAGGCAGTAGGGAAGTTGAATGGCCCTTCCAAGGAATTATAAGGCCAGTCAAGCCTGAAGAGGACTAGATGGGAAATGGCATGATCTAAGTACTCTGCTCATTTGGGTGATAAACTAGAGTTCTCCAAAGGGTTCTAAGACACTACATCCAGAGTAGATTCACTCAAACAGTAACCCACTTAGGCATCCAAACCTAACTGCCTGAATGAGTTAGGTACACCATTGCATAGCATGAACTCCACTGCAAGGGGATACCGAACTCACTAAACTCATTCCTAGATTTCAACACCCTAAATTTCTGCCCCTCTTCCAGGTGGTAGCATCAATCTGCATAGCTTATGCAGGTGGATGAATGCCAAGGTGAGAAACACAGCCTGCACCTATCAGTTCTCACCCACAGGGCCCTCTTTGCAAAATGGGTACACAAAAACACAAGCTTTTGTGAGTTGTTTGCACTACCGGCTTTACCTGAGAGCTTAGAAAGCCTTTGGCACGTGTCCTTTCATGCAGCAATGGCCTGTTCTACTGAAAAAAGCAAACTGGCCCTGCCTAATTCCCCCCACCAAGTTCTCTACGAACATACCCCCATTTTAAAGGCAGGCAGAAAGGCAGGTGGCACAGGGGCACCACAAGTGGAACCACCCTTTCTTTGCACAGTGCAAGTGGACTTTAAACTGGGATCCCTGCAAGCCTCTCCAGGGACAGTGCTAGCCTACACTGCCATACAAAAAAATGTTCACTGCAAAGTCTTCTTCCTTTTCCACTTGCATCCTTCTCCTCATTCTATGTGACAAAATCTGAAATCCTTACTAAATGCCATGACACACTGAATTGTTATTAACAAGCTTATTAGAGCTGTGAAACAGGATTTCCGTTCCATAAATCTCTTACTTTCTCCATAGTACAACAGAATACCACCCTAAGTATCTCATAATGCCCAGTGACCTACCTATTGTCTTGTAACAGAAGCAATCATATCTGATTTGCCCTTTCTGAATTCTCCAGCTGTCTTGATTCATTAACATACTGTTAAGTGTTCCTTGTCTGGCAGTGAGAATGTCCTGCTCTCCCATCTCCTAAGTAGCCTCGCTCCATTCAGCTCCTTGTTTAATCAATGTTAATTACATAGTCCTGTGATCATCTCCTGAAATTAGCACAAATGGTAACAAGTTCTTTGATTGCCAATGTTTTTGTAAATGTTATATTAAAAAATAGCACTAAAATAACAGCATAGACAAAATCTGTATTAGAACCATGCGTGCTCTTTCAGAATTCACAAGGATGGCATGCAGAGTGGGAGCCCACTGCCATTCACTTCAACTGATTCAATTAAACAGTACACAGAGAAAACCACCTACTTCCAGTTTAGAAAAGCACTGCTGAAGAAAAACACAATCTACAGTGAGTATTAGCAACAAGAGAATATGGCATTACAGCTACAAATTCTCAGTGTGTCATCTTTTAAGGAAAAAAAAAAAGACTCAGTTATAACCTCATTAATGTAGCAATATTTGGGGATGAGGAAGAAAAAATAAACCAGCAAATTTCAGAATATTGTTCAGAAATTGCTCAAATCCAAGGCATTTGATGAAGATTGCTTCACTTTTCTAACTGTGCAGCATGATGTAGTGCCAGTCCCTGCACAATAGAAAAGGCATTACCAAATAGCTCCTGTGTGGACTTACAAAAAAGACTAGAACATGCCTGTTTGGTACTGAAAGTCAAACCTCTACAAATGCCCATTACCCAACGGGAGCTAAATAACTAGAAAAATATAGGACAGGTCATTTTGATATACAATGAGATGGGAAATAAATGACTATCCAAGATACCAAGAAAAATGAATCAGGAATGAATTGTGTAACTGGGTCAAGCCATTAATTCTGAAAAGAACTGGGAGCCTGGTGGATAATTTAGAGTGACTGTCCAAGACATGAAGCAACTTATTGGAGAGTTTTTATGAAAATGGTGTCTTAAATATCTTACTGTGGAATAATAAAACAAATTCCTGGATGAGCAACTACCCCATCTCACACACCTCAACCAAAGGCCCTACTACAGGATCCTACTCTGACCAGGGTAAAAAAAAAAAAAAAAGATGAAATCCCAGTGCCTCTGAAGTCAGAGGCAAAATCCTGACTGGCTTCACTCTAGCCCAGTTCTCAACAACTGTCCAGTCAGATGCTTCCAGTTTCCTCCGCCAAATGCTCTGCTGAGGACTAGTTCTGAGTCACAGCACCATTAATATCATCTTCTATGGGACATGGATGGAAATTCAAGACAAATTATCCAGTTTCCTAATCTGGCACTGGCCACCATTTCTGTATGGTCTCTTTTCTACTCATTGCAGGAGTTAAAAAAATAATATGCCCTTTCTCCCATCAACTCTTATTCTTCCTTAATTTCTCTATAAAGTTCTGTGAAATGGGTAATATCTTAGCAGACATAACAAAAGCCAAACACCATGAACCTTCAGCGTAGTGTAGTGCAGACCTAAAACCAAGCAATTACCCTCATCTTCATGTTGTTTTGCTGCACATGTGACTGACACTGAACATTAGAAACCCCTCTGCAAGGACACTGAAACATCAGAGCAGTACAGGTTATGTAAAACTAAGGAATTTGTTCTTAGTTTTGCTACAGAACAAGTTGGATTACCTTCTGTTAGGACTGGTCCAAGTAATACTTGTTCACCAGCTCACCTGAAGACCTTTCTACCCTATGGTTTCTATAAAGGTTTTTCTGAATGCTCGACAATTCTGGATAAAAAGCAGGAACCTGAAGACTCATTATTGTCAACAGAACTTCAGAAGTGTGCTGTTACAAGTATGTAGTCAGAGATTAAAAAAACAATGCTGATAACATGTGGCTTATGAATTGGGTACAAAGCTGCTTTTTTTTTTCCCTCTCCATAGATTATCTAACAGAAAATCATTACCACTGTACTACCCCGTTTCATTTCTATCTGTAACATTTTCATAGGGAAAAGTAGAAGCCTCAGGAAGGCCCCTTGCTCCATCAGACTGCAGTGCAGCAAAGCATTTCTGGAAGCTTTGAGTTCCTCATCTGTGCTCGAAGCACCTACCAGAGCTTCCAAATGTCCTGGTGAGGCAACCACACACAGCAGCGCTGACAGCACACACAGAGCAGCTGTCGTGTGCAAATGACATCCAAGGGCTCTTTCTTTTAGTTCCCTACTCTTCTGAAACAAGATGAAGACAGACAGAGGCAAAATATCATTTAACTAGAGAAACTGCCAGTGAGAAAGAGGTTATTTGTTGTGCAAGCAAGAACTCGCATGTGAATTTTAAACAGATGTAATAGTTAATTAGTGCTTAATATTCCCTTGCAGCACTGGAGATGCGAACTAATAGCATTTCTGACCTCTTGTAGAGGACAATTCAGTGCCCAACAACACAATCATTTTAGAAGAAACTCAAATACAAACCACCTTGAAGCTTTTGCTGAAGGGAAATATATCCTTGGCCCCTGGACACATCCATTGCAAGTCTTCACACATCCATGGGACACGACAAGCTAACGGGAAGAAGGCTCCACAGAACTGCACATTTCCAGTCACCCATGACTGAGAAATTCACATTGAAAGGAGTGCTGAGAAGGATAATCTAGGAGATCACGCAAACTGAGATTCAACTCTACAAGATGAAGGTAACAAAATAATTGACTCCTAAGTACATCGAAGGAAAGCACCAGGGAGGCAGAAAAACTATTTACACAGCCCCAGGTAACCACAGGTACCTTTGGAGTGAGAATGAGAAGGTGGTCTCCAGTCATCAGAGCCCAGTGGTCCTGAGGGAGCAGCAGTACAGGGAACCTGGATCCAGCTGCTTTCACAATATATATATTGATAAAATTAAGGGGAACATGTGACACGCTTGCCCATTACGCAGAGGACTTCATCCAAAAGCATCCCCACCCCTCCACACACCTGAGTGCATCTGAGTGTCTAATACTCTGAATCTTCCCATTTCAATTAATTGGTTGCACTTCACTATTTCTGAAAAGTAAAGTCCTTTCAAGTTCCTTTAAAGCCTCAGGAAGTATCTAAAGAAACAATTCTGTCATACTCTCAACACATGAATGTTTCTATGGTGACTTTCTAGCATTTCCTAAATGCTCAGGGTACTCCCACACCACCCTGCAATCCCAAACCCTAGGTAAACCAAAATGGAAAACTCAGTTTTTCTATACCCAAATGTAAAGTCAAGCTCTAAATACACATTTGCTGTATACCCACGCATCACACCTCCATGGCCTGAACATGTTCTAGGGCAATGCCGGATGGGATGATGCCACGTCATCCAACCAGTGGCAGTGACACAGCCAAAGCTATCTTTTGCTATATATACACCATGAGCTCACTTGAGCCTGGAATATCAGAGTATTTTGTCTTGAAATACCACTTTCTCCTGGAGCATTTATACTCACAGGCTGTTCGCAGATATTAGAGCACAAAGTCCACCTAAATACAGAATAACTACAAAAATGACAAGCTTTCCTCACTGCCTTCTCCCTTCTGTTTTTTTTCAGTATACTTTCTCCCCTTTGTCTATTAAGAAAACCCCTCCATCCTCCTCAAGGGCTCATTAACCTCTCTAAAATATCATTCTGATGCTGGCAAATGCCTTCCGAAAGGGCCAGTGCTGTCAGAGCAACCTGAGACCCCACAAACACTTCCAGAACATTGACCTCTCAGAAGTCTATTCACCTACAACACTTGCACATCCTCGTTTGACTGCTTTCAAGTCACTTAGTCATTTTTTGATAAGCAATTATCAGATCTTCCAGGGCCTGTGGAACAAGTTATCTTTGTCTTCAGCTCGCTATTAGCTCTGAGACCTTGTGAATGGTAGTGCAGGATAAAACCTTTTCCCCATCTGCCTGATCAATCAGCTGATAACCAAGATTTACCATGGCATTGGTACAGCTAGCACTGTGCTGTGCATGTATAAACAGGTTAGGTGTTCCTTCACTGGCATTTTCTCAACAGCCTAGAACATGAAGATATTTCTTGGAAACTCAGTACAGCCCCAAGACTCAAAGCCTTCACAAGTGCTTGCAAGCATTGCCAAATCAGGCCATCCTTTCTTCCTACGCCCCCTCTTTTTGTACATTAAAGATTAATACCTTATTTGCTACAAAATTCTGTTACTCTATCTGCTTCCATCCTGGCACAGTGCAGCTTCCTGCTGAGTTGAGCACATCACTACAGGTACTTTATTTTCAGTTTTGAGTATTTTCTGGCAAAGGTAATGTTAACGAAACAAAGGTTCTTGCAAGCAGCAGCTGTTGTGAGTAGCATATATCCTGTGTAACTGCTTAAATGAAATAATCTGGATGGTTTCCTCTGGGAATTTTGTATAAATGCAGAGGTCTAGGATGCATAACTCCAACAGGAATCTCAACCTAAGGCTCCCTTTTCAGTCATTTGGGGATATTCTTATGAAACAAGGGTGGGCTCTGCCTAGCAAGGCTCCAATCACAATCCCTCTCTCAGCACACACAGCATTTAACAAGCACAGCGGTCATCACTGCAAGTAACCCCAGACGCTCCTCCTACACAACACTCCACTTGGAGCCTTCTGTACAAGACACTTTGAAATCAGTTTACCTTTTCAAGGGCTTGTTCATTTGTATACAAACACACTCCTCTGTTTAAAACAACACTGGGGTTATGGGCCAGCCGCACAGTGTCGCAGCCACTCAGAGGAAATCCTGATGCTCAGCGATTAACGCACGCCATGACGCTGGTCGTTCTTGTATCTACTAATGCACTGGACAGAGTGTCAGCTTTAATTTTGAAATTCTGTGATGCTGTCACTTTGTGTCACAGTGTTAAGTGGTTTTGATTATTTGATGTCAGCTCGGTTTACTTAAAGCATTCCCACTGCTTGCATTTGCTTCCCATCAAAATGTGTCAGAAATCTCTTAGCAGGATCCATTCTTAACCCAAAGGGGTTAGCAGGACCCAGCTGCAACCACTGGTGGTCACAACGCACAATGTTTACTTGGTAGCTTCTCCGAGAATGGCTGTCCTTATCACAGTATCACTCCCACTGGAACAAGTCTGGTCCTCAAGAAACCCATTCTGGAGAGCTTTTACATGGAAGCGTTTCCAATGACCAGGGCTGCTTGCACCATGCACGAAGCAGGCAAGCTAGCCATGTTGCTGGCTGCCCAGGCCTCCTCAGCCAGGCGGAGGGCTTCCTTTCCCAGCACTGTACCCTTTACATGGGAAACACTTCACTTCAGTGTGTGACAAAACCTCATCCAAACATAACCAGCTTTTCAGTACAGTAATGGTCCCAGGCAGCGATACATTCCATTCACTTATTTCATTATAAAAAGGACATGGGTTTTTTTGTGAAGATGGGTACTACAGGGGCTGGAGTCTCCCCTCAGGTACATGCCCTAAGAATGAGAAGCAAGTGATGGTAATTGACTTTCAGCTTTTCTTCTCATTACTCATTCATTTCTACAACCTGAATTCACTCTCCTCTGCCCAACCATGGAACATTAACAGCCTTCTCAGAGCATCCTGGCAGCAAGAAGTATCAGGCAAAATGCACTCCCACTGATGTCCAACTTCCCTGGACCATGAAAACCCTCACAACCAAGTGATACGCTCTAGTACTGAACTTGAACGCAAGATGCAGGGTTAGACGAACAAATCACCGAACACCAAAATTATTATGAAAATGAGTAATAACGTGTTCTTTAAAGCTCTCCTGACTAAGTCATGACCTCCCAGTGCACTGTTAGCATTGATAAAGTTTCCTTTATGTCAAGGAAACTACATTCATTGTAAACTGATTCACACATGATCAGAATCAATCATCTGTGTTTTCAGGGTGATCCTGGACATGAACTGAATGCCATTAGAACAGGATAGCTAAAGGAAGTCAACAGTGAAAAGCCTGAAGAAAGCGGGAAATTTTTTTTAATAAATTCAAAGTTAATTAAAGAATAACAGTGTTCTTAAATTACTGAAAGATTTAATTTACTCCGGAAACACCTGATTCATCATTAACACTATAAGGATCTCTTTGCATTAATTCATACACAAATTCAAGGCTGTGCATTTTTTTAAGCTTCTTTCTTCCTGTTCATATTTGTACCCGATTAAACTTCAGTACAGGTGCATACGGGTTAGTAATCACATTTTTATATTTTGCATGCAGATTAGTCCTATTCGAATCTGCATAAATTTGTTATGCATCACTGCAAAAGTGAATGCTCAAGCAACTTTTATTTTTATCTAATCAAATCACTGCCTAATGAAAAATGAGCAACTGTGCACAAAGGTGCACTCGGGCAGACTGCAGGGAACCCTGGGAACAGGAATATTTACCACTCTGTAGGGTTACCAGGTGCAGATCTCTATAGCCTTATAGTCAAAGCTTGAGATCAGGATCAGCCACATCCAAAATGCCAGTGTTACTTTCTGCAGAAAGATTAAATCAAGGTTTCTGCCACAGGATGGACCCAGAAGGGCCTTCTACAGAACTCCTCACCTAAACCTTAGCATAGTAAATTGAGACTTGGTAGACTATGATCGAAATCCCTCCTCTAGTATGGAAATGGACAAGTCTCTTTGCTTCCCTATACCTGAATTTTCTGGCTGCGCAATGAGCACCACATCTTTTCTCCTAAGGTAAGTAGCTGCAACAAGAGGAGCTGAACCTCAGGCAGAAAAACAGTTCATTTAATTAAACTGCCAGCAGTCACATTACACAGTGCCAGGTAATATTAAGCAGTTTACTCTGGAAGTAACAAGACAAAGCACACACCTTCCACTGCTGAATTCGTATTAAACAATTTTAAGAGAGACTCTACAATGAAATAAGTATGCACAAACTGGCATGACTTCCTTGTACAATTCACAGGATGTAGTCCAGAAGCAGGTCTGCTGATGGAGACAGTAGGGGTTTTTTAAAGCAAAACGTAAAAGACACAACCACTTGAAAATGTCATCCTAAAGTAGGCAACTGTGTCCGGATGACTTATAATCCATCTGCTCCCTCACGTGTGCTCCTGTCCATGCCCTCAACCTTCAGCCAGCGCAGACTTCAGAGGAGCTGCTGGGTACAGCCCCAGCTCAAAAAGCACCAAAGGAGGTGCTGAGAGAGTAATAATGGCGACAAGCAGTTAAAAATTTGTGCAAAGTGATTTCACTTTTCACTAAACTTGAAAGGGAAGCTTGATCACTTCCGGAGTCCACCCCTCCACACAGCAAAGGCCACCGGCTGAGCAAAGAGATGGATATAGAGCACTTGAGGATTCCCTGGAGGGGACAAGGCACCCCCACTCACCCATCCCACCCCAGCTATCACGCTGTATCCGGGCACCTCACAGATTTAGGCAAATCTACCTCTCCTCATCCCAGGAGCTAAAGACGACAAGTATTGGGATCTGCATCATGTGTGTAAATTACCATGGGTCTGGAGTAAAGCAATAGTAGTGCGTTCACCTGAACAGCTGTGACAGAAGCAGCAAAGGCTTGAACAAATATGGTTACTATATCACATGCAGATCATTTTAACATCTGCTTCACCACATAAGAGAACATTGTGAACCACTCTCATCTTCAAACTCACAAAATTTTTACGAGCGTGCTGCCATCTCAGAAGCACGCTCTGCTCATTTCCCATTATCCAGCACAAATAGCGAGGCAGAGCGGCTGCACCCTATTTCAAGTTCAAATCAGCAAGAGAGATGCTTAAATAAAATCACTACATCAAAATTAACAAGCAACTACACTTTCCATTCAGCTCCACTACTGATATGTCCTTGAAAGGAAAGGAAAGGAAAGGAGGTGCACACAGACCCAGCCGCCCACAGCAGCAGCACGGGGTCCATAGGGCTTCCTACAGGAGCAAAGCCCTACGGACATCCCTGCTCACAGGGCACCCTCCTCCTCCTCTACACCCTGCCCACAAGCAAGCACCCACCACCCTAACTCCTTAACTGCCGTTGCTCCTTGTTCCACATGAATTTGTTAAAGGGATTTTGAAAAGAGGAATTTGAAAGGAATTAAATTAAGGCTTAGGAACAAGCAGCAACTGGCAATAAACAAGTTTCCCAAAGTGTGAGAGTTTGTCCTCCGCACTCACAGCACATTTCAAGGTCAATTACACTCCCTAACGAACCGCTTAGCCACAGCCAGGCTGCAGGAGTTACACCACGCTGAAGAAAAGCACAAATAGCTCAAATCCGTGCTTCTGCCAGGCTGAAATCAAAACTCATTCCTCTCCAGCAAGGAAGGCTCTGGACCCATGACAGAACCTAAAACTGCACCTCAACCCTTCTCCCGGCAGCACAGTCATCCTGCTTCAACCAATCCATCCAGAAACACTTTTTTCTTTCATTTTAATTTTTTAATTACATTTCTATTTACATTTCCTTTAAAAAATTATCATAATCCTCTCCCAACTTTCCCATCTGCCATCCCCCTCCTACCCACATCTTCCCAAGAAACACAAACATCACCACCAACTTTCCTAAAAAATCCATACATTGAGGTAACCAAGACCCAAATACTTTGTATTAAAACATCTGTGTAATTTGGTGAAAAATAAAAAATGAGAAAGCATCTTAGATAAATGAAAAAGCATCTTAGATACCTCTCTTCACTGATCTCTTTTCAGAGAACACATGCACTTTTTCAGTCTAATTTTCACTCTCCATAGACTTGAACAAATCGACACACTGGTAACCTAAATTGGTCATTTGTCCATCTGCGCACAGGGACTGTCTGATCTACCCACCACAAAGTGGACAAGTTTTTTCACTTCCATCACAGAAAATAATCTATTTCAGAAATCAAATCCATGTGACTGGATATTTGATTTAAAATAAATAAATAAATGAAAAGCAGCTCTACATCACCGAATCATACAAACGTATTTATTTTTCTGTGGGTCAGGCACTACACCCTGCCCGTGGGCTGGGGACAGACTGAGGAACTGCAACACTTAGGTGGCTGCACCTGCCATCCCAGGTTGCAGTTTCTTCCCCAAAATTCTTACCAGTTCATCAAGATTTATTCCATGTTGATGGACCATTAAAAACAGATAACTTTTATCAGAAATCCCAGCACTTAACTGCTATACTTAATCCATTAATCTCTAATACATATTAGAATAGTTTTCTTGCTGCGTTATTTAAAAGGACTAAAGTAGATAAGAATCAGTTTTAGACTGACATATTACCTGAATCATTTACCAAGATAAAACATTTTTACTGATCATCGCACTGCTACTCAATAGCAAAATTATTGCACATGTTTAAAAGCATTCTGCTTTAGGGAAAACAGACCAGTATTAACACAAATTCATTACATCTAATTTTCATTATTGAGGTGGAATACAATCACAAATATATATGTAAACAACTTTAACAGCTCTAGTAAGTAATATCTATTTTTAAAAAATAATCATTAAAAGGACATTTATTAACCACACAATGAAATTAGTTTTTCTTTTTTTTTTTTTTTTCAATAAGGGTATGGCTTTCAAATTATCCATTTGTCTTCAGCTGCAATTTACACAACACTCCAAGAGTGTCAAGTCTCTGAACACTGGAAACACTAGACATTCAAATTCTGTAATTAGCTCCATTGTTTTCAGCTACTGCAAGATCAGAGGTTACCAAGAGCCACCTCTCCCTCCAACTTGACAAACATTTGCATACACAAATTTGACAGGAAAAAGCAAAATAAAACCAAATCGCCCCAAACCCCAGAATATCAAGTATGCTGTGAAGCATCCAGGGCCAGGGAAGTGACAGCATAAGCATGCTCCAGCACTCCAATCCTGCACTCCCAAGTTTTGCTGCTGACTTAATCGAGGCCACGATTTCAACCTACAGCATTTTCTTCTGTAATTTGAGGGATACTCTGATTAACTACAAATAATTAGCTCATTTTTAAATGGCATAATCTTCTTTGTGCATGATGCACATTCTAAAAATGGATTAGCATGGGGTCTAATGCTGGAGCCTCTCTAGCATTAAAAGATTACAGGATATCAATCTGAACTCACAGCTAACTGGGATGGCTGCGTCCCCTCAGCCAAATCCACTTGTTCTGCCTGTGGGGCAGGACCTAGAGGAGGGTGCAAGAATAGGTGCACGCCTGCCTTCCACGAGTGCAAACTGAATGGTTCACATTGCGGCTAAAGGGATCGCTTTCTGCAGTGCTGATTTTTGGAAAGCCAGGCACAAGGGCATTTGACTGGCCATCGCTGTTTAATAACCCTGGAGTCACAACTGCAGACATCTACATTAACACAAGGTTTGAGAGGCTAGCAGATGGTTAGGAAGCTCTTACTGTGAAGGCCCTAACGATTTCCAAAGGTAAAACAGCAAGTAGCTTTTATGTATAAATGATACTCACCATATGGTAAGCATGAGTGAAATTTTAAACAAAAAAATTAAATTATTCCAGTTAGACTGAATAGAATCAAAACCAATTAAAAGTAAAGCTGAGCTTTACAACAGAGATTGGAAACAGTTTATATTGATAATTGATATTAAATTATAATTTATATCAATCAACACTGCCAGAAAGGAGAGCAGGACACGCACCAGAAGAACAGTGTTCTTAAGTACTAGACACAAATACCATTAACATTCAGCTTGCTCCTTTGAACATACACCTAAAGATGAGGTTGGCATTTCCACCCACCAAAAATCAATAAACAGACATACAATCAATAGAAAAATCTTATTTCATTGATGTTAATTTATTAATTAATCTATTAATTTATTGATTGTGATTACAGGCCATGATTACAGCCTGATTACAGGCTGCGAATAGGTACTTTTTTATATCCATAAGCATTCCACAAAAATAAGTAACAAATGACGTGTACTTCTCCAGTTGATCAGAGCACCTATACATGCAAATGAAGGCAGGAAATTAGCAGGTGTTCTTAAAAAATAAAAATCGCATTTGCTGGTTTTCAGTAAGAAACATGGGCATATCCTCACCATCACTTTTACAAAAGCAGGGAGCTCTTGGTCACAAAAATTAAGATCCCCAGAAGGCTGAGGTTTCCCCATCCCGACAAGCACCCATAACACCTCGCCAGCTGGCCAAGAGCTGGGAGGGCTCCCACCAGCACCCCAGCACTGCCTCCCCCAGCTTCTGCATGTGGGGAGGGGGCCACCAGGCAAACCCCAGGTCCTGCTACCTCCAGGAAGAGCCTGCTCAGTTTGGTAGAGTTAAGCACATATTTAACTTAACACGGTAAAATCAAAATAGCCACCCGTGGACCATTAGATTATCTGCTGCCTCTTAACATAATAAGCAGTTAGATTACATGGCATCCCTCAGTTCATTAAATTAAGCCCACTCAGTGGTATGCAGGCTGTCTGTCAGAATCTGGTAGTTTACTGAATCCTGTCAATCATTCTTTACTTTGTCACAGGCCGGTGATGAAAATCCACATAATGTACTGGTTTTACTAAACTCAATCTCATGTTTCCATGGACTTTAAGGTAGCTGGACTTTTGCTGGATGTTACATGAGTTAGTCACAGCAAAAACCCAGAGCTAAGCACAATTCTGGTCCAGTGCCATTACAAGCTCCCAATTCTGCAGAGGATTGTCAACCAACCTTCGTATCTTTTCAGCAGGTCCAGCATGAGTTGCAAGTGAACCTTGTGCATGTGATATAGAGCTTTTGCAGATAAATTCTGCTTTGATCTTTCAGGTTCACTAGAAACCAAAGAGAAACTCAAGAGATGCATATTAAATCCAGGGGAAAAGATGTTTGCACATAGGCAAACACACACAGAGCACCCAGTCTTTCTTCCTTTCCTCATTTCGCCCCTATGCCAGCTTCCCAAATGCCAAACCCCATCTCACATGGCTACACTGCCCAGTGATAATACAGGAATTAGAGGAAAACTCTGCAAGGTTCCACTGGGCTGTTCACTATACTGTGAAACACAGTCCCACTCCATGAAACACCACCCCTGGAGAGGCTCTTTGCTATGGACCCAGGCCCCTTCCCAAGGCATAATTACACTATTCCTGTGCTGTGAAACAGGGTATGCAGGCAATGCTGGAGACATCAGTCCAGGTAGGCAGGCCAGTACTGACAGGCAATGTGTTTTCTCTCTCCCAGTACCAAAGCAGATGACCCATTACGGTTCTGCACCGTCTGGGAGGGATGTGGGACCACCCAACTGGCCAGGTGAGACCCCTGGCACAAGTATTTAGGGATGCTGCAGGATCTGTGTTTGGCACTGAAAGACAAAGGAGTTCCAGGTGCCTCCAAAATAGCTCCTCCATCAGGTGTGCAGGACAGAGGAACTGAACTCACCTTCTTGCTGTAGATGGGAGAGGAAATGGGATTATAAACCTTCCTCTGGGGAAGATAAGAAGCCAAAGTATGTTTTATTGCTTCCTTCATTTTTGAATGTAAGTGGATAAGTGGTTTCAGCCTCCAGACATTTCTTAGTCACAGTTGACTTTTACATATTCTTTCAGGGATCAGAAAGTTCATTGTTTCCTTCTTTCCCCGTGATGCATGGGGATGAGAGACAAGGAGCACTCAGAGGGCAAACGTCTAGCAACAAACTCAACCAGGCCCAGGGCTGCTCTAAGACATTTTTGTTGCTTTCATTTTAGTCCATACACCATTCATAGGAGAGGCTATTCCCACAAAAATACAGGTCATTGGGATAAACACTTTGCAGCAGCTTAGGGCTGAAGGAGAACATTAGGAAGAAAAGAGTGTGTACATCTCTGGGGTGTGACAGATGGGGCACAATCAGTGTTACTAAAGCCCATTCCTTTCCTTTCAAACAACCTGCAGTGAGTCACTGCTACACTGTGCCATCCCATCACACTGTAAAAAACCTCTCAGTAGTAACACTGGCTCCAAGTCACACATCCTTCTCCCCACGTAAGCACTGCGTGTCAGGACTATGCAGGCAAACATTAAACCAGCTTTCCATACCGGGTAGGAAGCCATCGTCCTTTGCTGCAAAGTCACTGCGGTAACCCATAAGCAACTGCAACACCTGAAGTGCTTCGTTCTGATGGGGACAAGTCTAGGACAAGTCATCACCACTCAGAATGTTCCTAATACTCCTGAAGAATTTCTGATTTTTCACCCAAATTACCTCATTTGAAAGACTTAATACATTAATTACAGACTTCCCCATCAGCCCAGTTACAAACCCCTCAGCCACTCCATGGTCCCCAAACCTTCTCCCTAGTATCCAGTGACAGGACATGTGGGAATGGTTCAAAGCTGTGACAGGGGAGGGTTAGACTGGACATTAGGAAGCATTTCTTCACCGAGAGGGTGGTCAAACACTGGAACAGGCTTCCCAGAGAGGCAGTCGATGCCCCAAAGCCTGTCAGTGTTTAAGAGGCATTTGGACAATGCTCTTAATAACATGTTTTAACTTGGTCAGCTCTGAATTGGTCAGGCAGTTGGACTAGATTATTATTGTAGGTCCCTTCCAACAGAAATAGTCTATTCTCAAATGCTGAATTACTAGTCCATATTTTTGTAAAAACTGTGGGTTTTCCCACCAGTATGCTCCCAAAGATGGGCTCAATCCTCTATGCAGGACTGGGCTGACCTGAGTCACTGCTCTTGATAATTAATTGTTCCTCCACTACTGAGGGAGGAAACCCACTATCAGAGCCCAGCTCCAAGATGTTGCTGTTCTTATTCCTCCACCCTGATTCATACACAGCAGAGATGAGTACTAAAGAAAACACGCCATGAGGATCTTATACTTTTAATTATTTTATCACAGCCTTCACGTATCCTTTTTTGGGTATTATTACCCTGGAGAGTACGCTAACAACCTTAAGATGCTGACTAATTAAGTTTTGGTATACTCCAAAGCCAGTTTTTGCACACTAATTAAATTTACAGGCAGTTAGATTTGACAGGTACTATGGTATCTGCCAACGTGCCTTCATAATCAGTTAAATTATTGATTCTGAGGCAGCAGGACATCCCCAGGCAGGCAGGGAAAACTCCATCAGCAGAGCTACCCCAGGAAAGCAGTGACCAGTGACCCTGTGCCACAAGGAGCTGGGGACACACGGCTGCTCTCTACCTAGGAGAAGGCAATGGGCTGCAGTGGGGGGCACCCTCCTGCCCCCATATCTGTTGGCAAGCCATATGAATTTCCACTCAGATCTGGCCCTTACAGGATGGCAGAGGCCAGAGACATAGGCTGCCTCACTTACCCCTACTGCTACCCCAGCGATGGCCAGCAAAAACCCCCAGAGGCACAACCGTCTTGGACTGCAGACAGCATCCCTCACTCCTGTCTCTGGGAACTTGCACCTCAGGGTAATTTCAAAAGGGCCCCATCGGATACCTGTCCCCAAGCCCTCTGCAGAGCAGCGGGCGGGTAGGCAGAGCCCTCACCATCGGAGCTGCCACTGCCGCACAGCTGCTTGAGATCACAGCAACCAGACAAATCCCCCAACTCTGCACCCGCGCTATCACACCTCAAGCCCTCTGCAGACAAAACATTAATTTAGCAATCTATACGATTCGCAATGTCAAACGCCTCTCTGATAGTTCCCTTAGGCCAGCTGCTCTTGCTATTTCATCTGTTAAACATTTCCAGAACCCAAAAGTCCTTGGGGAGAAAAGCAGTTATTTTGACTAACTGCTCCTCCTCCTCAACTAGTTACTGTGTTAGCTTCCTCCCACTCAAACACCAGGAGCTGATTAAGACATATGGATTATCATAACACTACCAAGAATTTCAATTTAGAAAGTGAAATATTGACATCCTTAATATCACATTCCTTTTTCACTCGGGAGCTCTTCCTCACATTGACACTGATCCCTGCTGAAACATGTCAGCATCGCACAGGCTGCAACTCGAGCCTTTTTTACACGGTTTTTGGTTGAAGTTGCTGGTGGAGTCAACCCATCATGGTTTTCTTAACTCTAGTGAGACACATACTTGTGAGTGATCCTTATTTATGGAAATCTTTGGGTCATAAAAAGAATTATTCATTTCCACATTAAATTTAGAATTTTGTTTTACGGTCTCCTCCTTGTTTAAAAGACTATTTTGTAGCATGTTGGGCCTCTTTGCGATATAACATAAAAACAACATACGCAAAAGAAAAGCCATAAAGGAAAATTCTACACTTGGAAATCCCTCATTTGGAAGTCCTTCAGGATCACTTCAGTCTTTAAAGTAAAATATTATTTCCCATATCTTAGGGCTCCGAAAGATTTGTTTTGTTCTAAGTAGAGGAAAGGTGAGGTTTTGTTTTGAACTGGAACAGAAACTAAGTTTACAGTGTGTGAAGTTTCCTTTTAAACAGAAATCCTGAGTTTGGACTGGCCCTGCTGGGACTCTAGGAGCAGAACCACCCCTATCCGCATCCACTCTTGTTGGCATCTCATTTCGCCGAGTTTCTATTTAAGATTGATGGCCTTAAGCTGCAGTTATGTATTTAACCAAGTCAAGAAGAAAATCGGAGTGAACTTCATTGACCTTTTATATCTCAAAGTACTGGGCAGATGTATTTAAGTTAACCAAGTGTGAACTCATGTGAAATATCTCAAAATAAAGCCACAAACACAGACTCAGATGCATTCCACAACTATGAAACATTTTTAAAGGAAAAATGTGGGAACTGCAGTTGTGCCATTGTGCACTTAATACATCACAACACACTACCTGTGCAGAATCTGTAAAAATCAAAAGTTCAGGACTTAAAGGAGGTGTAGGACAGGCTGCTTGGCTAACCTGGTAAGAGGACTCACATAAAGCACAGGAAAGTGGAAGGAAATGGAATATAATTTTATGCTTTTGAAAAATCATAAATAAGTAACCAGCAGGCAGAGGCATTATTTTAGGCAAGAGACAACAGGGTTTTGCAAACCTCTGAAAACATGTGGTCTCAACCAGGATGACACCAGGTGGGGAAAGGCTGCTATCCTTACTGGTAAACCTCAGCATCCTAGACTTAAGGTCATCGGAGACAGGAAGAAAAAAATATATATTTATCTCATGACAGCTACAGAATTTTGGAAGAGAAGTTCTGACAAAGCACTAATTTAAATGCACTGACATATAAAACAAGCCATGGTCCAAAACAGTTTGTGCAGCTGCCACTCCTGAACACTCCACATGATTCAAGAGGATTATTAACAGGATTACTGTGGGGGAGGGAGATAACTCCAGAGACTCTCCGTTCACCAGCAGTCCCCCTCACTCCTCAACATTTTGAGACCTCCTTCAGTCTAAGCAGTTTTAGTTAAGCCTGTTGCTCCGCACTTCCCAAAGCAATGCCAACCTCATCTTTGTTTTTAATCAAACCATTGTGAAGAAGCCTCTGTTTATTTTATAAAAACACCCCACAAAAACAAGGAGTATACACCCCTTTTTCAGAAACCAGAGTGACAGACAGCAAAAGGATCAAGTCAAGGAGATAACCTTATTTGAAAATAGTTGGAGCCACCACCACACTCTCCTCCAACTCAGGAGAACAAACCCATCCTACTGCCAAAGCTTTTTTACAGCTCTACCCCAACAAGAAGATCTGTAGGCCACAGAACTGCTTGTAGCTGATATTTGGGTGCTCTAAGCCACCATTTCTGAGGCAGCCACACAAGAAAGAGGCAAAAGTGATTGCAAGGCTTTATGTATTGATGCCAGCCATTGGTTTGGAGTCACTGAACCACGAGAAATACACATTGAGATGTACTGAAACAAACAAACTAGAAACAAGCCTGAGGCAAAGAAAAGAGGCTTTTATACATTAATTATATGCTGGTTTTGGTTTCTGCCTTGAATAGCAGCTATATAATGAAATTCAGCAAGCACTCATCTCAGGTATTGCAGAAATGTGCAAGTCAGTCAAATGACCTCCCAGCATCAGGCTCAAAGACTTCAAACACAGGGGAAGCTCGCTCGAGGCAAAGAACTAGCGTTCATCCTTGCTTTGCTGATGCAAATCCTCTTTACCTTGAGAGCAGTCCCTCGGCTTCAGCAGTACTGCCCTTGAGAGCGACGTGGCGACACCTTTGCTCTCAAGTACTGCCGACCCACCACCACCACAGCTCTGCCTGGCACCCATCACAAGATGATGATCAGACACCCCCGGCAGCACGTTACACCCGTCTCTGGCCAGCAGCAAAATGACTCCTCTCAAGGGCAAGCAGCAAAGACTTGGGGCCAGAGCTGCCAACTCAAACTTCAGGAGCTCAGCCCTGCTTTGAGGCAAGTCAGAGATGACAGAGAGCAAAATCCAACAAAGCTGCACTCCAGGAAGGGCTTTGCTTTTCGTATTCAGTACATTTCAATAAGATGAAACTGCCACTAGTCTGACCGGAGTATGGCCCAAAGAGCCTCTTTAACTACATTACAACAACTCTGTGCATTTTTAACGGTAATCTGCCCATTATTTGTGTTTGCTGACAGCTTGAGGAGGGCATACAACATTGCTTACGAAGGCAGGTGGGGATTCTGGAGCATCCTAAGCTCTGTGGGCATTACAGTGTCTTTCAATTGGAGGAGAAGTTCTGCCTCGATGCCCCCTGCAGCCTACACGCACGCCACAAAGCCTGCAACCTGAGGTTTCCCCTTGAACACATGAGCCAAGTCCCTGCTTCTGCAGAGTAGAAAAAAAAAATTAAAAAAATAATCAGAAAGTAGGCTGGAAACATGGAGGAATTCAGTTTCTTTCTCAGCCCCTCTTTGTATTTAGAAAAGAGGTTTCTCTTGCCCCACTGCTTGAAATTTTCACTTCTAGTCTCCTCAGTATTTCTTTGCTCTTCATTGATCAAAGCCCGTTTCTCTGTCACGGGTCCCTTCCCTTGGTCCACCAAGCCCAGCTTTTCCCTCCACCTCTCACCAGTGCAGTTTGGAAGGATGAAAGTTTTACAAGTCCCATTGGGGTCTACTTCACAGGAGTTCCCAGGTATTATATGGGCTGTTGTAAACCCAAAAAGCTGCCAGAGTCCTCCAGTAAAAACCAGAACCCCATACACAGTAGAAGGACAACTGTGGCAGCCCCAGTTTGCTGCACGTGGATGAAGGATGAGGCTGGCCCTGCAGCCATCAAGGCCTCCATAAGTTTCAAAGAAGTTCGGTCATTGCTTGACAATTTTGCCATATAAGCTTTTTTTGCCACTTCTACTTATTTCCCTTGTTCTGCAGTTCTCCACAAAGTTTTTCAAGGGGAAAAAAAAAAAAAAAATAAAAAGTCCTCTGCACAGACTCCAGGCTAGCTGGGAGCTGTTTATTTACCTTGGGTAGCACTGTGCTCAGCCAAAGCATTCCTATTCCCAGAGGCAAGCTCCCTTCCTCTGGCAAGGCATTATGAGGACACAGCCCAAGATTCAAAGCCAGGCTGCGAGGAACAGCAGACTGATCGAACAACCCACTCTCCATAGATGCAGCAGCACTCTTCTATCCAGCTTCTGAGTCCTGGCAAAGCTAGTGGTTTTGCAAAACTCCTCACTTTCCCCTCCTCCTCTTTCCTTCACTCATCCATCACGCAAAAACACTCTTGTGCTCCATTCTTTTATATAGTTTATAACATGCCTATTTTTTACTATGTATTGGTTAATCTTTCCAATAGTTGCAGCGAAGCTAATCTACACGCCCAAAACTGAGCGAGTGTGTGCAGAAGACCAGGAAACTCTATTTCCTGAGAAAGGGCTCACAGCACCAGCAGAGGCAGGCTGTGAATGAGCCAGGTACAGCTCTAAGCATGCACACAGGTTCTGCAAAGCTCTTACATTCAATTTTTTACACATGCCATATGTACCAGGATGTAATACTGCATATTTAGTTATTTTTTTTTCCAGCAGGTAGCGCAACTAAAGAAGAAACCCACCTCATTAAAAGTTTAAACCTCTAATTCTGAACACAAATGTGCCACTGACTCTTTGAAAAAAGTCCTCCTACTGAATTTTTGTTTGCCTTTTTTTTTTTTTAACTGAATTACTCCAGTATGCAACACTTCAAGTATTAGCATCCTCCAGCACAGAGAAGCTACAATGGTTTAAAAAAGCCCTATACGCTATGGTTTATTTTATTGTTCGAAGTCTTACGAACACAGATCAGCAAACGAGGGCATCACCAGCGGAGATACAGAAGTCGTTATCGCACTCCACTCAGCACTTGTTAGGCCACATCTGGAATACTGTGTTCAGTCCTCACATTACAAAGAAGATGTGGACAGGGTGGAGACAGTCCAGAGAACGGCCACCAAGATGATCCAAGGCCTGGGAAGCCTGCCACAGGAGGAAAGGCTGAGAGAATCGTGTTTGTTCAGCCTTGAGAAAAGAAGGCCTAAGGGAGACCTTATCACCACGTTCCAGTATTTAAAGAGTGGCTACAAAGAGGATGGAGAGTCCCTTTACACAAGGAGTCACATGGAAAAGACTAGGGGTAATGGGCACAAGTCACTCCTGGGGAGATTCCAATCGGAGACAAGAGGACAATTTTTCACAATGAGAACAGTCAGCCATTGGAATAATCTCCCCAGGGAAGTGGAGGATTCCCCAACATTGGACACTTTCAAGATTCAGATCGACAGGGAGCTGGGCCACCTTGTCTAGACCGTGCTTTTGCCAAAAAAAAGTTGGATAAATGATCCTTGAGGTCCCTTCCAACCTGATATTCTATGAGGTACAACCTACTAATTTAATGAGGGCAAGACCTTCCATCCCAGGTAATTCATCTTGCCCAGAAAAACAGNGAAAAAAGTCCTCCTTCTGAAATTTTGTTTTCCTTTTTTTTTTTTTAACTGAATTACTCCAGTATGCAACACTTCAAGTATTAGCATCCTCCAGCACAGAGAAGCTACAATGGTTTAAAAAAGCCCTATACGCTATGGTTTATTTTATTGTTCGAAGACTTACGAACACAGATCAGCAAACGAGGGCATCACCAGCGGAGATACAGAAGTCGTTATCGCACTCCACTCAGCACTTGTTAGGCCACATCTGGAATACTGTGTTCAGTCCTCACATTACAAAGAAGATGTGGACAGGGTGGAGACAGTCCAGAGAACGGTCACCAAGATGATCCAAGGCCTGGGAAGCCTGCCACAGGAGGAAAGGCTGAGAGAATCGTGTTTGTTCAGCCTTGAGAAAAGAAGGGGAGACCTTACCACCACGTTCCAGTATTTAAAGGGTGGCTACAAAGACGATGGGGACTCTCTTTTTACAAGGAAAAGACTAAGGGTAATGGGCACAAGTCACTCCTGGGGGGATTCTGATAGGACACAAGAGGACAATTTTTCACAATGAGAACAATCAGCCATTGCAATCATCTCCCCAGGGAAGTGGAGGATTCCCCAACATTGGACACTTTTAAGATTCAGCTGGACAGGGAGCTGGGCCACCTTGTCTAGACCGTGCTTTTGCCAAAAAAAAGTTGGATAAATGATCCTTGAGGTCCCTTCCAACCTGATATTCTATGAGGTACAACCTACTAATTTAATGAGGGCAAGACCTTCCATCCCAGGTAATTCATCTTGCCCAGAAAAACAGCACATTTATTTCCTCCCCAGAGAAAAAAAAATAATTCCTCTCATTAACAATAAGCTACAGCCATCACTAAACAACTCTGAACTTGCCACCAGCAGCATCTGGTGCATTATAAATAGTGCTTACTTTCCAAGCTACCAGTCCCATCACAGGACCAGGGAGAGGAGGCATGTGTGGGTTCAGGGACCATGAAAGGGCTTCCAGGTGACCTTTCGGTACCTGCTCTCACAGGAGAGCCCCAGCTCTGCTCTCAGAAGGTGACACCACTAGAAGCAAAGAGATGAACAGAAACTTCTCTTCATTTAGGTGCTGGAATTTTAAGTAAAGCTCCTGAAACTCCCCAAGGCATATTGTTGCTTCCATCAAAGGAAGCCAGTGAGCGTGACTGATAGTTTGATTTTCAGTGGTGCTTAGGTTCTGCAGTTCTCATCAATTGCAGTGCAAGTTGTAGGTACTCAAGGCCAAATATTTTTTTTTAAGGGTAGGTATTTTAAAATGTATTGCAGTCAACAAGAACTGGGAGCTAGAGTTCTTTGAAGGGCACAAAGGCCTTCAGCACATCTCAGAAGTCACTTTGTGCATTTTTTCTATTTTTCTCCCTAATGTTTTGCCTTCTGGTTCAGAAAAGACAAAAGGAACACCGGAGAACCCCAATTACAAAAATTAAAATGAGAAGATATAACAAAATATGTCTTTGGAGAGGAACACAAGCACTGCAGGGAGTCTCTAGAAAATGTACAAAACACAGGCAAAAAAAACCCAAAAACAACACCTGTCTCTCTGGAATGTTCATTCATTTGCTTCAGTTTCCCAGAGGAGAGGGGAACCCACATCACCATTTCAAAATCCAAATTTATCCCCCCTCTCACGAATCAGTTCAGTTAGAAGTAGATCTTTTTCTTACTACTGCTAGAAAGACCTCACAAAAAACTCCTCTCTTTGTCAGTACTGCAGAAATTAAATAGTAAAACTGCATTATCCATTAAGAGGTTTTGAAGTCTGCTTGTTTATACAACAGGAATTACTTTTACATTTCTAATTAGGTAGCTATTAACTAACATACAGGGAAATTACACCAGCATATGAAGTTTTATCAGCACAATCTTATTAAAAGGAGAGCTTAAGATTTTACCAAGAACAACAAATTAATCACGATAATGTGTTATTAAATTGTAAAATGCAGAAGTCGGGGGGGGGGGGGCTTTCTAAAAGTTCTTTGTGTCAACATTTTTTTCCTCTGCTGATGTCAGAGTTTTAATACGGGCTTCAGTAAGAGAAAAGCTTTTTCAAATTCTTCTGGCATTATTCTATATATGAAAATCTAGGAGGTACACTAAATTAAGTTAAAATTAGATTATGCATAGTCATTCTTCCACTGTCACACAGGGAAAATAACTGCTCTATTATTCAGAAGCTGCCAGAAAGTCTTTAACCCTTTCTGAGGTAACACAACAAAGATGCTTTCTAAGGTGTAACAGGTCAGAGACCCCATGAAGTCCAAGGAGACCTCAAGTGCTTTATCATCAATCTGTGATCCCCCACAGAAGAGATTTTCTCATACAGTTTTCCAATACGGGTCACCACCAGAAAATTCATTTTTGACAGTTTTTAATGCAGCTGCATTAAGCATACACACTTTTTTTTTTTTTGACACTTTTTTTCTGGTTAGAAATGTGGCTTGATGGACTGTTGTCAGTATGGAGAGACATAAAAGTTAACAGCCCAAAGGAGCATGCTAGTGGGGCTTTTGGAATAGCACTTGAGAGTAGCAATATGTGACTGTGCCATCAAAGACTATGGCAGAAAGCAGTCATAATTTACAGTCTCACCCAGGGACTTAATTAATCCTTCCTGATTTTGGGGTCCTTTACTATCTGTAGGAGGCTGCTATATTTTATTTTGCCAGCTAGCAACAAAAACTGCATGGTCTTGGATTCAAACTGTGAAAGTTGTAACCAAATGCATACTAGATGACTAAACGCAGGAAGACAATTTATAACAGAAAATAACAGAAAATTTTGTTCCTGTAATTCCAGAAGCATGAACCTGAATTTCCCACATTCTATTAAGAACCCTCTGCTCCCATGACTGTTCCATTTAGATCAAACAAAACAGCTTGAATGAGGCAATAAACCTGGGATAGAGCAAACTCAGATTCCAGAAGACTGTTCTGCAGCCCCAGTCTCAGCGTGTGCTCTGAGGAAGATACGTAGCTGTTGGTAGCCTTCACTGGTTCTTCATAGCCACAATGATGATGGGAGATGATGGAGATCTTCAGCCCGTTATTTCCCCCAAGAATTCAGACTAACAGCTTTTTTGGCAGAGGCATCCTTCGCACACTCGTGTTTGAGCATGATGAATTTTTTCAAGACAAAACCAATTTGTTCTAGCTACTTAAAAGTACTCCTGCTTTTGCCTTACACAGGGAGATGAAGATGTTGCTACCACTTTAGCAGCACCCAGCTATAATACTCCAAGAACCAATGCACAAACACTCATTACACAGCACTAGGTCTTTCCATCCCAAACTGTTTCTCTCAAATAAGTACCTTTAAATATATTTATTTCATGTATTTGCTGCTGCAAACTGAACAGGACAGGATTGAGATAGCTACTAAACAGATGGTCAGGCAATCCCATGTCTTTTCTTGCAGAAAGAAGTTAATTTGTGTGTTCAGTCAGGCAAGTGCTGGAGAACGGTACCCAACTCACAGCAGAAGAATTATCAAGCAGTCTTGATCCATGGTATAGTTCTTAGCCACTCAAATCACCATAAGTCCATTAAAAGTTAATCACAAATAGTATCAGCAAAATAGTCGTGTTTCTGAATTTTAAAAAGATAGCACTGCCAGTAATTGCAGCATTTCTGCTCTTCTGTACAAAGTGATCCCTATGTCTATAAATAATCTTAATTAACATTCTGAGAGATTAATATCTTATCATTATCACTGTAAGTTCAAATGAGCACTTTACAACAGGCTATGGCCCTCTGTTTAGCACTAATAAAGTATTTCTGGTCCTTCATAGAGCTGAAGCATTCAAGAGCTCTAGTCAAATACAGAAAAGACATTATGCCAGTCCAAGAGAATTTACAGTTTAAATGAGTCAACAATGCCAACCTTGAAGATAACTTTATCACCACATATACCTGACAGCTGCTTACTGATATAGTCAAGTTCTGGTTTACAATTTCATTTAGCCTTCCAGTTGCAAAGGCAGTTTCACAGGCAAAGCTCAGCTGGAGACCACCACAGCTTGCTTTCTTTACATCATATCTAATTGAGAAGGTTTCTAAAGATAATCGTTGTTGAGAAATGTATTGATTTGCTTCTGAGAATCTTAAAGATGCTTGAGGAATTGCATTCGGGAGCTTCCCCCAAAGGATTTGTCTTTGAAATAACAGTAGTGATGCATTACTTTTCTCTTGTGGGCTACAAAACTCCAATTAAAATTCAGATTTTGTATTTCAAAACAATACTGTGGTATCCAAAAGGATTAGCATTAAAGGGCCTTTTCAAGTGGATGCACTGAAGGAATCTGCACAGCATGCCTGAATTCAGGCTGCACTAAACTATTTGTTGATCATTTAGTCAAACTACAGCCAAGGTGTCATTTTAGAGGAATTTCTGCTCTTACATCTACCATATTGACAGGCTTGACTTCCATTTTAATGAAGAGCCAGGTCCCTACAAAATCCACTGCAGTGCAATTTTCATCATGATACTACCTAGAAAAAGTAAAGATTCTTTCTGGGAATTTACTGTGATATGTTTATACTTCTCTCTCCACTTACCCATTGCAATGCCTGAGGTAGAAGCGGGAGAGGGAGCTGTCAGAGTCTACTTCCACTGATAACTTCGTTTCCTCCTGCTCGTGTTCTCACCTAAGCAACTTGTGGCACACATCAAATTACACGGGCAGGGAAATTTCAGCTTCAAAATGCTTCAAATTTACAGAGTACAAACATCCATTAAGTACTCGTTACTTAAATGATAATTTAAGTAACCATTTGCATGCACAATAGTCACAGTCTAGAGGCAGGATACGTGCGTGGGGACCTGCTCTGCAGCCATCTCGCAAGCAGGGTCAATGGGAGGTTCCCTGCAGCAAGTGCCAACACAACTGGGCACCATAATAAGAACTGTGTTGTTATAGGCTAAATAAGCAGCTCTGCTGCTTGATCCTGTGGGTTACGAGGTAATTAGCTGCTGAATAACTGAAATCAATGGATGTTTTTGCAGAATCGCACCAAATAAGCAGAAGCTTGGCACACAGAAGGGAGAAACAGTCCCACTGCTACACAGTCATGTCTGTTAATTCCTAGTTTAATTCCAACAACTTCAATAGCTTTACAGCAGGAGAAAAAAAACACAGCCTAGGGTTACTGGTAAACCTTATCAAATTACCCTGTAATTTGAAAGCTAAAATGAAATACTGCTCTTCCTTCTTTGACACTTTCACTTCAAAGCTCTCCTCACTTCCAGGCCTGCATATGCTGCCACCTTTGAACAATTTATGGAATCCCACTGCCACCAAACTCCCGGAATTTCCTTGGAAATCATGTCACTTGGTGATTTCCCCTCCTCGCAAACCCCAAAACCTCCTTACTTCTCCATGAAGCCAAATCTATAATCAAGTAAACACTTTAAAGAGTTTTATTCTAAAGCCTTAGTCCTTTACACATATCCTTGCAGAAAGCCTTCCCAGTTCCCTCTGCACAGTATCTATCCTATCCTCTCATCTCTCCATACACTGCTAAGTTGCATTTCTACTTGCAGTCATCCTTACATGACCTTAGAAATATTTAATCCCATTGCCCCAGAGCAGTAAGTACATTCCACTGTTTCTTGAGATTTTTCAGGTTCGAATATTTGAGTTCCATAAAATAAACCTCTTTTCATGATAGCTTGCTCCCTCCAGTGCAGGCTGTGGAAACCATGCGTGCTACCAAGAACTGAACCTGAGCCCAAAGTGTGACTTAAACTGAATGGTACTCTACATCAGAGAGGATCAGCATCTTTCAAAACAATTGTGTACAACTAAAGTGACATGGTAACTATTAGAATATTCTTCACAGACTACATCTATTCCTGAGTTACCTAGTCCAGGCTAGTATGTCTAAAGTGTACTCCACAAAAACAAATGTTATGTCAAAAAGATATACCGAAATGGCATTGTCATTTGTACATACACACCAATGGAAAGACTAATCAAGCTGAAGTGGAACCATTGTTTTATACACTCAAATAACAGACATCCAACCTATCAGAAGTGAAGCACCAATGTAAATTATATTCACTAAAACTGCGAACGGCTCTGCTGAGGGCTTGCTGAAAAACCGTACATCAGAAGGGTGTAACTGGCAGCTCTGTTTAAACCCCCCAAGGAAGGCATGAAATGCACCGAGTTTGTAGAGAAACAACAAGGGGAACATTACATTCTTTCATTTGAAAGAGTTTATACCAGTTCGTGACAAAGACATGCAAGCACTGATGGGAAAAGCAGCTCTAAACAAAGGAGACCAAACTCCGACTGTTGGGGGAAGAAGATTATCCAAAGGAGCCCATTTCTTTCCCATCCCAGTCTTAATGGTAAAAGTCTCTTAAACAGGAAAGCCAATATGCTTATGAGTTCACAGATGGGGTGAGGAAAGAGAGTCTCAGTGCTCACAGTCAAGTGCACTAATGGACAACAGTAGTTATAAGATGGGCTCAGACCCTGCTCAGGCAGAAAGAGACTGCCCAAAGGAGGGATGGAGCAGTTCTCCATTTAACGAGACACACGGGACGAGGAGCAGAGGGCAAGTCTGTCATTTGAAAATTAAGCCATGATTATTATCACCTCTGAATTTACCCTACATGTTTGAAGTCAGGAGACCCAGGGCGGTACCTCTGCAACTGCCTCAGCTGCACTGGCAGGTTTGTTCAGCAAGAAGCTGGTGATGCCCCCACTCAGCCCCTGCTCACGCACTGCAGGGTAGCCCCTTCCCCCCAGCAGCACTGGGGGCTCCAGGCTCTGTGTTTTCTGTCTTCCCTTGTGGGCGATTTCTTATTTTGCTATCTGCTAGTGTTTGCAGAAAGAACCCAACTCATTCAGAAAAAGTCTTATTTTAAATAAACTGTTAACAAACTGCAGACAAAAAAAACATCATGAGAAAGAACAAGAAGCAAGAAAACTATATATATTCCAAATAAAAATTATGCTCTGAATACATCCCTCTCTAGGCAATTATATGGGTAAATTAGGTACTGAAGAAATGAAATCGTTGTTGTAAGTCTGTTCTTGCAATATAATTTTTCCAGAAAACAGTAAATTACTTTGAGTATTTATAATAATCTGTTATCTGCAGAAAAATGTGAAAACTAAATAAATTTATGGAAGTGTATTTACCTAATAATATTTACCAAATGACATTGTTCCCTCTGCTGCTTGTAGCAAACTCAGTCACAGAGACTAAGGACAGGTTTGCCTTATTAATACAGCTCTCTGCCTGTGTATTTTAAATACCTTAGAGCACAGTACCATCTGTGTGTATTCTACTAATGAGCTACTTCTTAGACTGAGGAAGGCCAGCCAGCCAACACTGATTACTCAGATGGAGACTGCCTAATTTTTAAGCAATTAATGAGCTCCTTTCTCACTCTACATAGAAGCTTCCTCTGGTTAGTTCTCTTGTCATATTGCAGTGTATCCTATTCTAAAGAAAGTTTCTCAAGGAAGAAAATAAAGAGGAACAAGACACAGCCCAGACAAATTCCTTAGAGAAGAGCCCAAACCCCGTGGGTGGGACACAAGCTTGAGAAATCCCTGCTAGGACAACAGGGAACAGCATCCTGCAAAGAGTTATGTCAGCCCTCTCTCTCCCTCTAGAGTGTTTGGACCACCAAGATACCTTTAATAACACCTCAAAGGTGGACTAGAAGAGCCAGTACCACGTTTACACAAGACCTTTGATGGTTTTATTCCCCCTCACCCCCCAGTCATTTGGAAAAATCTGACTCTGACTATCACCAATTGCTGCACAGCTCCACAGCCGAGGATCGCCAGCTATGGATGCTGCGTGCTCAAGAACCACTGAACACTTAGCAAGATGACTGACTGCTCTCATCTCGTCCCTTATCTGACTGATGGAATTTTAAAAGGTGAGCCTTAAGGGGCTATTAGATTATGCAAAAAAAAGAATTCCCTCTTCTGCCACTAAAAAATATTTCTTAATAACCTAAACAAAGTTTAAGGAGATCAAAATTACCTTTTACAGCTCCCTGTTGGAAAGTGCTCTAGTAAAGCACAGAATGAGTATTAAATTATCTCAGTAATTACACTGATAATGCACAACTTTCATGTGCACAATAAAGCCATTAAAGGAGGTCTGATTTTTACAAGTATATTACACATCATGATTCTGAAAGGGCAACCCTATGTGCAGGAAAGGATGCGCTTGTCTTGCACAAACCTGAAAAACATGCCAACTCCAATCATTGTGAAACTATTACAGAAGAGAGCTTTTACCCAGCAGCCCTCAGTAAGCAAAACACTTGCAGCCCTGCAGGATGCTCATATTTACACACCAGTAAGAGATCGAATGTAACATTTCAATTTGGTTTAACAATATCAAGCCATTCTACAACCATATTGTTTAATTTGTATTTTTTAAGTTCTTATGACCAAGGTACCCAGGATTTCACTGCTGGGGAGGGGTGTGGGGTAGTGGAAATTGTTCCAAAAGACAGCAACTAATTACTATAGCACATCAAGGGTCCTCCTCACTACAAGATGAAGTAAGTTGGTGAGACATTCTGCAAGAGACTTCACACAAGAGCATGCTGGACAACCAACTGTTTGCATGAGATCTGTGTCCTTCAGAGAAAGCCATCAAGTACAGCTCTTTATGAAGGATGGCAAAGGGAACAGTTCATTTGTAGACATTCCTAAAACCAAGATTTAATAAAGATGCTTTCTTCATCGTCTGAGCTTTACACTTTCCTCATGTAAGGTTCATAACAGTTGCAGCCAGGCATCCCAGGTGGTGGCTGGATTTATGTTTCATCTCTCATCATACACTAAGTCAGAGGCATGTTTTGCAGTTGGAACAAAACCATTTGCAATAAACACTGAATGGTAAAGAGCAAATTTAATCATCCAATCCAGATGAAAGAATCATAATGCTGTAAATAATATGATGTAAAGTCACGGTGAATAGGAATTATGTTGACCTACATCACAAGTCAGCCAAAAGAGCTTCAGCTTTCAATCTGCTCCAATAAAGCTGAGACACTCCAATCCTAAATGCAGTTTCCACTGTAGTTCTCTGATTTACCTAAAATTACAGATGTCATTTGGAATGGAAATAATACATCCAAATGTCATTAGCGATACACACCCTAATTTCTTTCCTTAATTTTGATTGTTTAAACCCACACCATTATTCATACCTCTAGCTTTATACAGTGGGACAAGATTTCAAGGTCATCTCAAAATGAAGTAATAGATTCAAGGGCTCAAATCAACAATAATAATTTTCTTGGCTTGAGTTTCAAATTTGCTTTTCTAAACCACAAGTATCAGAACATATGTGTTTCAGAAATACTTTAAAATGTGTTTATTTTCTCGACAAAACATACTCTGCAACAGGAGCTTGCAACTAGAGAGGAGTGAGTATGTCAAGAAAGTGGTCCCACTTCAGCCAGAGAGCAGTACTGATGGACACAGATCCACCTCCACCCTGTGAGATGAGGAAGCCTGCGGGATGACCTGTCTCCACTAAAGCACTCGCACTTTCTCAGTTTTTAGATCTCTTTGCAGGCAACCAGAGAGATTTTAGATGGCCAACTGCTTCCCAGCAGGGAATCCCAGAAACAGCAGGGGCCTGACCACTATGTTTTCAAAGTCTTCCAGCTTCTTCATCTGGTATCCATACCAAGCACCTCAGAAGTCCTAGCATTCAGCTGCAACTCTTGAATGCTCCAGAGATCCTGAGCCTGGAAATAACCCTGCCTTTGATCCATGTCCCAGCAGTTTTCCACTGCTTATTAAATGTATCCATCTCAGGGAATTTACTGTTCAAAATGAAACTGTGTCACTGAAAAAGAAATTCTGATCAGGCCTATTCTGCAGAATGTGATTATATTTCTGCATTTCGCCATTAGCTCAAAGACATCAGAATTATTATATCTCACATTACTCTTCCCCTTCCAGGCCCACCCACATATGTTTTGCTGAACACGTAACATAGCAAAAGCTTGCATGAAGTGGCTCTGCACACCAGCAAAAAAAAACCATAACGCTTAAATCCAAGAACAAACAATTCCTGTTGTCTTGTGAAAGATCTGGTTTGCTATATGAACATAATTCTTCACAAATATTAAGTCACTTCTGTCTTCAACATACCAGGCAGTATCCATTAACTCTCAAACAACAAAAAATTTTAAAAACAAGTCTATGAAATAACTTTGCACTTGAATTTTTATATGTATTTGTACGGTGGGATGAAAGGATCAGCATTTCTTTAAACAAACATCAGCATCTGGCTAGACTATACACTGAGGTGTCCTCGGAAAAAGCTGTTTAAGCTATTCACATGCCTGATGACAGAACTCTAGTTTCTGGTATCGATGAAAATCTAAAGGCAGCTACTAGGTAAGCACAGATGGAGCTCAGAGTGGTTCAGACGCAGCTGACTGCCTGCAGAGTCACTGCAGTTTATGATCAACAAATGTTCTTTAGGCCAGAAGACTAAGTATATACACAGGTTTATAGAGACTTGGTTACCCAAGAGACTTGATTGGCATCTCCAAAGCTCATGGTCTCTCAGGTATTCCATATGCTATTTTGCAGTCTTAAGCGTTTTCCCTCCTGGGTCCCTCACTATACACTGGGAGGACAGCTTATAGCTAATATACACAGATTTGAACATTCAAAGGCAAAAGCTCTTAGCCTAAAATTAGCTCACAAAACCTGGTATAGCAGAATCTCTCTCCTCTTCCTCCTCCATTTCTAGCAGACACATATTACTATCTTCTACTGAAAAACAACAGATTACAAACACTTTTACTTTTCCCTAGCACCTGTATCCAAGGACATAAAAGCACATTCTACACACATGCTTATTTAGCCTCAACACTTCTATAGGAGATAGTACTGGTTTCCTCGACCTTGCCTAAGGCTCTAGCAACATAACAGAACAGAGGGAAACATTTTATTTGCTTTATTCCTCTACATCACCTTCAGAGCGCTGGGCAACCTGAACTTCATTTTGTCTTTGTATGATTTTCTACCGTCTGTAAAATGGGAATACCTGTGATGCAAACATTAGAGACAAAAAGCACTTGTATTAAATATCATGGAAGCAGATGTTTACTAAAAACATCAAATAGTTCCATGACTTAAAAAAACAACCCGCCAAGGTAAGAAAACAAAATTAGAATACTTTAAGTCCAAAAAATAATACCACCATCATGTTTCAAGGCCTCTACTACACAGCCCTAACAAATGTTTAAACTGTGCACATGGCTACTGGATGACTAAACAGCAATACGTATGAGACACAAGCAAAAGTGACATACAAAATATTGTACTTTAAACATTAGAAAGGAATTTGGGAACTTCAGGCTTTCTCTTTTGCCCTGTTTCAGGCTTGTTCACTGAAAAGGGAGATGAATCCTTCAGGGGTTTGCCTTGACATGTACCCCTTTCCCTGATGCCTCTTGCCCCAGAGGGGCTGGTAGGTCATGTTATTGCTCAGGGTCCGATGCAGCTTCCCATTACTCCCACTTCATTAGAGCAACAGGAATGAGATAGCCAGATACAAAAGGCTCGTGCCAAGTACTGCTATTGCCTCCAGTTTCTTTATAAAAACCTGTGAACAACACTTACATCTGCCTGGATCAAAGAGTCTCCTACTTACTCAGTTACTATTTAATTTTCCATCTGGAATAATGGATGCAGAAATCTCAGTAGATACCTTTTTTTTAAAGGAATACTGATGCCTCAAAAATGCAAATCAATTGCACCTGTCTTAAATTGAAGTGTAAAAATACCTTCCTCAAAAAAAAAAAACACATCCAAAACCTGACTGGGAGCAAGTTTCCATAGGTCATATGGTCATATCCTGTAGCACAACAACAGAGCTACAGTTTTGTGGATCTCAAAGGTGGAGGAGGTTTAGAACAAGTCGAGCTAACAGAAATACCCTCAGGCTGCCTCCCTTCCTGCCACAAACCAGGAACCACGCGGAGAGGGCAAGCGAGAAGGAACTGATGGTTCAGCAGGCATGGGCAGCCTGGCCACCCTGTCTCAGGAAAGCAAAGTGCTCAGGTCAGAAGCTTAACTTCCATCTAAGTCTCTGTCTTTAGAGGCAGAGCACTGTACGTTTTCATATCAGTATGTATTATAAGTCCTAATCATGCTTCCTGTAGGAAAGAATCAATTGGATTTGAAAGGGTTAGAGATTAATAAAGTGATAAAATGTACACCCTAGAGGTGACACTGCAGCTCAGATCAATTTTGCTTTCAGCTCATAGACAGGAAATCATTTCTACTTTAGTAAGTTACAACAGTACCACAACAAGCTCACACAGCTCTATTTACTAACATTTGCACATACATGCACTGCACTAAAATGAATTCCTTCCTTCTTCACAGGTCAACAACTTGAAATCCTTAACTCTGCACCTCCTGAAAAGGGAAAACTCTGATGTTGCCTTTATTATTTGTGAAACCAACTTCTCCAAATTTAAATGCCAAAAAATAACCAAAAATGTGTCTTAATTTTCCTTTCGTTGCTATTTCCCATAGTGATCCCAACATCTACCTCACAGTTTTACCGCTTGTCACTTTCACAGTTGCATTCTTGGCAAAACCAAGTAAATAAATAAAAAAGAAGTTTCTGATACAATGTGTCACAAGGACTAGCAATTTAAAACTGAAATGCACTTAAAACAACAAGGAAGGTTCTGAAAGTAAAGTAGAAAAAGTCCTTTAAATTCAGTGGACAGAAATATGAAAATGTGCATTAATATGAATACCTAGTTCAATCAAAGGATCCTTAAGTTTGCAGCTGTATTATTTATATATATTTGAACATTAGGTAAGACAGACCATCCAAAAATATTTTCATGAACAAGATGAAAAATTAAACATTCCAGAACAACTTGCCTTATGTCTTGGGACAGTCATTTTCAGAGTAAGGACATGAACCTAGGACACACACCCTCAAACTGAGCATACTAGAAATACTGAAATGTAGATGTCTCTTAAAATTTCTATTTAAATAAAACAAAGCAAAGACACCTTGATACATTAGTTTTCTCATTTTAAAAGGCCCCATTTTGGGGAAGAAAAGTATTATGCAGTTAAAGGCACAGAGCTGGAATATTTCTCAATCATGATGGTATGCCTACTAGAGGTTCAGACATTATTAATAAACTCATACATGCTGCAGCTAGATGTAGAACAGATATCCAAACAGCTGGCATGATGCCCATTGCAAAAGTAGAAGATTATAGATTTTTAACTGAGGAAATGACATATCTTTCATTCTTTGCTTATTTGCCCCTATCCCTAAAGATCCTACCTTTGTGATTTACTGCAGTTGGAACAACTTAATTGCATTTATGTTCATTTATTTTATTCAGATACAGCTGCGGTTTCCCTTTTGGGAAAGGAGTCTGGCTTTAATATTTAAGTAGCAGCTCAATATTTTAATTGTTTTAATTATACATGAACTCATTTTAAACGAGTGCAATAGCTAAAAACTTGAGTGTTTAAATAAGTTCAATATTTAAACCCTGTCATGTTGAGGTCACTAAAAAAACCCCAAACCTCTAGCAGATTATTTCCTTTCTTGTTCTTCTCCATGAATCTCCCTTCCTTCCCACAAGCAAACAGAATGTCTAAATGCTGCCAGCTGTCTCCCAGATAGGTCTGTCTAGCTGCAATGCCACGCTCTGTCTAGAGGAGAGGAAACCAAGGCTGAGACTCCCGTAACAAGGTGCACGGACTACCCGTGCTTCACAGCTTACTTGCTGGTAGCCCCTCGAGACCTGACTGAGCGCAGGAGTCTGGCTCCTCGCTTCCTGCTGATCCAAAGCGAACAGATGGAGAGCTGCCGTGAACCTGTGAGCAGACACAACTGTGTGCAAGAGGGACTGTACATTCCTGCACTAATGACAGCTTAGAACAACAGTGATCTCGACTTTTTTTGTTTGCTGAAGCTGTGAATAATTTAGCATCTTCTGGGAAAAGTAAGAGATCAGTGTGCGTTGACTAGTGTTGCCAAGCTCCCATTTCCTCTACGTCTGCACACTATTTGCAGGAAGTAAAAGCTGAAAGCCTCTTTTGCATCACTCCTACCTCAGAAACTGGGAGGGCTCATAGCCTTGCATTTTACACCAGGACCAGAAGACAGCTCTTCAGGCAGATGCAATTGCAACCAAAAAGCAAATGGTAACTGCGAGTGCTCATTCTGCAGCTCCTTTAGGGGCCCACCCCATCAGGAGCAACAGACTTTTAAGATTTAGGCTCCTCTAGGATATCCCACACTCTAGGCACAAATCCATGTGTCACCTGTGAAGTGCAAACAGCTCCACTTCCATGTATGTCATGGTGTGATCAGGCAGCAGCACAGCAAGGCTGAGCTTCCCAGAAGGGGCCAGAGGGAAATCCCAGGCTAGAGCACTGACCACTAGTAGGAAAGTGAAGGTCCCCGAAACATCTATAGGAGACCACAGTAAATTCTTGTGTGACATTTAAAAGGCAATAAATATCATAGAATCACAGGGTTATCAAGTCAATAGGTTTTAAATGAATGTGTTAAAGCACTATGTCCCAACCACTGCAACATCAATGAGAAAATTTAAGACAATTTGGCTATGCCCATAAACTGCAAGGCATAATACTATGTCCTTTCTCTCCAAAGCCACTGGTGACAAAGTTGGATGGTGGTGGGTGATGACGTGGGTGAGGGATCAGAGACACACCTGCTCCTCTGGCATATGACTGACTTTTGGGTCAAGAGGAGAAGGAAGGCCAGAATCCCTGAGCATATCCATCTGACACACTACAGAGAAGAAGAAACAAGACTGGCTACGTAGCTTGGAGTATATACCGGCTACATAGTTTGGAGGGCATACCAGTCCGAGGCCTGAGCCAATTAAGCCCTGTTAACCTGCAGAAAGATTACTACCAGCTCTGCCTCCAGCAGCCTCGTCAAAACCATGGGAATGTCTGCCCATGGCTCCTCCACACAAGGTTGGCATGGCCTCTGGAGCTCTAGCATGCTGAGACAGGGTATTTCAGCTCAGCAAATAAATATAGCAACAATAAATGGCATCAATTATTCACTAATGGAATTATGTCTAGTAAATCAAACAGAATCTATAATCTGAAAAATCTTTTGCTTAAAAAATGCAATGGTTTTTAATTGGTTTTATATTCCCTGCTATGATTATTCAAAGCACTATATACAAAGGGCTTGGGAAAAGAAGTCACTTAATCAGATTAAAAGGAAATCACCTACCAGCTGGGAACCTAGCAGCCCCCACATCCTCAATTCATTTGTATAACCTCCATCTGTAAAATACCCTTTCTAGGGTATTGCTAAGACTGCAGTACCAGCATTAGCTGTTTGCTCAGTTTCATTCTTAAAGCAGGCAAAAAGGACGACCTGCACCTTTCAAAAGAGCTTCTTAATATTAAGAAATGCTTGTGAAACTTAAGTCAACATTACATTCACGCTAATGCTTGAGGCAAACTGTTCTGCTCCCACCACAAACAGCAATCATTACTCTGTAGACATGACAGATTTCTTCTGGAGCATCTGGAAGTTGCTCCCTGTAACGAAGAATCTGACTAGCATAATTAAATTAGCTCACCCATTTTAATTATTTTGGCATCACATCTCAAGTGAGAAGCAGCCAAACAAATCTGTCTTCCTCCAAGTTTCTGTGTCATTTTTGCAGCATTGCAAGGTACTCTTAAAACCTGTCCATAGCCCTCACATGCATTCCTGCTTGTCTTCTCCAAACAGAAATATGGACACCTGAATATATAACAAAGGGCAAGTAAAGGACATGAGACAGATCTCCTTCAGTTCAGTTTTCTCTCCCCTTCCATAAGGATTGTTTCTTCAGCAAACTTTAATTCTATGCTTGCAACTGGAGCACCATTTCACCACCTTCTGTTTGACATCTTGGATCCTCCACTCCTGACCTCTCTTTAATGACTCTTGCCTGTTGTCGAGCCCCTGTGCACTGTCTGCATTTGCAGTCTGGAGTTCCCATCAACTTTCTCCCCTTGGGTGTCCATTCCTTGGCTTCAAATCAATATTTTCCCACCAGCCTCTGAAAAGCCTCCTAGCCAAATCCCTGTTCTCTTTAAGGAAACTTCAATTTCACTGATAACGCCTTTCTGGACATTCTGCCTCCCTTTTGACTGCCTCTGTTTCAGTGATGCTTTGGCATTATCTGAAGACAATGCTACACCTTCTCATTGCTCTGCTCCAAGTCCTCTTCAGCTCATCTCTCTTTATATTCTTCCTACACCTTAAATGGGATATATTCTATTGTGTGATATTACACACATGCTAGTCAACTTCATAATTGCTCTTGTACTTAACACTAATCACAATTCTGGCTGTTCATGCAATAATCCTACGTATTGCTTGGAAAAATGCCAGCCTACGTAAGTCAGCAAAGACACCAATGCCCTGATTTTGGTTTATTGCCCTAGTAGCCCAGATCTGTCTTTATCATCAGTGTCAGTACTTTCCATGCACTGCTTCACACGGCTCTACATAACTGTCTGCACAATTTCCCTTCCCCTTTTAAGGATGCTCAGCCGATTAGACGTCCTCATATCAATAGCCAGCAAGACCCAAGACTACAGCCTCCATCCAGAACACTGCTGCAGAGATCCTGTCCACAGGGTGTCATTTGGGTGCCCCATCCACTTCCCCCCTGTCCCCCCCCAGCTCTCATCTGCAGCTAAAACAGTCTTCCTGCTGCCAGACATCCTGCTGTTTACACTGCAGTGCAGCTGCCCACAAATGACCATTAAATTACTTTCCCCTTCCCATTCTCCTTTATCAAGACACCAGTAAAAAAAAAAAGACCCTGAACTACAGCACCAGCACACTACAGCTACTGTCATCCTGTCGAGAAACATGGTCTCATCGTCTCTTCATGAATTTGCCTGGCTACATTTATTCACTATCACTATTAATCTTCTAATTAAACAATGATACAAATAGTTAAAGTTCAGAAGACTCTGGAGCATCTGTCCTTCAACAACATATAACATTTAGTGAAGCCTCAAGCAATCAAATAGCAGTCCTTCATATCTAAAGACCCCTTTCAGAAAGGGAGTCAAATTACCAATTTTGCTCCAAGTGCTGAAATCACAGAAAAAGGAAATGTGTTTCACACACCATGTAGTGGAAAAAGAAAAAGGGAAAAATAAAAATCAATAGTTTGTTCCACACAGCAACCTAAAAATCAGCACATAAGACAGAATGAATATTGAAGGTGAAAACCAACTACATGATCGTGTACTTGTAAAGGAACTGCAATTTTAGTTTACGTGCCTTTTTCCTCTTCATCTTATACCCAACATATTCCAACTCAATCAAATCAAAAGAACCACCTATTCACTAATGGGATATATTTAGCAATAGGCAGTGTAACATATTAAAGCATTTTTCCCCACCAGTACTGAACCTGAATTGATACTGTCAACAGCTGCCAATAACACAAGATGTTCTGCAAAGTCAAAGAAAGCAGATTAAAAAAAAAACCCTAAACCTAAAGTATAATTAAAGGTAAACTACCAGCTGAATGATGCTATAACCACAGGCATGTTACTTCTACAGATGTGTACCTCTGATAAAGGAAATGCAAAGGCCTTTCCTTGCTGCCAGGTGGTGTTGCCTGTCATCAGTGAATCAAGGCTGCTCAAACTCAATTATACAGATTACGTATCTCGTAGGGGTTCCCGTCCAGGCCAGTAATAGCATTTTTGAAAAACAGGTACACCCTCACGCTTAGCAGAGTTTAGATCAAGCTCCACTGTAGCCAAATCCCAAGAGCCATGCCTGCTCTCACAGGGCAAACAGCGATCAGGGCACAATAACCACAACAAAAGACTGTAGACTAGTTTGATTCAGCAACATCCATTTATACTTTCTAGCCCAGCAGAAAGAGTTCAGCCTAGCATCTGGTGGTTCACAGAGTAACGCTTCCTAGCCTGGGATGTGACATCTAATTCTTTATAATAGACAGACCAATAACTTTTCTCCTCCATCCTCAAGAAACGCAGAAATTAAACTTAAAACTGGCCACACACCAACTAAAGTTACTAATTTCTCTTCGTACCTACATTGCCAAAAGTGTTGGCTGAAGACATTGAGGACAGTAAGATCAATGGAAGCCCTCACACTCACACATATAGCACACAACTAGTGGGAAAAAATAAGTACTGTAACATGGAAGTTACAACATTTATCCTACCTCAGTTACCTGCCCGCATACACGAGGCTCTAGCAGACTAACAACAATATGAAACACTGCAGCTAACCTACTTGTCTGCCCAAAGTCCTTCCAAACTCACAGCATACTTGAGAAAGGCAAACAGTCTCGTGACGTTATTCCCTTTGAGGGGGGAGAGCTGCATGGACTAGGAGTCACCTCAGGCTCTAATACTCATCCAGATGAACCCTCTGTCCTGGAAGGAGATACTAATGCTTCTTTGAAGTGTTCTGCTACTGTTAGTGGGTTTCAAAAGCAGATGTAACCATAAACCACCTCCCACTCTCTTGACAGACTAATCAGAGATTATCTATCCAGGAAATCTTTTCCCAGTTAACCCTGTACATGATCACACATATGGCTGGCATAACTTATTGACAGGTGCCCTTCTAACATACAAAAGAATTATCCAGACTTAAAAGCCACCACAAACCACATCCACAGTTCCTTTACACCCTTAGCATGAGTAAAACATTGGATGTTAAAACAATGCCAAAGTCATTATTACCTTTGCAGTTTTTTCAATCACATCAACCTTTTCTTTTTATTATTTTTTTTTAAAATAAAAGAAAATATAAGGACAATTTCAAATAGCTTAAAGTCACGTCAACAGAACATTATAGTGAGAAAATTCATTCTGTAACATCTGGTAAGCAAACCGTATTGGTTATGACTTTTTTTTTTTTCAGAAGACAACAAGAATTATATATGCAAAACAAAATGCTTGATTGCATAAGCACTAGGTCCTGATTCAAAAGTAAAAATATTTTTCTGTGACTTACCAGAATTTCTCTTCGACACAAGCTTCAAATTCATGCTGACTACAGTACAGATCACAAGAACCAAGAGAACAAGAGGCTTCATCTTTCACTTTCTGTGACAGCTGAAATGCAAACATAGTATGAAGTCTGAATCACAGCTTTTCACTACAACAATGCAGCAGCTACAGTTAAACATCTCAAAGAACCATTACAGGGCAATGGCTTAATCTAGTGACTTCTGGGTTTATTTTTATGCAGAGGTAGGAAAACATAATGGTTCAAAGTAACTGTCTATGAATAATTTATCTCTGACTATCACACAAAAGTGTTGCAGTTTTTTAAACGACACTTTGAAAATATTATTTTGCTTAAAAAAACCCAAAACAACAAAACACAAGACTTAGCTGCTTATTTGAAATAGGATAGGTCTAATCTGGCAGATTTTTGTATGTTATTTAAGGGGGAGACCTTGATGGTCATGATTAGTTTTGTCTCATACAAACAGGCCACACACTTGAAAAAACTTCACACTGTTCATGAAATATAAAGAGTACGTTATTCATGCAATTTCTCTTAGCAACATTATTTTCCCACTGGTGACCCTGTAAAAGTTCCTGCAATGAATTAATTCTATTCTAGAGATTTCTCCTATAAAATGAGGAAGAGACAGGTGAAGAAAATTCAGAAATCAATGAATACAGATCTTGAGTTCTTATTACAAAGATAAAATTAGTCTCTCCTGTGACCCTTACTATATATTTTATATTATGTACATGAAAAAAAAAAAAGGAAATATCAAGTTTAAAATTGTATTTTTAATTTTATATAATTAACGGGTACTAATTCTGTGTTCATTTACAAGTACGAGGTCATTCAAGAAAACATAACAAGAGCAAGCTGAGGTTCCTTATCTGTAATTAAAAACAGGTAGAACGAATCTAAACTCAAAGTCCATCTCTATATCTCTCTCTCTCAAAGAAAGAGAGAAATGCTTAATTATAAGCTAGAGTCCTCAAATATATGCTTAGCTTGAAGTCACAGGCCTTTAAGTGGCTTGATATATTTAGACTCAAAGAATTCATCTCTCTATCAGATACAGACTTTAGATCAAGACCCTTATTCTCACATAAAGAGGGCAGTCACCTAAATCAGTATGAAATTATTATTTGTGCCAAAAGACTCAGCAAACATTTTATAGCAGTGTCTTTTAAACAGAAATACACAAAACTACCTGCATTAGTAGTGAAAATGAAGGCCAACAAAACAGAATCGTTCCTTAAATGCTGTACACATCCACCTACCCGCCCAGAGACACCCTCGGCTTTGGGACCAGCCCAGGCCCTTGCAGCTCTGAACATTTGCTCAACGTGATAAATCAGCAAGAGGGTGCAATGTCCTGCAGTTCACTGAAAATTATTCAGTTTAATTTGAGTTTATTACATCAAATATTCTTCCCTTGTAATTATACTACCAGCCTATTGTTGTGTGAAGAAAATGTAAGGAACCATGTATAATCTTTTACACAATGGCAATTATGCTGCTATTCAATTATTTCAAAATTGCCACTTAAAACTGAAGTTTTCCCCCTCTCACCTTACCATACTGCAAGCTATAAATAGGCAGTGATTTTTTTTCCCCCCATGAATTCTATGTTCCCATGGGCACTTTATGCCTATTGATTCCCCACGGTAACAATGCTAAAGGAGTTTTCAAGGAATAATACACACTGAAGGCTGTCTGACAGTGGTTAATGGCAGAATTAGTATTCATTCTTCCTTAACCTCTCCTTGGAGTACCAAAATCCTGAAACAAGCAAGGCCATCTTGACAAGAGAGCTTAAAAAAAAGTAATTGAACTAAATCTTTTGACAGATAATTGTAATGATGATGTTATGCTAGAATGATTTTCAAGTGTAGCTTTGCAAATTACTTTCTCCACTTTCCTCCCTTCAGTTATTACAGCTGAGGTATGTAACTCCTAGGTCTTTTTTCATGTGTGTCCCTCCATCACCACCCCAAATGAGCTATGCTGCATTAAATACACTTAAAAATTCAAAGCAAGTTCTGTCAGCCAACATTCATGCTAGCGGTAGTGGAGAATTGTTGGTTCTGTCAGCACTGACAGGAGCTTTGCTTTTTGAGTCCCTGGCCTCAGCAAGGCAGTGCGTCTCTGTACCTGCAAAAATCAGGAAAATACAGCAGGAAAAGGGCAAGAAAATACTTCATCATCCAGTTCACAGCCTAACCCAGAGCCTCAGCTTGTCACATCTGACACAACCCGACTGAAGCTGGCATGAAAACACATGTCAGACTCTGAGGTGTCATCTTCACCATCCTAGACATCCAACCAGAAGAAGGCAGGATCACTCACACCACTGACCAGTGGATCCATTAGCCCAGCAGTAATGTGCTCTGGGCAATCCTGCTTTAGCAGGGGAGTTGGACTAGGTGATCTCTAGAGGTCCCTTCCAGCTCTGAAATTCCGTGATCAGATAGTTACTGTCTTGAGACAGCAGACAGGTGTAGACAACAAGTCTGTTCAAACTGCCATATCATAGATGATTTCTCTTTTAAACATACAATTTGACAAAGAACTGTATCTAATGTACAGTATACAATGTTTTCCCCCAGAAGAATGTCAAGCAGTCAGAAGAAGGAAGTTTGCATGTGTCCAGGACAAAGTCTCTAAATTTGCTCAGGAGATTTCTGGGGCTGAACCTGCCAAGACTCCCACCATGGCTCCCAATGGGACCAGTCGCACAACTCCCTCCTCTGGGCCATTTGCTCACAGATCAGACAGTGGGATGGATTAGATGCTCAAGACAATCCTGTGCTTGACCTACTAGGACTTTAAATAAATGAGTGGGAGAGTGTCTATGATCTGATGAGTAACATGAATAAAACTGTGCTAGCCTGAAGAGATGCAAGATGGGATAAACCAGTTAACATTCAATACCATTTTTTTCTATAATCAAGGCATTTTCCTCCAACCAGGGCTGATTTTGTCATTTGACAAACTTTCCCCTCACAGGCACTGAGCAGCATTTCCCTGAGGAGCTGTTTACTCTGATGCTGCCAATTCCAAGCTACTACTACAAGAATGTAGTAGTCTACTGGTTACACGTCAGAAGAGGGGGAACAAGTTTAGGACCATTCCCAAAAGAGTGAAGATGTCGTCTTACTGAATGAGGATACAGAAATACAAATTACAGCTATCTTGCCCAAGATCACCAAGAGGAGGGAAGAAAGACAAAGAATGAAGTGCTTGTTGAGAGGGTTGAAAGAATCGCTAAACAAATTAATCCAGCCCTTGTTGTGACCTGCCAGGTTGCATATGTATCAAGATAAGTAAAGGGAGGTTGCTACCATCAGAGGGAGAACTGTTGGAGAAGTAAGGTGTGATAACTTTATTCTCAATCATTCCACTGCTAACAAGGCCACCTCTTTCCCTCCTCATACTGTTTGATGCTACAGACCACAGGCTTCAGGCAGCTTTCCCAGTCTGCTGTAAGCACCCAGCACCTACAAGGGGACCAGGCTGCAATGCAACACACATTCTATTCTTCTAACAGAAACCCTGACTCCCATATGCTGCCTGATGCCCTTCACCTGTGGCAACAAACTTAGTGCTTTCTTCTGAGTCCTCTGAAAACAAGGCTTGGAAAATTGTGTCCCGTTTTCTTCATGTACTGCTTGCTGTCCTTCCAGCAGCCACTTCAGCTTGCATAGCTTCCCAGACTCAAAAGAATTTCAAGCAACAATGTTAGAAGAAAGAAACACGAAAGAAACCAGAGCTCTGATATTCTGCACAAAACCCAGCACTGAGATTCCAAAGTTCCTGCTTCAAATATAGTTTAGTTTTGCTCTAATTTCTACTGCAAGCTTTGTTTATACACTGTTCCTTCTTAAGAGAAAGCAAGAGAAGTAAAGTGATGCGTGTGTGCACTCAGGCACACGTTTGTGCCTGAGATTTGCTGACACACCACGAGGCTCTGTAGGTTCAGGTTTCTCCACAGAAACTGTGATGCAGAAGATGCTCATTAAAAACAGCAGCCCACTTCTTTACTCATTTCCAATTGTCAAGTTTTGTTCAGAAATCTCAGGGAAATAAATTATGGTTTTCACCCTACACAAAAAGGATGAAATGGCAACAGTAATTCTTTCATTGTCTTCACAATATGCTAGATGGTGACTTCTGTTCATTTATTTTCATACCATTTCCCCACTCCACCTTTTAAGGCTTTGAATTTTAATATGAACCCTCTCTCAGGTCTTCTCTTCTTTTGCCAAAACACCAAACTTTGAGCTGCTTATTACTGAAAGATTTTCAGTCTATACAGCATGCTGGATGGAAGTAATCCACAACAAGCACTGGTGCCTTTTTGTTCATACCTCAAACACGAACAAAAAATTATTTAAGATCAGAGATTCACGCTAGTGCAAATAACATATCTTGAGCTCTACTTGATATGGGTCATGCAGCGTTCTTCGCTCTGTTGCTCAATAAGCATCAAAGAATATTTCATTCTGCCTAATTCACTGTGCATCTTCACCATCATAACCAGCCACTTAAGTTGTCTAAATATGCAATGAACATTAATTCTACAAGGCAGTGTGCATTCAGCATTCTTCTTACTGGATTTGAGCCTCTACTGGGCTCAGGTCCTTAACTAAATTCACATCTGGCTAATTCTCCTTGTTCAGCTGAAATTCTACGAAAAATTTAAAGCTGAGGTAAGCACAGAGGGAGCCTGTCAGCGCTTGTGTTACATGAACAGAAAGAAGCCAGCAACAATGGGACAGCATCTAAAACCTGTGGGATTATTACTGGCTCAACAGTGTAACAGCTGCACGACAGCAACACAAGGAAAAGACCCAAGGTATTCTCCTGTGGAAGCAAAGGGAACCACAACTAAATATACAGAGCACTTGACAAGGTCACAACACCAATCTATAATGATTCCTCCAGAGGCTGAGTATCTGGGTGCAAAAGAAAAGGAACAAACTGTAAAACTCGCACATCTTTTGTGATGTGAAAGGGGTAAACTCAGAACCTTATCAGCTATTTCAGAAGAAACAAACAGCACCACCCCTTAGGTGTTAACACTGAGATTGTGCCAGAAAGATTGTAATGCCTCCATTAAAAAGTTAAATATCTTCCAAACAGCAACCACAGAGGAGCAGTACTTTAAAGCTTCAAAAGGTGTCTTACAGTATAACACCAAAACAAAAAATGGGTTTCAGTGGCAGCAACAGAAAAAAAAAAGAATAATCCTGTGGATGGCGTCCACACAATAACTTCTCCCATTAACATTTCTGGCTGCAAAGAGTAGAAGTGATTTTAGTCATGCTAAAATAGCAATCAGACTCAACACTGAGCAAACTGCTGGGTTGCCCTGTAGAGAGAAAACCCTGAGAGCATTAACACAGGAACCTTTCCCTGCAAGAACTTTCCGATCCAATAGCTGCCTAAAATAGTGCTCATTCATGCCAAAAAAAAAGAAAAGCGGGAAATGGAAACATCCCCTGAAATATTCCAAATACAGACAAAGATGCCAATATCTATAGAATAAAAATGCTAACCAGAGGGGTTAGTGATGAGTATGCGATACAGGCACTCATCTAAATCTCTACTAAGAAAACTTGACAAAAACCTGAGCAGCCCATCTTAACAGATTTGTGAACAAAAAGAACTAGAACTACTCAGCACTGATTAGCAGATAGAGCACTATCAGCTCACACCACACGCTGACCTTGATTCCCTAAGCAACTCACTCACACAGAATTCAAGTTCATTATATCTTCAAATTGTATTTTAAATCCCTGAATCATACTCCTCCCTTATTGCAGCAACTCCAGCACTAGGAAATGCAGAAAGCAAGTGTACGGAGGAACAAGAAGAATAACAAAAGAGTGGCAAAGTTAGCTATTATTTTTTAAGCTTCATGCCCAGCTGCACCATCAATGATGTACTGATTCAGCACTACCCTGGATTCTACAGAGAACTATTGTTCCAGCCTTAACTTTGCAATATTCTAACTACACATCCCAGGACATACCGATATGCTTGTCCAGTATCACAGCTTTTAAATTTGAGTAGTCCAGACCTTTTATAGACATTCAAAGTGAAATACATGTTGTGGGAGGAGGATTACAGCTGTACGTCAAGCCCTCATGGTTTATGAGGTCAACATAATGGATCTATTAATTTACAGCCTTTTTTCCCCTAGAGTTGGGTCTATTAATATTCTACATATATTTACTTCTGCAGATTGCGGTTTAATCAATATAGTACTTCAGGCAACACGAAGTATCGTAGGCAATGTAAAGACCATCAGACCCAGAGAGTTTCGGTTTACAGCGTGGGTCTTAGCCTCTTACCACTCTGCAGAATTACTTAGAAGATTACAGAAAAGCCAGCTGGGGGAGAGAAGAAAACGTGAAGGGAGTCTACACTTGGAAAGCTAAACATGTACACTAGTACTAGGGAAAGGGGAGTGATTTTAAGAATCAGCTTAAATCAGTCGAAGTCCTACAGCTGACGCAGTTATAGCAAGACAGCTCCCAAAGCTAAGTAAGCCACAGCAGTAATCACAGCCACTCAAGGGGAAAGAGGAGCCCCAGGCACGGATGACCATGTATGCTTCCCAACACCAAGAAGGCCACTGGCCGCTGTCCCAGGAGGGGAACTCTCCCAGACCCAGCTCAGCCAGCCTGCCCTAGGCTGCGGAGAAGCTGCACTCATGAAAAAATTACTCTGAACCTTGCTTTCAAGCTCTCCTGGGGAAAAAAGGCAAGTTGCTGATAAGAACTCTTAGGCTCCAGAGTCCCTGAAAAACTCTGTAAATTCCAGAAAATCACAGCTTCACCTGACTCCAGCTCTTCAGTCACTGACACCCAGAGCAAACACCATTGCCCAGGTCATGGCCCTTTCCTGCTGAGTGCCTTAGATGATCTTGCCGGTGAGCACAGGTCTCCTCTACAGAGCCTCTACCACAAAAGGAAAAGACATTTCAGATTAAGAGAGATGCAAAAAGTCCATTCTCACCCACACCAATTTCAAAACTAACTCACTGCTCATACATCAGTAAGGAAGTCTGTTCGATTCACAGTAGCCTACGCGAGAGCATTATTAAGCTAAAAGATTAGATGCTTTGCTTTTTTCATACTCATACCAACCTTGCTCCCCAAGCAGCTTTTGTAGAAAAGCTATTAAAAATGGAGAGAGAGACAGTTCAAAGAGAGGTCTCAATCCTGAAAGATAGCATATCCCTCCTCTTCCCCCTGACACTGCTTCTCTCATTCCCCTTGTGTTCCTCAAGGCTCATTACGGAGGTGCTCAGCACAAAACAGAACTAGATTTTAGACTGGGCTGCCATCTGCATGCTGAAACGTTCCTTGCTTTTATAGAGAAACTGCTTTTACAGCGTCTTAAAACAGCCCTCTTTCCGGGACCACATAGAAGATGGCCCGCAGTTGTTACAAGTGTCAGCCGTATTGACTTTATATCTGCTCCTATATACATTCATATCTCTGCAATATGTACAAAATAACAATATTTGCGCTATTCATGGCAAACCTGGCCCACGTTCGCTCCTGCACATTAATGAAACAAGCATCAAGAGAACACAACTCTGCATGCAGTGTGCTTAGAATTTCATTCCTTGATCTTGTTCACGGCCACATGCTTCCCTAAATAATATATAATGCTCAAAGAAGACAGAATTAACAGAAAAAGATGACATACCAGCTGTTACACTTCTTATAAAACACTCTTCCACAGTTTTCCACTTAGAAAACACAGTTCCAGAGAAGCGAGACAGAGCTCTTTGCTCTGCTGTCAGCAAAGGCAAGTTGCTTTCACTGAAATCAGCTCCACCTCGTAGTAACTTAAAGTGATAAACATCTTGATGGGATTATTTTTCCCTTACCTAACCAGAGGCTAGCCTATACCTATACGTATTTTACTAGATTTTTCTGGGTGAAAATAAGAATTTAATTAAGCAAGCAAACAAGCAAACAAACCCCCCAGAATTTGAGAATAACGAGAAACTGCTTACAGAATATTACCTACAAATTTTTTGTGGAAATCTTGTAAACAATGAGGTTTTGTCCTGACGCAGGCCAAAATCAAATTAAAATACGTATTTTATGTGCCCTGGAATTGCTCTGCCAACTAGACATCCTTGTTAATTTAACTATCACACAAAGCAGTGTGAAGAGGGGTGGAAGGAACTCTCTTCCTGTGGTGCTTTTGGGGTAGAAAGGAGTTGGAAAGGAAAGGATTAGCCAAACAAACCCTGCAGAAGTTTCTAACACAGTCTCTCTCCCACCAGCTTTGTCACTAAACATAACACGACCTTCAGTCCTCCACCGATTCCAGGGGGGCTTACTTAAGTCAAGTACCAGATGCCAGAGGAAACCCTGACCACGAAAGCTAGCAAAAAGGTTCTCATTATTGTCAGCAAGGGTAAGATCTCTTCCCCTTTGTCTTCTCTTCAATGTTGTGTAAAGGAAGATTTATTTTTAGTTGGACACTCTGAAAAGCAAACAGCCTCTTAAAGCGTCTCCCTATTTTGTGATACAGTTTAAACGTTCACTTCCCTTTCCAGCACTAAAGACCGCCTAATAAATAGCTCAGACTCACATTGTTTGAGGAAGGTTTAGAAATGGAGAGCAGACACAGTTTCCCATAGAGCCCTTTAAGGCTGTTAAATAGTTGTTCACAATTTACCATCCCTTGATATTTTCAGCCTGAGCCCCAGTTTGAAGTGAGAGATTATTCAAAGCCCAAATGTTTTGGAGAGCAGGAAAAGTCCATACATTATAAATGCATTATTTGTATTTCTTACTGTAAGTACAATTTCTCGGCCCTTTCCCTCACACGCACAGGTCAATGCCACCAGCCCCAGCCACTCCAGCAGCTTCCCACTTCAGCCAGACCCCAGACAGCAGGGATGACTGGCTGCACCAGGCACAGACACGCTCCTTGAACTTTTCCTCCACCTCCGGTCCCACAAGGGCATCTCAACCCAGGACATATGAAACTTGGACCAAACAGCCTCTCTGCCACATAGAAGATGCTGTTCTCTGTAGCTTTAACTAGATAATTGTAGCATGTGCCCTTCTCTCCCCAGAAAACAGCTGCAGACAGTCAGGGAACAAATTGCTCTGCCTGTGCAAACAAACCAAACCTCTTTACAGACCCATCACAGCCAGAGAGCCTCACCTGGAGGCTCCCATCATCTCCAAGCACGCAGAGCATCCCAAGGGCTACAGGCCTCACATGTTGTCCCCGTTTCCTCTCCTTTGCTCTCCAGCAGCCTACCTGCATCTCTGCTGGGCTCCTCATGCACACTGCAGCCATACACAAGCTGCCCGCCACTTCCATGGAAAACTGAAGCCAGCAGCTGACCTACACCTCCAGACACACACACTCTTAAACCCTCCATGGCTCAAGCTTATTGTACGGCAGCAAGGCACAAAAACCATGAGATCCTGAGCCCAGCAAATGCGCTCCTACCTGCCTCCGTTTCCTCACTCCTCTGCAGCCTCCTCTGGGCTTAAGGCTGTGAAGTCCAAGTTCTTCTGAGGCCCACGCCTCCAGCCTCCATCAAACCAGGAAACTTTCTCCTCCCTCTCCCACACCATCGGTCCCTGTCTCATCAGAAGAGATCTCTGCCACAAGAGCAGCCCTTCTGCTGAGCTCACCTTCTCCCTGCCAGCCTATGAATCCCTCCTGACCCTCTCAGGCTCCTTTTTGATCTGATTTCTTTTTGGAGAGTGGCCAGTCCTCCCACACTGGTTTCCGACAGCTTTGGCTACTGCACTGCTTCAAAGAGCAGCCACCAGACTGGCAGCCCTGGAGATTAAAAAGCTTTCCATTGCTCCTGCTCTGCGAGATATGAAGCAGCTCAGACAAAGCTGGCTGACACCACGTATGCACAGAGGCTTCAGCAACTGTGTGGCACCCACAAAAATTGACTAAAGTTGGTTAAGTGCATTAATGTGGCACACCTGGTCTTTCTTCTTACCTCTTCTGCAAGCAAATCTTCCTCCCTTCACCCTTCACCCTCCATTTTACTGCTAAAGCATCAATCAAGTTGAAGACAAACCTTCTCTGAGCTTCCAGGTACTGGGAAAGTGAAAGGGTGGTCTGAAAAGAACTCTTGAGCCTTACAAACAGAGCAACCAAAGATTCACATCTCTCTCCTGTGCTCACTTGCAGCCCAAGCAGGGGGGTGAGCATAAGGAAGTCTTTCTATCAGCTATTATCCCTGCAGTTCCCAGCACGTACCCCCTCCCCTTTCTGACATCCTTGGTCACCAGATAGAAAGCTTTATTTCAGTAGAGGAAGGTCTCCCCTCTCAGAGTTGGATCTGGAACACACTGGAGGTGCAAGCTGCTGCCTAGCAACATAAGCACTCTGCAGGGAGGTCAGAGCATCCCCCCCGCCCCGTCCTCCCACTGCAAGAGGTCTCCTATGCACGGAGAATCACCCTCAGAAGGATGCAATCCACAGTAGTTTCTTGGAAAGCCATCCTGCACATCACCAATTACAACCTCTGCTTAACCACAGACTCGCCAACCGCTGAAGAGCACTGCCTGTGCCTTGGTGAACTGCCACAAGTCTTCACTTCTAACGTTTGTTGCATGTGCATTACACCCCACTGGCTTACAGAGCCCAAAACCCCAAATCCCAGCCTGTCCCTCCGTCCCCTCCTCAGCCACTCGTCTATTGCAAAGATAGAACTTGACTCACTGTCAGACAGCTTCCTCCCCACTCACCTCCTGCCTCGGCTCCGGCAAAGCTTTTCCGCCACCATGTCCTCCTCAAAGCCAGCCCGCTCCCACCTCCAGAGGGAAGCCCCTTCCCACGCACTAGGCAGAAGCAGGGCAGGCCGTCACCTGCTCGTACAGCTGAGGTATCTGACAGGTATCGCACGCCGCCAGGCAGCTGCACCGTTTTATCCCTGCTAAGAAGTAACGTCCCCTTTTAAGCACTGACAGCGTTTGGGGTGAGTGCCTCTCGGGTGTGAATCCAGCCACGCTCACACAACGCCTGGGCACCCTGAAACAGCCCCCACCACCACCCTTCCCCGCACCTGCACAGGCAGCGCCTCCCCTCGCCTTGCACTATCCCCTAACAATTCTCTGAAAAACCTCAAAATTCTGATGACAATATCATAATAGCTGCAACCCCCCCCCCATACAGTCTAAAAATATAGGAGTTGGGGGGTTTTTTAAATAATCAGGATAAAACCAAGAGAGTACAAACACTGCAGAGGAGCACGAGAAAGTGTCAGTTCCTGCCAGGATGGGTTTTTCCTCACAGTACAAGCCTAAATTTGGGCGTTGACCCAACAGGAGCAGAGGTTGCCCAAAGCACACAGACCTTACCGTAACTTCGAGAAACTGGGGCTTACAGCATTTTCCATCAGAAACTTTATATTCGTTGAATCTTAGCAGAGAGAGCAGTCCCAGGGACAGGTTCATTAAAAACAGTCGCTTGATCAAATACTTGAGAGAGGTTTCATCCCCTTTAGCAGGCTTCCATCAAATCCCGAATGAAATTAGCGAATCCTTATTACCACAAAACTTTTCAGAGGCACCTAGAGATTTCCGAGTCGCCCAACGTTCAGGACACCACGGCGGTACCTCAGAGCAGCCAAGCCTCCAAAGAACCAGCACCTTTCCAACGGGCTCCACCAACCTGCAACATCCCAAAACCCAACTCCTGGAGTGTTTTTATTTTAAGTCCCCGGTGGTAACGCTGTTCCCGGGGAGCCCCACTCGCGTCCGCGGCGCTGGATGAGAGCACCAAGAACCTCTTTTCGTGAGAGAAAACACTTTTGGAGCCTCCGCAGCCGCAGGGCCCGATCCGGGGAACCGCGGGGCTGCCGCGCTAATAACGGAGGGGGCTCCGGCTCCGAGCAGCCGCTCCCTGAGGAGACCGGGGAGCGCCGCGGGCGGAGC